>CM028350.1:34044182-34644182 GCA_016618105.1 Dendrobium huoshanense | reverse complement strand
GAAAATAGATAACTTAGAAATTGTAGTATATACCCCAACTCATGAACAACTTGCTGATATTCTAACAAAAGCATTATTGGGCTCTCTACTTGATAAGTTTGTTTGCAAGTTAGGATTGTACAACCTACACAACCCAACTTTCGCGCAGGGTGGGGGGGGGGGGGGGGGGAGTGTTGAATCACGCAGCAAGGAGGGGGCCCACAGCTTTAACATATTAGCAATCAGTGGGTTGGAGTTGGAGATTTTCTCTTCTGACACCAAGATCCATGGCATTGATTCCAAGATCCGTGGGGTATAACCGTATAATTATTAGAATCAATTAGATTAAATGATTTTCCTCTTATGTTTATTATAATTAATTTAAATAAATGTCTTTCTTTTTCTGTTTATTCTCCTAGAGTGTATATATATGTAATGATTTAAAGGAATAAAATTTGAGTTCAATTTCCCCTTAACAATTTCTTCATAAACAAACCTTTTGGTTATATTATGCTAATAACTAACCTATCATCGGGGCAAGGATATTGGATTTGGAGTTAAAGAACCTAGTAGGTTGATATCTTTGTTCTAATCATTAACATCTTAAATATTTCTTTAGTTTGCATTATGGAGGTTTGTCAGACTAGAGAAGCTTTGGGAAAGCTGACTTTGGGAAAGCTGGCTGAGTAATCACACGTGTTGTGTTGGGGCCTACCTCGCAGTATCTTCTTTTAACTTATTGAAGAGGAAGACTTCAAAAATTTCTAAGAGCTCAATCGTTTCTTTGTCACTCAGCCTTAGACCAAAGAATTAACAATTCTTTCACTTTTTTTATCTCAACTTGTTGAGGCTTCGCACGTTTTTGAATTTGTTTGTTTTTATTGTTGAAGCATTTTGATCAAAAAAATAGATTGACCCTCGGGGATTTTGTGTTTTGAATATTTAATGTTTGTGTGGATGTTGACTCATTTGGTTATGATCTTATGCGAAGTGTGCCTGTCAATGGGGTATAGCTTGAGCAGATTTGTCTTGGCTTCTTGATGTAAGATTGGCAACTACGTATAATTTGATTTGTGTATAGTTAGTTTGTGGACTATAGTTCGGAGGTCTAGACTTGATTAACTTGATTTGTTGATTAGAAGCTCAATGTTTGGATTATTTGATCTTGAGAGCTAAGCATATTGACACATAAACTGAGACAACAAAGCCAACATTGTTTTGTGTGAATCTTCTCCAATTTTATATTATGCTTGCAAGTTTTCTATTTCTAGTGCTATCGATTTAAAAATTTGTTCTCTTTGAAAGTTAACTTGAGAACCTCACTTACATGAGTTATTTTGGAGAGATGCTAACTTCTTTTTATTTTTATAGTACTTGTGCTGACATATTTTAGAAGGTTGTATTACTATTACGTGTGTTATCTATTTTAATATGTAAAAAAATTTATATAAATATATATAGTATTTTGTTGTTATCATGTATATTTCATGTGCATATATATATATATATATATATATATATATATATTGCTATTATTTTAAAACGCGTGTGTGTGTGCGAATCTCCTGCAAATCCTGTCACTTGTGTACATCATTTTCTTGTATTGCAACTTGAGCAATACTGATGTAGACAAACAAGAGAAAAAACTAACATAATGAGTAGAACTTAAAACAAACTTTATTAAATAAACGCAAACGACCCAAAACTTGACAAACACAACAAATATGGTAGGAGATTTTAAAGAAATAAAGAAATATAAAAAGACGCTATCCTCAGACAACCGTCAGAGCGGGTTCCTCACATGCATCGAATTTGTAGGTTAAATAAGTAAAGTGCATAGAACTAGCAAACCGATGGTCCACCACTGCAAGATTGTCCAATTTCTTCAATAGATGCTTCAAGTCAACTCTGATACGACACCCTAAAGTTGCTTTACGTTGAGAAGAAGGATACAGATGGAGTGACACTTGCGGAGAGACGAAGAGATTAGAAGCCTGAGAAGAAAGGGTGGAAAGAGCCCGCAAGATTTCCGGAGGGGATGAGAAAAGAAGGTTGGAAAGAGCCCGCAGGATTTCCGAATAAACCCGCAGGTTAACAGCAAAAATGCTCACAAATATCAACTCCCTTTCTTCATAACATCTTCTCATATTTATAGGCAAGAGAGAGGAATGGCAAGAGCCACATGTCTTAATTTTCCATAAGAACCAAAGCATAATAAGCATAGAAATCTTCCCCCAAAGCTCACGGATAAACACCCAAACCAGGAACCAAAGAGACAGCCACGGGAGATGAGGGAACCGCACGGACCGAGAGCCACAGCCACGGGAAACGAGGGACGGTCACGGAATAAGAAGCCAGCCGTGAGATCCCAAGAGGTAAAGCACAAAAGTCATTAACTTCCCAATGAATTCAAGGCATAGAATTCAGCCCCCAATTAATACAAGCCACGGAATCCCAAGAGACAAGAAGAAAAGGGGAAGGGGAAGGGACAAGGCCACTCCAAAAGTAAACTTCATAATGAGGTACCTTTTTGGATATTAATGAGCTACTAAACTTCAGCTCAAGCAACTTAGAGAACCAGCTCAATAACAAATGCTCCAAAACAGCCAACCGAGAACCACCAGCAGCTACGGACCAATCAAGCCAACAAACCAAAGGTCTACCAAGCCATATGCACTACCTACCATGTTCATTGGATGCTTTCCCATCATTGGATAGCTAAAAAAAAATAAAATATACTATTGTTCAAAATAAAATAAAAAGTACAGAATTTCTGGATAGCATCAAATACCGAGCTACCAGGGGGCTTTATGAGTTCTTTCAATATTCTAGATGTATTAGGGTTTGTCTTTCTGGCAAAATGATCGTTATATTTATATGACATTTATGGGCAATTCTTTGTGAACTTATATCTGTCTTCCAGTATTATTGTTGCATTTGATATGCTTATCATGTGAATCACATATGAGGTCAACGAATATTTATCTAAGATGTATAAATATTGCATAATGTTGAAACACATTATCTTTACTTTGTTTACAATCTTTAATTTGTACTTGCTGTTGAACCTCATATTCACCAAATGGTAAGTTGCTTCTTAAGTCTAAGTGTCATATTAGCTTCTGGTGATTTAGTAGCAACCTTTTCCAAAATAATTGAACATTTCCCACTGATTTTGATTTTACACATCTGCTCCATGGGAATCAAATATATTATTGAAATCTTACAAATTGAATATAAAATATTTTTTAAGATTATACCTCCAATTGAATATAAAAATATAATTTTTTAACCACAAGATAATAACTTGTCATTTTCTCAAATCTTAACTACCCAATTCTGTTTAGATTACATTATTTATTGATCCAATTAATATATCCTATTTTTAGTTAAAATAATGATGCAAATTATAAGCTCTGTTATTAATTTAATTCTTGTTGGTTTAGGCTAAGGGTTTTCTAATACAACTAGAATGATGTAACATATGCAGATAACACAAGGGAATTTATGTTTCATAGATCACAAACCATTAATGAAACTAATGATTTACCTTCTTTAAATGCAAATAGTAAATATGAGAATTAAAACCCGAACAATGTAATGACAAATTCAAAGATGTCAATGACATTTGACTCACAAATTCAAGAGTAATTACAATTTAATCACCACAATTAAAAATCCGTTTGTGCCAAATTTGAACAAAATAAAGATTAATAGCAAGTTAATAATGAGTTATGTAGAATATGTTAGATTAAAGAAATAGTTTGTTATGCCGGTCCACCTTGGACCGGCTCAACCTGGACCGGCCCAGCCGGTCCAGATCTATCGGAGACGGGCAAACAGCCGGGCGGAAGAGAGAGGGAGCCAAGGAGTGGGGTCCACTTGCAATTCAAACTTGGGTTAAGTGCTTTTGGAGGGAAAAGGAATGGTAGAGTAGTCCTTTTACTTTTATTTTGAATTTGATTGTATTAATAGGGAGTTATGAGGGGATTAGGTTTTTATCTTGCTTTTGAAAAGAGTTTGAGTTCTAGGTCTTCTTGCTTGGGCTCTCGGCATCGCCGGAGATTGTAGGAGAGTTGTTCTTCCTCTCGAATTGAAGAACATTGTATCGAGCTTTGGTTTTGATTGCCTACTAGTGGAATACAATCATTTGCAATTGTTTTCCTACAAGTTTCTTCCCTATTTCCGCTGTTTTTGCGCTATTTGTGTGCCGATTTTGGTTAGATTTGCTTGCGAACTCAAGTATTACCTTAGGGTTACTTGCGAACTCAAGTATTTCCTATCAAATTGGTATCAGAGCGAGATCCGGGCGTTGGAGGGTGGTTTCTATCCATTATTCGCTGCAGATTTTGCTGATTTTGGGGAGGATTCGGAGGCATCTCTTCATTTCCCATGGCATCTAAGCGAGTAGAAGTCTTGGAGACCGAGATGGGGCAACTTAAAGCGGATCTGGAGGAGAAGATGGCCACATTGAGCGAGAATGTGGAAGGGAAATTCGTGGCGTTGGAAGAGATGATGAAGAAGTTGTTGGAAGGGCAAGCAAGGGCTGTGCCGGGGGAGGAAAGAGGAGAAGGGAGTGGGAGCAGGGGGAAGGAGAAGGTGAATCCTGACGAGGAAGAGGAGGGGGGACTGTTTAACAGCAGCGGGAGGATGCCACCTCGGGAGTCCATCAGGCGAGAAGAGCATGAAAGAAGGAGAGACTTCAGGGAAGAAAGAGAGGATGATTGGCGTCGCCGGCGGCCCGATCCAGTGGACCGGCCATGGGGAATCCAGAATCACCATGGCGGAGCGCGAGGGGAAGATGGCTATCGGCGGCCGAGGAGGGATGATGAGCCCCGATATGGAGAGAGGGGAACTTGGGAAGACCCCATTGCATGGGACAGAGGAGGCCATGGGGGAAATAGGGCATACGGGGTGGACACGAGAGCCAGAAAGCTGAAAATGCCCGTGTTCGAAGAAGGAAATGTGGATGAATGGATCCACAAGGTAGAAAGGTATTTTGCAGTGAATGGCCTAATGGAGGAGGAGAGATTGTTGGCGGCTAGCATGTGCTTGGAAGGGGCGGCTTTTTCATGGTTCAAATACATGGAGAAGTGGGATCCGGTGAGGACTTGGAGGGACTTCAAGGAGGCGATCAGGGAGAGATTCAGGGGGGGCAGCCCATGGGAGATATCAGAACAGTTCTACGCCCTCACTCAAGAGGGAACAGTGGAAGAGTATCGGAAGAAATTTGAGAGTCTGGTGGGTGACATGGAGGGATTATCGAACAGCACTCTGGGGGGAAATTTTATGAAGGGCCTTAAGCCAGAAATTAGAGATGCGGTGAAGGTAATGAGACCGAGGGACTTGAGGGAGGCCATGGAGTTGGCTCAACTGGTGGAGAACCAGAAGACCAACGCCCGAAGTTGGCGGAACAACCACTCAGGGGGTCCTACCAGGACAACTACCACTTACTTGGCTCCAAAAGGGCCAACCCCTAGTGTCCTTAGAGAAAGTGGGAAGGAGAAGAGCGGGGTGACCAGATCTGCTGGGAGTTTCAAGAGATTGACCGAGGAGGAGATGCAGGAGAAGAGGGCCAAGGGCCTTTGTTTCAGATGTGAGGAGAAGTTTGTTTCAGGGCACCGGTGCAAGGATCGCGCTCTTCGGGCTCTCACCGTCTATATAGACGAGGCGCCTGAGGAGTGTGATGCTTCTGATGAGGAGCAGATTGATCCCCAGTTGGAGGTAGCCGAGGTATCCCTAAATTCTGTGATGGGATTCACTCCTAGCCATACGATGAAGGTGAAAGGGAAAATCCTTGGGAGGGAGGTAGTAGTGTTGATCGACGTGGAGCCACCCACAATTTCATATCCGCTCAAGTAGCGGAGGAGCTGGGAATGGAGCCTACTGAGACAGGCAGTTATGGAGTAATGATGGGGACAGGGAAGATTGAGTCCAGCACTGGGATCTGCAAGGGGGTGGAGATGAGACTACAGGAGATTAGGGTGGTGGAGGACTTCCTACCCCTGAGGTTGGGTAGCACAGACGTCATTCTGGGCATGAAGTGGCTACAGACCTTGGGTGAAACTAAGGTAAACTGGGGGACCATGGTGATGGAACTGATGGTAGAGGGAAAGAGGGTGAAGCTGAAGGGAGAACCAGGATTATCCAGAGCTGGAGTGTCTCTCAGGTCGATGGTGAAGATGATCCATGAGGAAGGAGGAGGATTCCTTGTGGAGTTGCAGAGCTTGGAAGATCGTCAGGAGGAGGAAGACAAACGCATTCCTGTGTCAGTTCAGCCCTTTCTGAAGGAATTTGAGGATGTGTTCCAACCTCCGGTGGGACTACCACCTGACAGAGAACGGGAGCACCAGATTATCCTGAAAGAGGGGGTATCCCCTATCAGTGTGAGACCTTACAGATACCCTCAGATGCAGAAAGATGAGATTGAGAAGCTGGTGGGAGAAATGCTAGAAGGAGGGATCATCCAGCCCAGTGTGAGTCCTTTCTCTAGCCCAGTCCTGCTGGTAAAAAAGAAGGATGGGAGTTGGAGGTTCTGTGTGGATTACAGAGCCCTCAACAAGGAGACAGTGCCTGACAAATTTCCCATCCCTGTGATTGACGAGTTGATGGACGAGCTACATGGAGCCGTTTTATTCACCAAGATTGATCTAAAGTCAGGCTATCATCAGATCAGGATGAGGAAGGAAGATGTGCAGAAGACAGCCTTCAGGACTCATGAGGGCCACTACGAGTTCCTGGTGATGCCTTTTGGCCTCACCAACGCACCAGCCACATTCCAGGCATTGATGAACCGGATCTTCAAGTCACACCTTCGCAGGTTTGTGTTGGTGTTTTTTGATGACATTCTCATCTATAGCAGGACTGAGAAGGAACACCTAGAGCACCTGAGAGTGGTGTTGGGGGTGCTGAGGGAGCATCAGCTGAAGGCCAATTTCAAGAAGTGTGACTTCGCTCAGACACAAGTGGAGTACTTGGGGCATGTGATATCTCAGGAGGGAGTGGCTGCGGATCAGTCCAAAATAGAGGCAATGTTAGCCTGGCCTCAACCCAAGACCTTGAAGGGGCTCAGAGGGTTTTTGGGACTGACTGGCTACTACAGGAGGTTCGTGAGAGGATACAGCACCATAGCAGGACCGCTGACAGAACTGCTGAAGAAAGATAATTTTTTATGGGGGGAAGCAGCTTCTGAGGCTTTTGAGAAGCTAAAGAAGGCCATGACGACGGTGCCCGTACTTGCTCTGCCAGACTTCACTCAGGTGTTTGTGTTGGAGACAGATGCTTCAGGCTATGGATTGGGGGCAGTGTTGATGCAGAACCATAGAGCCATAGCTTACTTCAGTCAGATACTGTCGTCCCGGGCTAGGCTGAAGTCGGTCTATGAGAGAGAGCTAATGGCGATTGTGCTGGCCATCCAAAAGTGGAGACCCTATTTATTGGGCAGACACTTTATTGTCAGGACTGATCAAAGGAGCCTGAAATACTTGCTAGAGCAGAGGATGGTCACAGAAGAGCATCAGAGGTGGTTGTCCAAGCTGCTCGGATATGATTTTGAGATCCACTATCGGCCAGGATTAGAAAATAAGGCAGCAGATGCCTTATCACGTTGTATGGGGGAGCTCCAGGGAATTGCTGTATCAGTACCGGTTCTGATTGATTGGGGAGCCATCAAAGAGGAGAGCATCCAGAATGAGGAGCTAAGGAGAATCAAAGAAGAGGTACTGTCAGATGAAAACAGCCACGCAGGCTACTCAGTGGTGGGAGAAAGACTGTACTATCAGGGAAGGAGTGTGATCCCTAGATCTTCCATTCATATTCCCCAACTGCTACAGGAATTTCATGGGAGTGCCATAGGGGGGCATTCAGGAGTGCAGAAAACCTATAGCCGGTTAGCAGCTGAACTGTACTGGAAGGGGATGAGGAAAGACATAGAAGAAATGGTGGGTAAGTGTGATACCTGCCAACGGAACAAGTACATGACGATGGCACCAGGGGGATTACTACAGCCCCTGGCCTTACCGGAGAAGGTTTGGGAGGAGATCACTATGGATTTCATTGATGGGCTTCCAAAATCAGAGGGATATACGGTTATATTTGTAGTGGTCGACAGGCTGAGCAAATATGCTCATTTCATTCCCTTAAGACACCCGTACACAGCGGTGTCTGTAGCAGCAGCATTTGTGAGGGAGATAGTCCGCCTGCATGGGGTACCGGAGTCTATTGTGTCGGATAGGGACAAGGTATTCCTGAGCCATTTTTGGAGGGAGTTATTTAGGATGCAGGGCACAGTATTGAAGAGGAGCACAGCATATCACCCACAGACTGATGGGCAGACGGAGGTGGTGAATAGAAGTTTGGAGACATACTTGAGATGTTTCGTATCTGAGACACCGAAACAATGGGCCAAATGGCTGGCCTGGGCAGAATACTGGTATAACACCTCCTCTCACTCGGCTACCAAGATGACACCTTTTAAGGTGTTATATGGAAGAGACCCCCCACACCTGGTACACTACAGCCATAGGAGTACTCCAGTATCGGCAGTGGATCAGCATCTGAAGAAAAGAGATCAAGTGTTGGACGAGCTCAAGAGGCATCTTCTCAGAGCCCAACAGATTATGAAGAAACAGGCGGACAGTAAAAGGAGGGATATACAATTTGGAGTTGGAGACAAGGTCTACTTGAAGCTCCGACCATACAGGCAGAGGACTGTATCCCAGAGGAGAAATGAAAAGCTAGCAGCAAGATATTTTGGCCCTTTCGAAGTGGAGGAGAAAATCGGGGAGGTAGCATACAGATTGAGGCTTCCTTCAACAGCCAGAATACACCCCGTTTTTCATGTATCACAGCTGAGGAAAGTGGTGGGGGAACATGCAGTAAGCCCAGAACTGCCCAGCACATTGAGAGAAGACATGGAAGTGACACTGGAGCCTCTAGCGGTAGAAGGAGTGCGCATCAATGAAAAGGGGAAAAAGGAAGTGAAGATTAGGTGGAACGGCCTCCCAGATTATGAGGCCACATGGGAACCATTGGAGAGGATTGCAGTACAGTTCCCTGCCTTCCACCTTGAGGACAAGGTGGTACTTTGGGAGGGGGGTAATGTTATGCCGGTCCACCTTGGACCGGCTCAACCTAGACCGGCCCAGCCGGTCCAGATCTATCGGAGACGGGCAAACAGCCGGGCGGAAGAGAGAGGGAGCCAAGGAGTGGGGTCCACTTGCAATTCAAACTTGGGTTAAGTGCTTTTGGAGGGAAAATGAAGGGTAGAGTAGTCCTTTTACTTTTATTTTGAATTTGATTGTATTAATAGGGAGTTATGAGGGGATTAGGTTTTTATCTTGCTTTTGAAAAGAGTTTGAGTTCTAGGTCTTCTTGCTTGGGCTCTCGGCGTCGCCGGAGATTGTAGGAGAGTTGTTCTTCCTCTCGAATTGAAGAACATTGTATCGAGCTTTGGTTTTGATTGCCTACTAGTGGAATACAATCATTTGCAATTGTTTTCCTACAAGTTTCTTCCCTATTTCCGCTGTTTTTGCGCTATTTGTGTGCCGATTTTGGTTAGGTTTGCTTGCGAACTCAAGTATTACCTTAGGGTTACTTGCGAACTCAAGTATTTCCTATCATAGTTCACCAAAAAAATTCAAAACTCACGTTCATAAAAGATTTTTTTCTTTGGATCAAGTAATTGCACTTGTATCCCACATGAAGGAATCACACATTTAATTGCATGCACAAAATTGAAAACTAGAAGAAGAAATTTTATTCATTTAAATCTCATTTTATATTCCTTAGTATCCCTTATCTATAATCATAGGATCTCCTATCCCATAACACAATATCTCAATTTAATGAACAACTTGTTCCATTTGAAATCTTCTGAAGGGTTATATACTGAAATCATGCAAAACAAAGGTGGTAGAGGCCTATGATGCACCGACACTTCTCCTGAAAGAGGCGTGCAGTGTCCGACTCCGTGTCCGACACCGTGTCCGACACGACACTCGTCCGACACGTGTCGGACACGCCGAATACGTGTCCGGTTAAAAAATATTAAATGCAAATTGGACACGCGTGTCCAACACGCGTATCTTAAATATTTTATAAAATTTTTTAAATATAATTTCTTGTATTTTGCAGGATTTAAACTAAATTTCTTACTTTCTATCCACAACACCAAATCAACGTCAGCACTTAATACCCAATCATCGAATATTCTCATTTTCATTTCTTTTTGGCAGTGAATGTATTTTCATCTCCTCTCTCGGTGACTGATAAATGGCATCAACGTCTGTCTCTCAATGCCTGAAATATTAATTGTTGTTTTTTGAAACTTACCAAAAAAAAAGCTAATGTACATGCTCGATACCGCTAGGTATCGCTAGGTACATGCTCGGTACCGCTAGTTATCGCTAGGTATCGATCAATATATGCTCGGTACCGCTAGGTACATGCTCGGTATCGCTAGGTACATGCTCTGTACCGCTCGGTACATCCTCGGTACCACTCGGTATCTTTCCATACAAATAACTTAAGAACTTTAAAAACAAGCAGAACTTCAAAATTACTCTTACCCTGGCAGATCGAACCCAGCCAGGGGGCAGCTAAATGATTTTTTGCTTATATTTTTGTAGTTGTACTAGATCTTTTGTACAAAACATCTTTATGTTATAAGCTAAACAAGTTATCATGAAATTGATTTATTATTGCTTGTCATTTTTAAAATAATGTCACCTTAATTTTTATATATTATATTAAAAAATTATTATGCCGCCGTGTCCACGCCGCACCTGTGTCCTATATTTTTAAAAAATGCCGTGTCCCGTGTCCGTGTCGTGTCGTGTCCGTGTCGACGTGTCCGTGTCAGTGCATCATAGGTAGAGGCTAAACAAAAATGTTTGCTTTGAAATATTGCATGCAGTGAAACCGGAAGTCACGCTAGAAACCTACTATTCAGATGACATACATATATTAGGCATCCATTTATGCCGTAGTTCCTCCAAAAATGTAAACAAACAAATTTTTTACAGTTGCCACACTGTAGTGGATCTGGCTGTGAAAAGCTCTTTCTCACTATAGAAATTTCTTAAAATCTAAAAAAATTGTTGTCAGATGGAAATGTTAAAGTAAAGTTTAGAAAAAGCTGTCCTAACAGCAACCAAGTCTCAACCATTCTTTAAATTGTATCCATATGATAATCCAATTGAAGGTGCACTTAGTTAATCACGTCAAAGGTTGTATGCATCGTTTACTACAACTTGTTTATTGAATTTTATATTAGAAACTTACATGAATTGAATAGATGTCTATTATTAGCCATTTTAAGATTTGCCAATCTTTTTTTTTACTTGTTACTCTTTTTTTTTTTTTTCTGATTTTGTTTTTTTGCTCATGCGGTAGGCTGATTGATGGGAAAGGTAAGAGATGGCAATGCCTTGATGCTGAAATTCAATGTTATGCTCTTCGAACAATGGTTGCTTTTATCGAGTGTATGTCTTCTGCTACCTTGCAACATCCTCTAATAAAGGTAATTAGTATCTATTGAAATACTAATGATGATAACAGTTAATCTTTTGCTAGAGAAGAGCATAAGCATGTGTCCTGATTGTAAATACTTTTTTTTATAAATGTCTTATGCTTTCTTTGAAGTAGAACTTACTTCAAAGAGATATAAATGGATTAACATATGCAAAATTCATCATGTCCCCATTGTTTTTGATACTTTGTGTATTTTGCTTTTTGGGTGGATGCTGTAATTTGAAGATGGTTTTTGTAGATAATAGATTGTAAGCTTATCTTTGTAATCTATGAATATCCTTAAACCAATGTGAATGGGTTATTTTGGTTGGATTAATTAACCAATCTTTTCACAACTCCAACCCTCCATTGAACAAAGAACAATGATCTCCATCCTCTTCCTCCTTTTGAGTTTGTCTTCTTTTTTGTTCCTTCTATTCCCTCCTATTGCCACCCATTTTCTAACATGTCCTTGCCCATAACTTTGCGGCAATCTTCTATACATGCCCCCATCATACCCCCCTTTGGAATTAAACTGATTGCATAAATATTTTACAATAAGTACTTGTGATTGTTTTTTTTTTGCTGGCAGGAAAATATGTTAGGCATAAATATAAATAATTGTAATCTCTTTTCTTGGAAGGCGGGGAAATACTATACTTTGTGAGTACTTGAAGACCCGTGACTATCTTTCTTGGCAAGTAGAAATAAATTTTTTTTATCGCAGTGTCACATGACATCTACCGTTACTATCTTCTTGGCAGGAAGGAAGACCTATCACACCCTGATGCAGCCTTCTGCTTGGAGACAACGTTGGGGTCCTGGCGTGCTGCTAATAAAATAAATGACTTAGATAAAATTTAGAAAAAAATTGAAATCTAACCTAACTCCCAAGTCAACAAAAAATGCATGAAAAGTGAAAACATAAGTTTTAAACATTGAAATCAGATATGAACAAAAATTAAAGCATAACGAAAAGAGTTTACAGAAAACTAGTAGGAAAACTAGTTACTAGCCAATCAACACAAGCACAAACTAAGTTCATTATCCTACGAAAGAATCGAATCATCAACACAAATTATAGGTTCAATAGTTAGAACTCCAAATAGAATGCTCAAAGCCTCCAACATTATTCAATAAAATAATGAAATTAGGTTATAGGCTTATAGCTTAATCTTTCAAATAGTTTCCCAAACCCATATGAAAAAATTTTAACTCAAAAAATTGCACTATATCTTCTCCATATCCCGAACCTATATGAAAAAATTATAACCCAAATTATAACTCAAAAAATTATAACGCATCGTTTAAACAAACCATACCTACGTCTAAACTCGATCGTCGGATTATGAGGAATATCGATAACTAGAAAAAGTCATCGCAGTGATAGAAGCTAGAATAATGAGAACTAAACACGCCAAATGCACTAGAAAAGCTTGTCGCAAACCATACCTTCATTGTGTCGGCCTACTCGCGTCACAAATGCACTAAAAATGCCTCAATTCGTGTCAACCTGCTCGCGTTACCTTCATTGCTCGCGTCGTCGAGCCGCTCCATCGATGAAGGTTATCCCTTCGGCTTCAATGCTCATGTCGTCGAGCCGCTCCTTCGACGACAATGCAGAAGACGAAGGATGCTCTCGGAATTGGAAACCCTAGCTAGAGCTGCTCGTGGAAATGATCGGGTCGCGGAAATGAACAGCCAAATCGATCGGGTCGCAAAAATGAATATGGCAAATCGAGTGCCTTTTTTATTTTTTTTCCATTTTTTAATAGGACATGCGTAACCGATACATATGTCCTGTCAAATTTAAACTATTTTAATTGGACACGGCTTTGGACACATATCCGTGCCGTATCGGAGGCGTGTCCGTATCCGACGCGTGCCCGATACAACATACCTTTGTAAAAAGGAGTATCGTTGCTACATAGCTTACAATAATATATAACGTGGTGCTAGAAGAATGCTTTAAAAAATCAAGAATATACTCATGAGTTCGAGTGACAATGCTCTGATGTGACATAACAAGCGCTTTTTTGCATGCTTGTGCAGTTGTGCTTCACAGACAAGTGATTCATAGGGCCAGCACATCGTAAATCCTACTTTTAATAATGTTGGTTTGTGCATCACATCTTAGATTTACATTCGGGAAACGAGAGACCATAGGAGCCTGTTCGGAATTGAAGGTTTAATTCGATTGCATCTGTTGACACAAGTTAAAGACATGATTTTGGTAATATTTTTTCTTTCCTGCCTGAAGCCTCGTGTTTTCTACGCTGTTTTTTTCATTGGAAATTGTATGCATGCTTTTCCTTGGTGGTACATTTTGGTCATTTTAAATCTTATCAATATTAGGTTGGTATATACCAAGCTTTTTAAATATGCATTTTTTATTTATGATGCCAGGACTCCATTGGGGACATGCTACTAGCCTTGGAAGGAATCCTTCAATCTGAAAATGAAAGAAATTTGAGCCTGACAATTGAAGTTGTAAATAAGTTATTGAGCTGTTTAGGGAGTTCTATCCGTCAGTATCATGTGGTTGAGGTAGTGTTTGCTCTATCACGCTTGGTGTCATTATCTCACCCAGTGGTTACTATTTCATCTGTGATTGCCTTAAATCGCATCCTGACTAACCTTGGTCACATGAGATCTGAGGTCTACATGGAAATGTGGAAAGCTTTGGAAAAGGCCAATATAGTACACAATATTTCTCTTGCTCTACAGGATTATTTTGTGGGAATATCATCATCTGAATATTTCATACAAATGAGTTCACTTCTTAAGACTATATTGTGGAAGTGGCCTTCCTCTAGGTATTGTGTTTGGAGCAACTGTAATTTGATGGCTAAACTGGGAGACGGATTATCTGATCCAGATTCTAAAATAATTGTTGGTGTTCTGAACTTGTGTTCTGCTTTAGGTATCATTAAACTTTGTCCATTCTTTATATTTAGTCGCATACATATTTGTGGATTAGTTTCTCAATTTAATCTTCTTTTTTATTGAAACACACTAGTTTGTTTCAGCTCTTTGTGGTAATGGGGCACTGAAGATTTTAGAGAACGAAGAGCTTCTTTCTAAAATTGTCTGTGCCCTGGAAAGTTCACAGGATTATAACGTTCGAGTAGAAGCACTGAAAATATGTCAACAATTATCGGTACAAATTATGAAGCAGAGAATTTTGTAACATTTACTGCTCATAATGCATAATAACTTTCTTTCTTAACAGAGATCTCAAGAGGGATGCTCGAAGCTAACCATAAGTCACAGTGACTCCATTGTTCAAGGAATAGTTGCTGCAATGAGTGAATGGTGTTCATCGGGTTCTAGAAAGGTACCCCCTGATCAAATGACTTTAGTAAAGGAAGCATGTCAATCTGCATTAATGACGCGCTGGGCTGGGATTCATCATTCCTATTTCTGGAAGCTTAAGGTAGATAGGATCCTTCTTGATGTTCTTACAGGCAATACCAGCACAGCTTTTGGAAATGAAATTGTATTCCATCCAGAAGACATCATAGCTGAATTTTCTAGTAGCTGTATAGAAATAAGATCATGCATTTGGAATATTCTTGGATATATTGCAGGAAGATTTTCTTCCCTATAATGGGAAATCGGGTTACTTAGAAGTACTTATTAACATTGCTTGGTATGCTTTTCCTACTTGTCCAAAATATCACTTTCATGTTTCATTGTAGGCAGCACATTCCTGTTACATGTATTATATTCCTTTGTGTTGTTGAAATGCGCATTCTACTACTGTTTTCCTGAATCTTATACTTTTCCCTCCTTTTTTAAACAGCTTAATGGCCAATGAGTTTTGGTATAATGGCAAAACATGCTCATCGTCTAATTTATGTGAAGTTGAGCCTATTTCTAGGGCAGTTCTACTGATGGTTTTTTCACCCTGCAAGTTCATTTCATCACAGGCAAGAAATTGCATAGCAAAAGTGGCCTGGACTTCCGGCACTGAATACCTTGAGAAGTTATTAGGTTCCCTGATGTTTAATTTTAGTGGTGACGCCTCTCCAGTTTCATACAGTCTTCATACTCTCATTAACCTTGTAAGTCTAGCTTGCTATTCAACTTTGCCATTATATCAGCAGTTCATAGTTCAAAGAAAAGGTATAGATCTATTGGCTGATATCATTAGGAAGTGCTTGAAAAATGAGACACATGTTAGCATGTCAAATATTACTTCTCATCTGCATGGTGCTTCTGATGGAAAACTATGTTGTTGGAGTAATATAGAAGATTGGGTAGGTGGGGACCTGATCTTGTTTCACAGTCTTCAGATACTTTCTCAATTGATACCTTTCTCAAACTTCATATGCGATTATTCCAAGATAATCTCAAGAGACTCTGTCACCTCCAATAATTTGGGTGTTTTGGTTGAATCTTTGTTCAAGAGTCTTAGCAGTATATTAGATAACACTTACAGCCCTGGAAGCAGATGGTATGCTCAATACGTGTTAAGCTTCTTTGGGCTATATGGCTTTCCAAGCAAGCTTGGCAAACGGATGGGCGTTTCACTCACTGAAAATGAACTTGCTGACATACAATTTTTATTTACAAATGGTCAGCCTTTGAGAGTTCATGGTTCCATTCTTGTGGCTGTCTGTTCTTATCTTCTACCTCCTAAAGATTCTTTCATTAAGAAGAATTTATTGGATTGTGAATCTTTGAAAGGAAATAGGCAGCACGGAACAAATTTCAGATATGAAGTAAAACTGTCTGAACGTGTTGATAGTTCTGCGCTTATGAAGATTCTGGATTATATTTATACGGGGTTTATTATTGTTGAAGATGATGAGGTAAAACCTGTACGTATTCTAGCAAAGCGCTGTGGCTTGAATTCCCTGTCGTATATGCTTGATAAAAAACTTCCAGAATGGGGAACTCCTGTCCCAAACTGCGACTTTAGCCATGCACTTGAACCAGCAGAACATCATCTTTCGTAAGTTTAATATTTGGTAAAATTAATGAATTGGTAGTATATTTTTCTCAGATGTATTACTTTGTTAATACAACACAAATTCGAGTGTTGCCTCAAAGTAGATTCATAATTTAGGTTAGGTGGTGATTTTGATGTGCAATTATGGGGAAAATGATGGGCAAAATTAACGTGATCAAAAGATGGTTAAAGTTATTTAGGTAACTTAAAATACACATCAAATGTGGTTCTTTCTAAGCAATAGTGTTGGGTATTGACTCAATATTCGTGCATGAATTATATGTTTAAGTAGGTATTAAGCTTCTTGTTAGAAAACTTGGAAATGGGTTAGGTCAATTTATATAAATACGTTTTCATTTGGTTGGCGGCTATATAAGTTGATGCATGAAAGCTTAATTGGCATGAAAGCATAATGCAATTTTGAGTTTTTCTGAGGGAATTGAGATGAGAGAGAAGAGGGGAAATGAGCAAAAACAAAGAGAAGGAGATCACAAGAAGCTCTTTTTTTTTTTTTAAATTCGATGTATTATCTAGACTAACTGATGATACTTTGTTGGGGAACTTTTGAAGTCGGCAATGTTTTTATATTTGTTTAATCTTCTTTGTTTGTTATCTCTCTCAAGTTAATTCTCTTTTACTTTTCTCAAAAGACTTTGGGCTTCTGTTTTCTTTGTTGATTGAAGATGTGTTTGGATTTTGTGAAGGGTTGGTGAATGTTTTTTATGTACACCAAGTTTGTGGCTTTTTTTAGTAGATCGGATCTTCTTTCCTCTCCTACGGACATAGGCGTATCATAAAGATTGATCCCCCCTTAAAGTTTCTTTGTGGTTCATTGTACTTGTTTTGCTTGTTTTTGGGCTAATGCTTTTGCGGCTTAAAATTAGGCATACTTTTTTTCTAATAACTGGTATCAGATTGGAGGCTTATATTGAATAAGATGATCACGAAGTTCAAGATTGAAAAGTTCGATGGCTCAAAGAGTTTTGGAATTTGGAGAGCCAAGTTATGTGGTGTTTTAGTTAAGTAGGCCTTGTGAAAGCACTCATGAGGCATGTTGAGGTGCTTGAAATTATGAGTGAATAAGAAAAATAAAGATGAATGAAAGGGCTCTCTTAGAAATTCAATTATATTTGGCGGATGACATCTTAACAGAGGTCATAAAGGAAACAACCATAAGAGGTTTGTGGCTTAAGTAAGAGTTTTTGTGTATAACCAAAAATCTGTCCAGTAAATTCTATTAGAATTTGAAATTCTGGTTGTTTCATATGAAAATGCGTATGCCCATTAAATCATATTTGAATGATTTTAATTTCGTTATTTGAGATTTAAGGAATATTGATTTGATTGTCGATGGCAAAGATTGAATTTTATTGTTATAATGCTCTTTATCTTGCTCTTACACCTATTTTTGTGGCACCATGTTGCCTGGGAGAGTACAACTAGCTTAAATGATGTAAAAAAAATACTTTATTTGAAGACGTGATTTTTAAGCTGGAGTGTACAGGAAATTAAAGCTAATTGAGGGATTATTAGTTATGGGGAGATTTTTGAGGAAGGTTCTACCTCTTACCATGATTGGATTAATTATTGTGGCAGTTTCAAGATTATTACCTGCTTATATCGTAAGAGGAAATGACATGTTTAGAGAGATTTTAGTTCTTTGAGGAGAAATGAAGAACATGTAAATGGAAATCACAAGGAGTGCTTAACTAATGCATATGTTGTTGTATATCGGTTTTCTTATGATATTGGTGATTCTCTTTGGGGATTGACGGATATAGGTGCGAAGAGTAGTGGATTCTAAACTTAAGCTTCTTCAATTCATATTTATTTATTGTGGTGATATTTTCCTTGTGTGAGCTAGGTTCTGGTGGCTTCGTTGATATGAGAAATAGAATTGTGTGCAATGCTGTAAATTTTGGCACTATAAAGTTGATGAGACAGAATATTGTTATTGTTTTGTTGGCTAGAATGTATATAGATCTAAGAAAAGATTTAATATCCTTAAGTTCTCCAAGTGTTGGAGGATAAAAGTTATTTTGTAATGCTCATGCTCTTAAGGTCTGTAAGGGTCCTTTGATTGTTTGGAGGCAAATAGAGTTGAACATTATGCATTTTATGGTTATTTTGAAGGCAAATAGAGCTGGTGAGCTATGTGATGCACAGTGCAATATTAAATGATGATTTGTTGGATTTAATGACGTCGGTGAAGCATTGAAATTTGGAGAAGCAAAGGAAAGCTAGCTTCGAGGCTGTTGGAAAGATTTCAAAACTAAAAGAGGCACCATGGGCAAAATTTTGGAGATTATTGGGAGGAGATCGATCTTTTGTTGTAAATCTATCCCGGTGTTAGGTTGTGCCATTGCAGTATCTAAGGTGAGGAGATGGCCACTTCAAGTGTATGAAATCAGTGGTTGGTGCATAATTTAGTTTAGATGTACCTTTGTAGAGTTCAACATTTATGGTACACAACATTTCCATGGGTACTTAGCTTGAAAGACATTTACATTTGATGAGACTGTGTGAGATTGAGCCTTTCAAGGTTTTTGGAGCTTAGAGCTCATTTTGGGGAGGATCTGCTACATGAGAGATCCAATTATTGTCATAATGTTGAGTCAAGGGGAAGATTTGTTTGGTATTGAGTTTATATTCATGCATGGATATTATGGTGAGGTAGGTATAAAGTTTCTTGTGTAAAAAATTGAAAATGGATTAGACGACGGATTAGATATTGACTCAATATCCATGCATGAATCATACGTTGGGGTCAGTATCAAGCTTCTTGTGTGAAAGCTTGAAAATGGACTAGGTGATTTTGTATAAGTTAGGTAAGCTTTCATTGAGTTGGTGGTTATATAAGTTGATGCATGAAAGCTTAATTGGCATGGTAGCATAAGATAATCTTGACCTTTTATGAAGTACTTAAGAATAACTAAGAAGAGAGGGAAGAGTAGGAGGAAGGAGCAAGAAATAGAAGGAAATTACAAGAAGATTGTTTTAAGGAGTTCAAATATCATCATGACTAAACAATACCTTTTTGAGGAATTTTTGAAATGGATAATTATTTGCTTTCTCTCCTAAGTTATTTCACTCAAACTTGTCCAAAGAGACTTGAGATTGCTTATCTATTTGTTGGGTGAAGCTGTACTTGGGTTTTGGGGAGGGTAGGTGTGTGTCATTATTGCACACCACAATTGTGATTTATTTTTTTAGTGAATCAGATCATCTCTCATCTCCTATGGATATAGGCTCATTTAAGCTTAACCATGGAAGTTTTAGTGTTCTGATTTGTGTTACTTGATCTCTTTAAAAGTTAATTGTGGTTATATTGCTTACTCTTAGGTTTACACTTTCGTAACATAAAGTTGGGTATACTCTTTTCTTTAGAAATAACAAGGAAATGAGGATGGAGTTTAAATGAAATAATTTGAATATGCTATACTTGATGAGGTCTTATGTTGTAATTTTGGTACTGTAATATTTTCTATGACGTAATGGATGTCATATCCTCTCAAAATAGAAATAAAGAAACAGCCTAAGTAAAACCCATAGGTCAGTTTTGCTCATTTCTAAGATTTTTTTTTTTAATTTTCTTAGGTTGAATTGAGCTTGTGCTGATACGTAGTTTTTTGTTGATAAGTTTCTTGTTGTTGCGGAATATGTTGATCCCTCATTTTTTGTTATACAGGGACACTATATTGGAAGCGAATGAGATTACTGGAGTGACTTGGACTTGTGCTATGTGTGTACTAACTTTGCCGCATATTCATGCTCACAGGGTCATATTATGGTCTAACTGTGGTTATTTGCGAGCACTATTTCAGTCAGGAATGAGTGAAAGGTGAGTCTTAATTTTTTACCTTTGAAGATAATTGGCGTCATCTCTTTGTTTCTTTGGGTTTATATTATCTACAGGTAAATATGGCAGTTGCTAGCATAGTTATTCTACTTTCTACAACCATTAGCAAACTCCCAGTGCAGCTGCATAGGAAACATGCTGATTTGAAGAATCTAAAGGTTTTATAGTTATAGATGACAACAAAGATTTTTTCCTACAAGTAATGAAGCGTGTGCTATTAAATGTGCGTGGTTATGATGGGAGTTCTAATTTGAATGCATTAAACATACCTCTAAAAGCTGGATTATGAGAATCATTGCTTTCAGATCATAATGAGATAGATAGCAATTTATAATTTGTACTATAAACCATGTTGGTGTTCTTTTTTTATTAGCCCAAGAAGAAGAAGAAGAAGAAGAAGCCTTTAGCCCACTACGTGGGATGGGCTACTTGAATCTTTTTTCTCCAATGTGTTCTATTAAGAATTGAATTCTCATTTAAATCTAATAAAAATGTCTTTTTTAATACTTTCTAACCAGGTCTACCTGATGGGGACATCAGATCGTGGAAGGTTTATCAGAGACGTGGCCGTCGATCTACGGCCACGATCAAGTCTTTGTATTTTTGAGTCATTTGTGTTATTTTATTATTTATGCATTTTATTTATTATGTGTCTTTATATTTTCTGTTTGTACCCCTTTAACGGGAAGTGTCGTATGTAAGCCCAAAGGGCAAGAGTGTCTTTTATTTCATTGAGTCATTGTATCTGGCTATTTATAGCCTCTTCTTTCATCTTATGAATGAATGAATGATTGCTTATTAAAAATTTCTTCTCGCATGAGAGTTAGGAGAGCTTGAGAGTTCTAAAGGAGAGAGCTTCCTAGGAGAGGAAGAATCGTGCAATACCCACCAACCTAGATAAGTCGGGTTCGTGGTTTCCGTCCTCATACCCTTTTACTTTCTTCATCCCCACTCCAACATCAAAGCCGTCGAGCCCCTTCACCTAGCTGAAACCCCTTCCCCTCCCTCCTAACCTCAAGGCCAAAACCTCCAAACCCGAACCCCCATGCCGCCGGTTCCACCAACCTAGCCGCCGGCTCCACTCCCTCTCGCCCATTAAATTCCTTGCCTAATTTGGGGTGGACATATTTTTGGCAGATTTCAAATTCAAGTTCATGTAATTTGAAATTTGAAATCTTTCCTAATTCATGAATGCTATTTTTGGAAAGTTTCTTAATTGAAACTTATTTGAATTTAAAATTCAAAGAGGATTTTAAAATCCCTTTCCTAATATTCAAAACCAAATCAAGCAACATTAATTTCCCTCCACAAATCCCTCCCTCTCTCCTTAATGCCGCCGGCCCCCCTCTTTGTTTTGGATTGGGAAATATTTCCTAAAACCCCTCCTTGTTTTAAGTAACAATTCCAATCTCCCCCAAATCTCTCTTGGCCGAAATTTCCTCCCCATAATTTCCTCAAATTGATTTCCTAATCTAAGGGATTGATTTGGGAAATCAAATCCCCACCCCTCATCTACCCGCCGCCCGTCCTCTTTCCCCTTTTCCTCTTGCCTCCTCTCCCTCTTTCTCCCTCTCTCTCCAATCGTCTCTCCCCCTCTATTTTATTCCAAGAGAATTGATGCCTTGAGTTCTCTCTTCCCAATTCCTCACTCCTATTCCAAAATCTTAAATTTCTCTCAGATTTTTGGAGCAAAATCTGAACTTGTTTTCAGATTTTTGGGAAAGAGACTTGGAGTTTGTTTCCTCTCCCTTTGCAAGAGAAACTTCTTTCTCTTGGCCACCAATCGAGAGGAGCATCAACCGCTAAGAAGATTCTACCTTCGATCATCCATGAATGACGGATCCGGAGACTGAATATAGATTAACTTGGGGGGACGACGGCTTCACCGACATCCTACGATCCACCTTCTTCGACGTGAATCCGAGGATTGACCACACCGTCGAAGACTATTTGGAGCGAATTCTATATACTTTGGTGGAAGCTATCGACGAACACGTCGAAAGCATCGAGTGGAGGATCTCTACCTATCCTTGACAAAGGTTTCTCTTCCTCCTTGCATCTTACCTCTTTTAGTCTAACTCCTCTTGATTTGATTGCAGTCATGACGGACTCCTCCGCATTGCTCTTGCTTAAGCTTAGTAAATGTAGGATTTGAGTGCACCTCTATGATATCTAATTCTCATTGTTAAACTAGGTATTATTTTGAAAACTACTATTATTCGTTGTGTTGTTTTCCTATTTCTTTTGGAAGTTTTCAAAGCTCTCACCATATGATTTAGCCTAAGCAGATTACCACTAATTGTTTTGATTCATTGTTTGAATTTGCTAGTGGTTTTGTTCTAGAATTATTCTAATCATAAGTTGTGCAAAATTCATATGAGGTAAAGTGCATTTCATTTACGTAGTCCTGCATCACTACCTCTACTTTTTTAATATAAGCCGAATTTAATACATGTACTCTCCTAATAGGGTCATCGAAAAGTCAATGTTTTATGTGACCATACCATTTAATACGACTCTCTCTAATGTTATCTATCATTGGAGCTACTCCAACCGTTTCACGTATATACTCGTTTTACATTCTGTCTCTAAGTGTGAAGCCACTCATCCACCTAAGTGTCCTCATCTCTGCAACACTTAACTTAATTTTGTGCTTCTCTTTTAATGGTCAATATATTGCGCAATAAAGCGTTGCAGGTCTCACCACTATATTATAAAATTTTCGCTTAAGTTTGAGGGGTAGTTTTCTATCACACAAGCTCGATGCATTGCTCCACTTCAACCATCCAACTTGAATTCTACTTGTAATATTTCCATCTATTTCACTATCGTTTTGGACAATAAGCCTGAGATATCTAAAACGTGCACTCTTTTTAATGACTTGATCACTCAATGTCACAATCCCTCCATTAGATCTATTACTACTAATACAATCAATATATTTGATTGTAGATCTACTGAAACAAAAAAAATTTAGACTCTAAAGTTGACCTCAATGATTCGAGTTTTTCATCAACTCCCTCTCTAGTCTTATCAACAAGAAGAATATCATTAGCAAAAAGCATACACCAAGCTATATTCTAATTCAAATGTTTGGAAGAATATGAATGACTAAAGCAAAAATATATGGGCTTAAAGATCCAACTGAAATAGAAAAATGCTTGGTCAAACCACCTTGTGTTTGAAAACAAATACAGGTCATGCATTATATCCTTAATGACTTAAATATAAGTATTATTAACTAATACTTTTCTAGAACTCTCGAGCACTTCTTTTGAAACTTTATTATATGCTTTTTCTAAATTAATAAATATCATATGCGGATCCTCTTTACTCTCCACATACTTCTCCATCAAACCTCTCGACATATATATATAGCTTTCATAGTATACCCATCCGGTATGAATCCAAAATAATTTTGAGAAACATTAGTTTTACATCGCCACATTTGCTCAATTATTCTCTCCCATAATTTTAATATATGACACATTAACTTCCTCTATAATTCACACACTTTTGTGCTTCAGCTTTATTCCTAAAAATAGGAACAAGCACACTCATCCACTCATCTAACACCTTTTTTGTCTTCAAAATAATATTAAAAGTTTTAGTAAGCCAAAAAATTCCTTGATCTCTTACTCATTTACATGCTTCTATTGGAATATCATTAGTTCCTTCTACTTTTCTACACTTCATTTTTTGTAAAGCCTCTCCAACTTTGATTTTACTAATATGATCTTAAAATAAAAATATTAGTTTCATTTAGGGTACTTCGATCGCTTAAGTTGTATTCTCACAACCTTCATTGAAATGTTTATGAAAATATCTCATCAAATTATGTTAAATATCCTCTTCTAGGAAAATCACTTTTTGATCTTCATCTTTAACGTAATTTGTTTGGACTAAATCTTTACTTATCCTATTTCTTTGCTTGACTAACTTATACATTAATATTTCGCCCACATATAAGAAAAGTGCAAAATTGGATGCATAATTGGCCTTGTATAGCCCACCCATTTTTGAACCCCAAACTTCTGCCCATTGGCTATATCTAAAAGAAATGATAAGAAAGTGCCTTGCTTATTATTAGACTGGTCTAGACTGGTCTAGGAGGGACCAATCAAGATGGTCCAAAAGGGGCTGGCCCAGGTTTATACTAGGTAGAAGCCTGGTCTACCCCATCTGCCTTCCTTAGGGTGGGCCCAGGGTTTAATTCAAAGGTGGAGGGGGTGGCTAGGAGGGAATTTCAAATTAGGAGGGTTGTTTTGGTATTTTTCTTTGGATTGTATGCTTTAAATAGTATTGTTTATCCTAGGGTTATGGTAAACAATACTATTTCTTATCTAAAAGAAATGATAAGAAAGTGCCTTGCTTATTTTTCTAATTTCTATTTGCTCTACCTTCTATGAGTTCTCGAGAAAACATATTATGTCACCCATCCTTGCTCTAATTCAGTCGCTTAAGGCCCCGTTGACACATAAGAGATGTTATGATAGATATCATGATACCATATAATCTTATAATTATAAATAGACTTCTAAAAATTAGAACAACGTTTAGTTTCAAAATTGAAGCTACCAAATATCAAATGAACTCTTTTCCACTTGGAAAGAAAGAATGCTTTCGTAAAGATTATAAGATGATTCCAAGAGAAAATTTAATCTCACAATATAGAATAATAATTATGGATTTAAATAGGAGAAAGTATGAGTAACAGTAGTAATTGGCTTAGGATTGGAAGAGAAAAATGATAAAAGTTGTTAGGGCAATTTGAAATTTTATAGCTAGGCCAAACTATTTGGAGGATGATATGATTTAATCTATTTAAAATATTGTCGTGGAAGCCTTAGATGAGTTAAGAAATACATAATAAATAAGGAAACTTGTTAAAGTGGGGAGGCACAAATGATTATTAAAAAAAATTAAATGCACTTTTTAAGAGCAAGGAATAATACATATCATTTAGATTTATAATGATTATAAAAAAGCAACAAGTACAACAACAACAACAACAACAACATCAAGCCTTTATCCCACTACGTGGGGTCGGCTACATGAATCTTTTTTCTCCATTGTGTCTTATTAAAAGTCAAATTCTCGTTTAAATCTAATAAAGAAAGGTCAATCCTAATATTTTCTAACCAAGTCTTTTTAGGTCTACCCCTACCTTTCTTAACATAAGTCAAATCTAATACCTCTACTCTCCTAACCGGGTCATCGCAAGGCCGCTGTTTTATGTGACCAAACCATCTAAGGCGACTTTCTCTAATCTTATCTTCTACTGGAGCTACTCCAACCTTTTCACGTATATGCTCATTTTGTAACCTATCTCTAAGGGTAAAGCCACTCATCCACCTGAGCATCCTCATCTCTGCCACACTTAACTTAGTATTATGCTTCTCTTTTAAAGGCCAACATTCGGCACCATAAAGCATTGCAGGCCTCACTACCATCTTATAGAATTTTCCCTTAAGTTTGAGGGGTACATTTCTATCACATAACAAGCCCGATGCATTCCTCCACTTCAACCATCCAACTTGAATTTTGCTGATAATATCCCCATCTATTTCACCATCACTCTGAACAATAGATCCAAGATATCTAAAACGTGTACTCTTATTAATGACTTGATCGCCCAAAGTCACAATCCCCTCACTAGGTCTATTACTACTAAAATTACACTCCATATATTCCGTTTTAGATCTACTCAAGCGAAAACCTTTAGACTCTAAGGTTGACCTCCATAATTCAAGTTTACCTTCAACTCCCTCTCTAGTCTTATCAACAAGAAGAATATCATCAGCAAAAAGCATACACCAAGGTACATCCTCTTGCAAATGTCTAGTGAGAACATCCATGACTAAAGCAAAAAGATATGGGCTTAAGGCTGATCCTTGATGTAACCCAACCGAAATAGGGAAATACTTGGTCAGTCCACTTTGTGTTTGAACACAAGTAATAGCTCCTGCATGCATATCTTTAATGATTTGAAATGATAAAAAAGCAACAAGTCCTATAACAAAATTTGTGAGGAAAAAAAATTGGATGATTTTTTTATGATTTTCCTTGTTGTGTGTATAAAATTCTTTATTTGCAAGGCTGTCTAACATAATTAACATGTAAAATCCCAAGAAATACCCAATAACAAACGGAAGATCAAGAAGTACTATAATCTTGAGATTAAGATTTTGTTTGGGACGGTTTTCTTACTGCTTCTTAAAGCAGCTTTTTAGTATAAAAATTATAATTTTTGCACTAGAAAGTTACTTTAAAAAGCAAAAAGAAAGCCATCCCAAACGAAACCTAAAACTCACTCGTTACCTATTTTTATGGATCACATCATCAAGTACTATATTCATATAAAACTCCCTCATCACCTATTTTTATAGATCATCATAGCATGTTTAATCAAAATAAGATAGATAAAGCAAATGGTCCTCAAATCATCACTATAATCTCGAGGTTAAGCTTTACGAAGGACGATAAAATGGAGTCAAATTGATGGTTACTCTTGCTTATCTTTTTATTTTATTCAATGAAGTCATTGCTTTTATTTAGAACATCTCAATGTGCAGTTATTCGGCAATCATCAAAGTTCCTATTGGCTTCCAAGCGCTAACTAAATTAGTTGCGTGGTTCTATACGGGAGAACTCCCAAGAATAAATCTGGATTGTATCTGGAGCAATATGACCACAAATCAGCAACTCCATGAATTGCAATCTTACGTTGAACTATCTTGGCTTGCGGAATTCTGGTTGTTAGAGGAAGTTAGAGAAGAAGGCTTGAATGTAGTTTTGTCATGCCTGGAACTAAACCAGAAACTATCAATGGAGATCATAAACTTTGCTTTAGAACTCCATCAATGGAGGATCGTGGAAGCTGCGGCCAGCAATATTGCTCCTTTGTACCCAAAGATGCGCGACTCGGGAGATCTTGAAAACTTCAGTGAAGAGGCTGTGGATTTGTTGCGATCGGAGTATGTAAGGCGCTCTCAAAAGGGATTTTCGAAGGATGGCTGAACTATTTTCAATACTCAACTGGAGCAAATATCACCAGAACAGATTGAGCTTGAAATATAAAACATAAATTACAAATTTATCAGAGATGCAACACCCTTTCAAAGAGATTCAACGGTCAAGTTTTACCATTTTTTGGCTGTTCTTGAACATGCAAAGGTTTTCCAAGACCAACTTCCTTTTTTTCTGGAGTAGCTTTCATTTGTAGATTGTAGGGCTCTCATGTTGTAAATTTGAGATTTATGTGAAGGAGAATATTAGTCTTGATACGGTTGTATATCATTTGTTACACATGTTCTCTATTATTTGCACAGGAAAATATTTTTTATCAGTATATGAAATGTGAAGTAATTAAGGGAAATTTTTTTAGTGTAATTTTGCTTCATATCCTATGGAACCTTCTTTCTGAAAATTTGCTATTTTTGGTTTTTTTATTTTACTCGTGGTCATTTTTTTTTTAAATTATTTTATATCATTTGAACTAACTGATAATTTATTTTTGTAATAATTATATTAGAACATTATTTACGATTCGTTTGGGATAAGTTTTTATTGATTTATAAAGCAAATTTTTAATATAATTTTGTATTAGAAAATTACTTTCAATCTATAAACAGAGTTCATTAGAAAATCTTCTGGGCGATGAATGAAGTAAGCCAATTTCTTTAGTTTTGAAAATATTTTTAGGTAGCTACGTATTGGAATGTTCTCAGGAACCAAAAATGCTGAAGTGAGAATTGAATTGAATTATTGATTGTGTATTCTAATATTTCGAATTGAACTATGACCCATTAACAATTTATTTTGATTGATTTTTTATTTTTCAAAAAAAATTGTGCACCCCAAAGACTGGCAATCAATGACCTCACTGCCCCTGATACTTTTTTTATTATGATGTTTATAATATTATAAATAAATAATTAATATTATATTCATCTTAAAATAATTTTATAATTTTTAAATCTATTATGATAAAATTATATCAATTATTTTGATATAATTTTAAATCTATTATGATGTTTAAATCTATTATGATTTAAATCTATTATGATGTTATAATAATAATAATAATAATATTTAAATGGCCGCACAATTATTGCACATAACCCTTGACAATCAAATGTCAATAACAAAAACCAAAAAAAGCCTTTATCAGGCTGTGGGGTCAGCAACATGATTTTTATTTTTTTCATTGTCATGTTAAGAATTAAATTCTCATCTAAATCTAATAAAGAAAAATCATTTCTACTTTTGACTTTCTTAACCCGAGTTAAATTTAATACATCTACTTTCTTAACTGAGTCATCGAAAGACTATCGTTTTATGTGACCAAACTATATAAGACAACTCTCTAATTTTATCTACCACTGAAGCTACTCCAATCTATTCATTTATATGCTAATTTCATATTCAGTATTATAAAGCCACTCATCCACCTGAACATCCTCATCTCTGCAACATTTAACTTAATATAATGTTTCCATTTTAATGACCAACATTCTACACTATAAAGCATTGTAAGTCTCACTATCATCTTATAAAATTTTTTCTTAAGTTTTAAAGGAACTTTCCTATCACACAATAAGCTTTATGCATTCCTCTACTTCAACCATATCACACAATAAGCTTTATGCATTCCTCTACTTCAACCATATCACACAATAAGCTTTATGCATTCCTCTACTTCAACCATCCAACTTGAATTCTATTAATAATATCACAATTTACTTCACCAACAACCTAAACAATAAACACAAGATATCTAAAATACATACTCTTATTAATGACTTGATCACCCAAAGTCACAATCTCCCACTAAATCTATTATTATAAAAATATAGCAAAAACTTTTTTAAAAAATGATTCATATTACAAATTCTCTTTCAAAAAAAAAAAAAAAAATCATAGCACAATATCATACATTAATATATTATTTTTTGAAAAATAAAAAATATCAAATAAAATTATAATTAGTCCGAAAAAAATTAATGAGAAAAATTGCCTCATAGGTGAGCCCAATGCAATCAGGTGGCCTCAGCATCCACCTTGATGCCCCAACCCACCTGTCTGATTTAGGAGAAATTATTACGTGCAGAGTCCATCACTAATCCAAACTCCAATAAAATTAAATCATGTGCCTTATAGACGGGATAAATACCATACACTATATATAAATTATACATTCAATATGTACAAACCACATGACTTGATTTATTAAAATTCAAACTGAAACTATATCTAGACTCAGCACATAATAATTTCACCATATTTATGTCACACAACTGGAGAAATTAGCAATGCATACACATACCTCTTTTATCATATTGTCTTGTTTACAAATTACATAACAAAACTATATCACAGGCATTTTTCAAGATCATTTCTAAGCAAACCACGACTTATTTAAACCTGTAACAGTAGTAAAATAATTGCTAGCACAGTTCCTAAACTCCATTTTGTCATAAGTTTGGTCATTTTTTTATGTATAATAAATAAAATACAAAATCAATTAAGAATATCATTGAAAGAATCATGCAGAAATGAGAGTGAAATCTTTCGTTCAGCCTACTAAACTCAAAACTGTAGCTTTCTTCCTGATTCTTTCAGCTTTTGGTCATCTATGTTCCAACAGTTAACACAACAGTGAATCTATGTACATGCATATTGAAGTAAACAAATGCTTCATCAATCAACAACATCAAACTTCAACAATTCCGAAGGCATATTAAAGTGTACTAATGGATGTTAAACAAAAAGAGAAATTCATACGAAGTTTGACAAAAACTTAGAACAAATTCTTAGCAATCCAACAAGATTAAACAAAATACTTAAAACAGAAGAAAGAGAACTCCAGACGGAATAAATGCCTCCTTGAAGACTCACACTTCTATTGGATCTCGCAATAGAAATCATGAGATTTGCGGAGGAGACAATGTCGAGTTCCCCCTACTTAGATCTCTGTCTCATCTTTCGGCGCTTCCTCTTCAGCCTCCTCATGCGCTTCTTCTTCCACTGTAGAAAGAGATTTTGGGACAAATGACAATAAATTGACAGAAAAATGAACTTATAGCAGGAGATAGAAACAGTTCTTTATCTGTTAATAAAAACTGATAAAAAAAAATGCAAACTGTTACATGCAAAAAAACAGATAAATGGTTTCATCACCAATTCCAAATTAAAGATTCTTGAGCGGCTGCTAATTAAAAATCCAAAATAGTAAGGGGGCCGAGCAAAGTAAATCAAGTTGCCTTCAAGACTGTTATGCTAGCTTGAAGATTGAAAATATGATGATTAATGTTCAGCCATCAAGAGCACGAAAATTTGATAGGAAGAACCGTCTAAACTGTGATAGTATATAGTGCACACATATAGTGTTTGAAAAAATTTGATACATGATGTATAAATATTTTTAAACAATATGTACACTACTCACATATTCGGACAGTTCTTCCTGTCCGGACTCTGCACAAAATAATTTATAGCATTCGAGGGAGTTTACAGGAGGACTGATAGTTTAAAGTGATGATGATTTCTAATCACATCGAATCAGAATTGATGGATTTAGCCAATTTCACATCGAAACAAATATAACACGTTAGAAAAGAGAAAAAACCTGTTAGCAAGCAACCATACTAAAGCAAGGACTCTCTAAATTAAAACCTAGCACACATAAAATCAAACTAAAAAGATAATAACCTGAACCACATTTTATACCAAGCAAAAAAATTAGAATGAATGTGATAGGAAATACTTGAGTTCGCAAGCAAACCTAACAACAATTGTGAAAACAGTGAGAAATAAGCAATACGATACATAAATTTCAAAAAATTGGAGAGAAACCACAAGTAAACTACTTCTATTCAATCCACGAACAAGAAAAAAAACAAGAAAAAATAATACAATATACAAGTTTCTTCAATTCGCGAGGAAGAAACAACTCTCCAAATCTCTAGCAAAGCATAGAGCCCAAAAGAACAAAACCTAGATCTCAAATCTCTTCTCCAATTCAAGATGAAACCCTAATCCTCCAAATGGAACTAATTAAAACAAAGATGACAAATACAATATCCCTAAAAAGCCCCTAATTCATATTTTCCCTCCCAAAGCAACATTTAATTAAGTTGTTGGCCCCATCTCTCCATCCGCCCCCTCTCTCTCTCTCTTCCCTTTGGTTCCGCCCCCTCCTGTAGCAAAGAACCGGTCCAAGTTGGACCGGTTCAGCTGGCCTTAGGGCCGGCCTAACAGAATGTCATTACAAAGTGAACAAAATCAAAGAATAGGTAGTCAAACTAAAAAAAGGTCCATGATAAGGATGAGATAAATTAAATATTATTTTATACACTGTTGAATACGCTTACACCAGACCTTGTACTTACCTATGAACATCAGAAACGAAACCACCAAAATATAATTGAACTATTGCAAAAGATGCAAGGTTTAGTGTTTGTGAACTACCAAACCCTGCCCACTACAACTCCAGGCATTTGAATACGAGAATCTATAAAAAGGAGAAAATCATAAAACAATTATGAGTTCTAGTTGTCCTTAACATACAAGAACCATATGCCAATAGTTTCCCTTTTTTTTTTGTAACCAACAGAATCCTTCTACGTTTGTCCGACTTAACACAGAAAAAGCTAACTGCCTATTTATACATAAACCTGCTTATAAATAGATAGGGTGGATTAACTTCAATAAAAACATAACTTATTAGACATCATATTTGTACAAACCAATTCTCAAGGTAGCTTATTCAAGAGAAGTAAACTATCCCTTTGACTTCCTCAAATAATATGGATACAAACCAATAGTGAGTAAACCATGGCGAGGAATAAAGATGGCTTTGATGCTCCACACACTAAACATGAGAGTATTAATGAAAAAACTCAACCAACTTCAGTTTTTAAACTTGGTGCATATCCATAATAAGTTGACCAAACTCAGATTAATAAAAATAATGGATCAATTTAAGCCACAAAAAAAGTAAATTGAATAAACTTCATATACAACAAACGACTGGTTTGATCAATGTAATTTGAAGGGCTGGTAGTGAAACAAAGGAACAGGGCAAATGACATACAGTGAAAATAAAAAAGCAATAGTATATCCCTATTAGCTAAATTTTTTGTTGATTTGCTAAGGACATTAAATCAGTGTTATCAAAGGAGAGTCGAGTATCACTCAGGTGGCTGAGCAAGGTGAGGCAATGCTCCAATGCCTCAAAAACTTAGGAAGCATCGTAGAAGCACGAATGAGGAGAATGCCTTGTTATCAGATGCTAAGCGCTGCCCAACTGTTTTCCTCTATGATGAATTTTTTTAAATTCTTTCTTAGAGCATATACAACAATGTTATGGCATAGGGGTTACCAAACTAATTACAGGGAAGAGAATATGAATGATGAGGAAAATAAAACATATAGTAATATAAAGCCTTATGTTCTAAAAGCTAGCAAATAAAGTTTTTTTCTTTGTTTAACTTGAAAATTTTTTTGAACCTTGTGATTAGCTGATCTATGTGGTAAAGTTTAGTCAATTTGGTATTTGGAATGACACAAAATTTTAAAATATATTTTTAAAAACTACATTTTAATGTTATGTTGTGATGATTATCCTCCCCAAGAATATTTCTCATAACTAACAAGTGGAATTTTTTTAAATTCTAATTTCACGCAAGTACTTGAGCTTTGGGCATGAGATAATCATATCACCTTGACATTGATCAGTACCCTTTGAAACCTTGCATTTAAAAACATATTGGAGTTTGCATTCCCGAGTTAAACAAATGAAAGTAAAGGGGTTTTGGTTTTGTAATTAAGTAGGGAAAAAAACATAAAACATTAAAATTAATCAAAAGAAAGTTTAAAAATCATGTAGCTATCTAGCATATATAGAGCATCATGCTAAGGATTGGTTGGTTCTGGAACATCTTAGTGATAATTTCATATAGTTCAATATTTTCTTCTTTATTACTCAAGTCTTTGTGGCAATACAACCACAAAGAATTCTATATAAATTTCAGCCATATTGATTGCCAACAACAAACAATAAAATGAAATTGATATATTACAAGATGACACTAAAATCTGCATTATGTTGCATTTTAAATAACAAAATCAAACAACTCCTAACATAAGCAATCATACAAATAAAAACATTAAAATGCATATTTTTCTCTAGATTTTAACATATCTTTCACTTCAGAGAATCCAAGTGGTTGTTTGGCTAAGATATGATATAATTAAGATAAGATTTAGTAAATATTGTCAATAAGATTTACTGATTTAGTAAATTAAAATGATGCTAAATCCTTAAAATTATTTAAATGGTGAAGAAGAAGAGGCCCAATGAGTGTTAATAATGTAAATCTCTTAAATATTACTTCCCTGAAATCTATGATATCCAATATTTAGCCTAGTATAGGAGAACAAGATATTTCAGAAAATAGTAAGAATTTTTGGGCTAAAAAACAATTTAACAATGTTTAGCCTAAATCCCAGTTAAATCTTGAAACCAAAGAGCCCCTAAAGTTGAACAATGGATGCAAAGAATCCAAAAACAACAATTCATAGGTACAACATGATATAGTAAAGGCCTTCTGGCTTAGAGTAGGATTTAGTAAATCCTAATTATATCCAAACAACCCCATAATGCCAGATTTAATAAATTCTAAGGACTAAAATCATACAAAGCGTTTAACATCACAACTGTTAAATCTTGCACAATCATGATGTATTATTCGGCTAATTGTTTCATTATTAAAGTCGTGTGCTGGGAGAAATCCATTAAATCCTTTAAATAATGCGCTTACTAAATTCTGCTTGGAAGGATTAAAGCTAAATCATGTTTAAATCCAGCCTAAAATGGGATACCAAACTGCCCCTAAAGTTGGAAAGCAAATGTAAAAAGTAGAAAGTTTGAACATGAAATGTTCAAGAATCATTGCAACAAAACTTAACGGAGACCCTAAAGCATTTTAACAATGATCAAAGTAGAAAAAAGAGGGGGTACAATCAAATGTCAAGAACGCGTTGAAAGCAAAGTAAAAGATCACCTAAAGTTAAACAATTTACTCCAGTCCTCAATTCAACAAACTAGCCTAAAGGATCGCATAACCGAAAGCACTCATAAAAGCACAACATGGAAGGAGGCCAACAGCCAGATTAACGAACTTCAATCGTCTAACGAGCTGGATCCGCCCAAAAGACAGTAACCGGATCCATGGAATAAAAATCCTACCTTCGCCCTCATCGCGTTTCAGACCCTTTTGAACGCTCTTCCCCAACAGTCTTCGCTGCACCTTCTAGTTTCGGCAATGGATGGATCTCGAATGACCGACCTCTCTACCAATTTATATTGCGGAGCTGCACTCGAGGTCGATGCCCTAATTTCCGATGGGTTCGATGGTAAGTGTATTTCGGCACTTTCCTTAAATGAACGGCAGCGATCCGATTCATTTACGGTCTACTTGGTGAACCGAACCGGGGATGGGCCGGCTAAGAGGCAAGAACCAAGATGGGCCAGATGGCATCTATGATAATCTATCTATTTTTATATTAAAAACAAGATTTACATATATACCTCAAAATACTTTATTTATATATATTTAATATATAAATTTTAATATTTTCTCATATTTTATTTTTTGTCAAAATCATATCAAAGTATTAGCATGAAAATTTACAAAAAAGCATTCTATTTTAAATAAGTTAATATTAATAATATTTTCATTGATAATTATTATGTAAAGAAATGTAAATATTTAAGTATTAAATATGTAAGTACATAAAAATTTTATAAATTATATACAAATCCCCCATTAAAAATTTGAAATAGTCCAAACATTTCATAAACTAAAAAAATTGCAATATTACATTTCTATACAAGGAGAATATGAACATCCTTAAGTGACAAGAAAGACTTGTCCCCACTTGCCATTATCCATGTAATAGTGCAAATTTTTAAATAATTAGTTATGAGGGGCATTTTTTTTTAATTATTATTGTTATTTTTAAATAATAAATTTTATATTATTATTATTATTATTCATAATGGATGATGGATTGTAATTAAGATAAATATAAGAACAGAGAAAATGAGTATACGCATAGGGCTGCAAGCGAACCAAACGTTCGACGAGCTACTCGTTGTTTGGTTCGATTAAAGCTCGTTTGTGATCGTTTAATTAACTAAACAAACAAACTTAAACAATATTTTAAATACTCGATTCTTAAATAAACAAACTTGAACACTAATGCGTTCGGCTCATTTATGTTCTCGAACAACATCATTTGAAGTTCGTGAACAAGCTCGACATTAAGCTCGATTCGTGTTCGATTTTGAACTCGTGAATAAGCTCGATAAAAATAATTAATATTTGACTATATAATTAATAAATATAAATAATCATTGCCTTTGTTACATAGACTATTGCTTTTATTATAAATGTGTTTTTCATAGATATGTTCATGAACATGTTTGTTTGATAGTTAAAAAAATTTCGTAATATGTTCACGAACAAGCTCGATAAGCATTAAACGAACATGAACTGAACATGAACCGAACATGAACAGTCATTAATTTAAATGAACCAAACATGAACACAAACAATAAAGCTCGAACAAACATGAACCAAACTTGAACAAGCTGATATTAAATGAACACAAACATGAACACTCACATACTCGGCTCGGCTTTGCTCGTTTGCAGCCCTAAGTTACGCATGAGTATATGATGGTGAAAATGTGCTTATATATATTTCTAACATTTTCATTTCCTTGTTTATAAATTTTCTTACTTTTACATTTTTAATGATTCACTTACAATGCCATCACAAATTATTAATTATATTGATAATGTTCTTCATTGAACTACATGTTATGTATTACCATGTTGCTTATACCATTCCATTGAAAAATCACTACACAATGCTAATCTATGTTGAGTGTAAAAGGAATGATTGAGACTCTTCCTTATGTCTTAGTAAATTGCAAGATGGATTCAAATTTGCACGTGGTTAACATCTTCACCTTACTCGTGAGTCAGATTAGGCAGACAAGATAAGATAAGAGAAGAGAATGAGTGTGTAAGGAGAAGTACTTTGTAATAAACTACTAGCTCTCTATGAATAGTGAAAATAATATAATATCATCATCATCATCATCTCCAAAGGTACATTTCAACCTTTTATTTATTGAGTTGAGAGAGCTATGAGAGAGACTTCGCCTAAAAAAAATATACGGTTAAATAGGTATCTGCACATATATTAGCACATATATTTTACAAACGGGTCAAAATCTCTAAGTCGAACCTGACCCAGTTTGGATTCGGTTTGACCCGAACACGAAATTTTTGTGTCGGATTCTGATCAAGTTTTCGAGTCGTGTCAAATATTGACACCCTTAGTCGAAAATACAATCATAAAAGTCAAGATTATAATCATGTAGACTATTCGTAATTGAAAAATGGGAATTACATTTATTTGTTGTTGTATATTTATTTTAAGTATTATGCAGTGATATAAAAAGAAATCAATAATTTATAATCACTTTTGGAATTATATGTTATAAATATTTCTATGAAGAAAAAATTTAAACATAATATTCTTAAAAAAACTCTCTCTAAAATTAAATTGCTTTAAATTTATAAAAAAATTATGAGATGAAATAGAATGATAGTTAATTAAATTTTCTATGTCAAATATATAAATTTTGGGAGAATTACATACATAACATTCAAAATTATCTATTTACAAAAATAACACTAATATCATTTTTTTGAACTATTGAATTCTTATATTACACTTGAATTTTATAAAAGTGAAAAAATACAGATTAAATTTTATTGTTAATTTTGATATTTATATGACAATTTTAAAAATTGATATAAAAGACTATTAATTTTATAAATAATCAGATTTGAATTGTTGTTTGTGTAAAACTGTAAATTGCTCATAACTTTTATCTCTCCTTCGCAGCTCTACGTTTTTTGGCGCTGATAGCGCTCAGCTATGGACAGCGAAGATCCCTCTCCTCAAATGGCATCGCCTCTCGCGGCAACTGGCAATGCGACGGCGGTGGATTCTAAGGTTGGTCTGATGAATTACGATGAGGCTGAGCCCATTTGCCACCGTGAGGGCTGTGAAGCCCTATCGAGGGCGATTTCGTCGACGCTGGGTGCGGTGATGAGCGAGTTCGATTCCAGAGCTGATGGCGCCTCTCGTAGCCAGGATGAGTTGTGTTTGACGATAGATCGACTCACAGGAGGTTAGTATATTGGAAATTTGCATCTTTTGTCATGTTTAGGAGAAATTTATGACATCACAGTTTATCCGAAAGATTGCTTTCTGTGTAGTTGGAATAATGAAATTTGTTTATTTGAGTTTTCATTTGGAAAATAAAGGCAGCTAAATAAAGTCCGAAAGTGCTTTGCTATACATACGTAGTTGAGGTAACTTACAGAACATTACCTAATCCTATCTAGGCTTGCTACGATCTTCTATTTTATTGAGATTTACATTACACATCAAGTTTTATGTTTGTTTTGAATTGTTGGCATAAATTTGTCTCCTAGTTTGTATTATGTCGTTTTTAACTGGTTGTTTAAGAGTTATATGAAAATGAAATTCTTGTAGAACAGAAATGGATTGATCATGTTGCATTATTCTAGCTGTGGATTTTGTCTTTCTTTGAAGCATTAAGTAGCAGCAAGATATTTGGGGACAAAAACATTGTGTGCAGATATGATAAACATGTTTAGCTAATAAGGGTAAATTTTTATACTAAGTATCCAATCATGTTAACGGCGAATGGCACACCATGGCGCAAAGGTCCATTTGGAGCCATGGCGCATAGCGCACGCCGCGACGCGTGCTATTTTGAACATGACGCAAGCTATATAAAAAATATAAAATAATAAGCATGAATATGAAATATTATTAAAAATGAAAGAGAAGCTATCATAATAATAAAAGACAACCATAACATATATAAGTTCGACTAAGTAACATCCAAATATCTCATAATTCAAATATTACAATCTTTTTTTAAAAGATCAAATATGAATTTAATATGCTCTTCTTGGGAATCATCATCATTAGCAAATGTTAAAAAAGTTTCATTATCTTCTTCAACATTGTCTCCTACTTCATAATCCTCTTCATCACCCTCCTCATCATCATTCTTTATAGCAACATCATGCCTAATTGAAGATTCTTTCTCTTTCCCTTTAGATATTTCCCGAATATTATAGCTTTTATCATAAACAGCAGTAGCTTTAGCAACACTTGTCCAAGTTAAATCTTCCTCTCTAGTAATAAAGTCATTTTCTTCATCAGACTCATCATCTAATTTTTCTGTTAGCCATTCATTTGCATCATCTATCTCAGTCAAAGAAATATGATCAATGACATCACGATGATTGAATCTCCGAATCAGTGCTCTATTATATTTCACATAAACTAAATCCTTTAAACGATCATGATCAAATTTGCTTCTTCGTTTGCTATGAAGCTGCAATTAAAATATTATTACATAGCGGTATCGAGCATTTACTTAGCGGTACCGAGCATGTACCTAACGGTACCGAGCATACCTGTTAAGTTGTAAATTCTTGTAAGAAATAGCTGTGCAAAACAACAGAGCTGTGCGGAACTGTCACGACCCGTCCCGGATGCTCGATCTAACGAGGCGGGTACGAAAAGTCGGACGATAGTACATTTTCAAAAGTATAAAATAACTCATCATCAAAAACTTTTCTATAAACTGAAGAGCCACTAAACATAAAAATCTAATTTACCTGTTATCATTTGCACGGCGTCTTGTGTAAACATGTTCTTCTCTTTCTGTCATTTCTTTTCTTTAGGAACTTACCTGAAATATTTAAACTTGTGGTTTGAGTTTACTAAGTAAACTCAGTGGGTAACTATATAAATTTCTCATTATAATATAATTTAACATATATTTTATCCTTTCTTAATCTTGTTTCTTTCAATTCATTAACTTAATACTTCTTTGAATATTTTCATTTAAAATAATTTGAAACATTTGTTATCTTTAATATTTCATTTATATTTCCTTTTCCCATTTAATTTGCATAGGAGCACCGTCTCAAAGTACCCAAAGGTACAACCTTTTCCATTTGATTTCCTTTTCCCATTTCCGTAGAAATTTCCTTTTCCTTTTTCGTGCACGAGTACGGCGTCCCCAGCCAGTACCATAAGGGGGTGACTCCTATCGTTTTCAATACTCTTTTCCTTTATTCTTTTTTTTTTCTTTTCTTTTCTCATTTTTATCATTATTGATACAATTGCATACAACATATCTTACTTGTATTTCTATAAATATTACTTATCATTTGCATATACGAATCATGTACATGTGTATGTTTTCTTTCTAAACTTTACTTTCTATTTCTTTGATATACTCATAACATATCCTTTTTCTTTTCCATAATTGTACTCATACATGTCGTTGCTTATTTTAGTTAATCATTTCTCAAAAAGTAGAAGAAATCATAAATCTAATAAATTTCGCATATACTTCTTTCTAAATAAAAATATAATTGAAATAAAGAAATTTAAACTTTTATAAATACCCACTTTGAACTTTTCAGGTCGTCGATGCTTGATCTACTATTGAATCAATTTCTCTTCTTATTGAATCCTCGCGGGATCAACACATACAACTTGATCTTTCACTTTCTAAAACCCTAAAATTCAAACAATAACTTTCATGTAAAACTTAAAATTATAATCCCATAATAAACTTATATAAATAGAATTTCACTTACGAATGAGAATTTCTCAAACTCTCAAAATCCTTTCTCTCCCAATTTTCTTTTTTCTTCGCTACAATCTCTTCCCTTTCCTTCAAGAAATATATCGTTCACTTTAAACGATGTAGCAGGAGAATTTATAGGAAAAATCCGAAAGAATTTCAACAAACCTTTTTCCTAAATTTTCCTCGGTCGTTTCTTCCTTTCGTTGCAAATTCTCTCAAAACCTTTGCTTCTATAACAATAAGAACGAAATGAGTTGTTATTTCTTATCTTAGAAGGTAATCATTTGCTAAAATTGGAAAACGGAACTTACATCGCTATCGCACGAAGCCCTCGGTCGTCCGCCCGATATCTGTTCGCGCGAACTGCTTGTTCCGCGACTCTTCTGTTCGCAGTATTAATAGGTTAGGCCGGCCGATTCACTTGAACCGGCTGGATGAACCGGTTATTATAATCTTCCCTCCTTATTTAATTTCGTCCTCAAAATTAAAATCAATCAAAAGAAAACGTACCTTAGTTAAATAAATGAGGATATTGACTCCTCATTTCAGCTTCTCGCTCCCAGGTGGCATCTCTTTCTAATCCATGTTTTCATAAAATCTTCACAAAGGAATTGCCCTATGCCTCAGTTGTTTTACATCATAATCCAGTATTCTTTCAGGTTCCTCAACATATCTCAAATCAGGTTGCAATTCAATGAATTTTGACTGTATTCTTTTAGAATCATCTGAGACATACTTCCGAAGCACTGATATGTGAAACACATTATGAATTCCTTGCATGTGTACTGGTAGATCCAATCTGTATGCCATATTCCCAATCTTTTCAATAATTTCATAGGGACCTATGAATCTTGGGCTCAACTTCCCTGTCTGTCCAAACCTTTGAACACCTTTCATTGGGCTAACTTTTAAGAAAACAAACTCTCCAACTTCGAATTCCACTGGTCGGTGCTTTGCATCATAATATTTCCGTTGCCTGTCTTGAACTGCCTTTAATCTGTCTCCTATCAATCTGATTTTGCTAGTAGCCTCATCTACCATTTCAGTTCCAATTACCTTTCTTTCACCAGTTTCTACCCAACACAAGGGTGTTCTGCACTTTCTTCCATAAAGGGCTTCATATGGTGCCATTCCAATGCTAGCTTGAAAACTGTTGTTGTAAGCAAATTCAATTAATGGTATATGAGTCTCTCAATTTCCTCCAAAATCTAAAACACATAATCACATTAAATCTTCCAAGGTTTGAATTGTTCTTTCTGATTGTCCATCTGTCTGTTGATGAAATGCTGTACTGAAAGTCAATCGTGTACCCAAAGCTTCTTGAATTTTCTTCCACAATTTAGAAATAAAACGGGCATCTCTGTCTGAAATTATAGATTTTGGAATCCCATGCAATCTCACAATTTCATCAATATAAAGTTTTGCCAACTTTTCCACTGAATCTGTCTGTCTGATTGGTAAGAAATGAGCTGATTTGGTTAATCTGTCAATAATGACCCATATTGCATCTCGACTCTGCCTTGACCTAGGTAATCCAACTACAAAATCCATCGTAATGTCTTCCCATTTCCACTCAGGTATAGGTAGGGGTTGCAGTTGTCCACTTGGCCTTTGATGTTCTGCTTTGATCATCTGACAGGGAATGCATTTTGCTACAAATTCTGCAACTCTTCTCTTTAATCCTGGCCACCAAAATAAACCTCTGAGTTCCTGATACATCTTTGTACTGCTTGGGTGAATTTCATAAGTTGAGAGATGAGCTTCCTGCAATATCTCTTCTCTTAAGCTTCCAGCATTTGTAATACAAATCCTGCCTTTATACTTTAATAACCCTTCTCCATCAATAACAAAGTTCTCTAATTGTCCTGCTTGTACCTTTTGTATGATGGCCTGAAATTTTTTATCTTGAGATAATGAATTGAGCACTCTATCTTTCAAGGTAGATTGGATCATCAGCTGATTCAACATCATATCTTTTGTCTCTTTTTGATTGACTACTGAAATCTCTAACTTTTTCATATCTCTAATGATCTACTCCTGTTGGGTGAATAGCCAATTTGCATTTCCAAGTGTTTTTCTGCTAAGTGCATATGCAATTACATTTGCCTTTCCAGGATGATATTGTATGTCCAAGTCATAATCTTTAATGAGCTCTAATCACCTTCTCTGTCTCAAATTTAGCTCTTTTTGATTGAAAATGTATTTGAGACTCTTATGATCTGTAAACACCTCACATCTGACCCCATACAGGTAATGTCTCCATATTTTGAGTGCAAAAACTACAGCTGCAAATTCTAAATCATGAGTAGGATAGTTCTTTTCATGAATTTTCAGTTTCCTTGAAGCATAGGCCACCACTCTACCATACTACATCAATACACATCCAAGTCCTCTCAATGAAGCATCACAGAAAATTTGGAACCATTCTGAACCTGATGGAATTGTCAAAATTGGGGCAGTCACTAGGCAATTCTTCAACTTCTGGAAATCTCCTTCACACTGATCACTCCATTCAAATTTTTCTGCTTTCTGGGTTAATCTGGATAATGACACTGCTATCTGAGAGAACCCCTCTACAAATCTCATGTAGTAACCAGCAAGTCCAAGAAAACTCCTCACCTCTGAAACAGTCGTTGGCCTTGACCAATCTGATATAGCTTGAATTTTATTTTGATCAACTGAAATTCCTTCTCCACTAATCACATGCCTCAGAAAGTTTACATTGCTCAGCCAAAATTCACACTTTGAAAATTTGGCATACAACTTGTTCTCGTTTAATGTTTACAACACTGCCTGCAGATGACTGGAATGGCTTTCTTCATCTCTTGAATAAATCAGAATATCATCAATAAATACAATCACAAATATGTCTAGAAATGACTTAAAAATTCTGTTCATCAAATCCATAAATATAACTGGTGCATTTGTCACCCCAAATGGCATTACCACAAATTCATAATGACCATATCTGCTGGTTCTGAAAGCTGTCTTTGCTATATCTTCCTCCTTAATCCGTAGCTGATGATATTCAGATCTCAAATCAATTTTAGAGAAAACTGTAGCCCCTTCTAATTGGTCAAAAAGATCATCAATCATGGGCAATGGATATTTATTCTTAACAGTAAGCTTATTTAGTTCTCTGTAATCTATGCACATTATGAAGCTCCCATATTTCTTCTTTACAAACAGTACTGGAGCTCCCCATGGTGAGGAACTTAGCCTGATGAACCCCTTATCAAGCAATTCCTGTAACTGACCTTTCAGCTCCTGTAACTCTTTGACTGCCATTCTGTAAGGTGCTCTTGCCACTGGTTCTGAACCCGGTATCAATTCAATAGTAAAATCTATCTCTCTTTCTGGTGGTAATCCTGGCAAATCATCTAAAAACATCTCTAGATACTCTCTGATTACAGGTATATCTTTCAACTCTTTAACTTCCTTATTTATATCCTTTACTTGAGCAAGAAAACACTGACATCCCTTAGATACAAATTTGTATGCTTTCATATAGGTGATTATCATTGAAGAAATTCCTCTCTCACCATAAAACTTCAATTTTCTTTCTGGAAATTTAAACTTCACAATTTTTTTGTTGCAGTCAATAACCACAAAATGCTGTGATAACCAATCCATTCCCAATATCATATCAAACTCTTGCAATGGTAAAACATTCATAGAGGCTTCAAACTCTTTTTCATTTAATTTGAAAGTCACTTTACATACACCATTTACATTCATAAATGATCCATCTGGCATTAAAACTTTCAAAATTACATTGGTCTCACAAACATTCAATCCAACTGTTTTAACAAATTCTTCTGAAATGAAAGAGTGTGAAGCTCCTGTATCAAACAGAATCCGTACAAGCTCTCATTGCATCATAATTAAACCTATAAAATTACATAAAAAGACATAAACATACATCATCCTTTTAATAATACTTTCATAATACATATTCATTCACTTATCATTTTTATCACATGTAATCACTTCAGGTGAATTTTTAGCATCATTCTGAGTTAGTGCATATACTCTAGGCAGAGTATTCTGTCGGCTTTGACTTGATCCTGGAGTAGAAGCGGCTGATTCTACTGTTCTTGGTCTTCCAACATTCCTCTGAGATCCAATATTCATCTTTGACTCTCCTGTTGGTCTTTGCTCCAGAGTAGGACAATTCTTAGCTATATGACCTGGTTGATGACACCAGAAGAAAGTATTTGTACCAGATAAGCATTCTCCTTTATGTTGTCTTTCACATTTGCTATAACTGTTCACACTTGAACTGTCACTGCTACTGGACTTTGTCTTTTTCCAATTAAATTTCCCACCTTGTGAAAAAGACTTGCTATGTGAATCCTGAGAGATTCCCATAACTTCACCACTTTTTCTCTTCTGAAAATCACGTCCCCTTTGAGTATTTTGCATGTCTGCTTCTATCTTTCTAGCTTTTTCTACTAGCACCACATAATCTTCAATTTCAAAAGGAACTAGGGGTTGTCTAATTACATCCTTCAGTCCAGATAAAAATTTATGACATTTTTCCTCTGCCGTTTGTATTAACTGGGGAGCATATCTGGATAGGGTGGTGAATTCAGCCTCATACTGCATCACTGATCTTTCTCCTTGTACTAATCTCATAAATTTATCCTGCATCTGTCTTCTCACTGTAAGAGGTACGAACCAATCTCTGAATATCTGAGTGAAGTCATTCTACTTGATTTGCATGCCAGGTATTCCTTCAAATTTGTCTTGATACACTCCTTTCCACCACCTTTCAGCTTCTCCTTCTAGTGCAAAGGTTGCCAAGGCAACTTTTCTTTCTTCTGGACAGTTCATGCCTTCTAATATCTTTTTAATCCTCAACAACCAGTTTTCATCCTCTATTGGTCCCTCTATTCCTTTGAATAATGGTGGTCTCATATCTTGAAATAATTTTAGATATTTATCCATAACTGTCCCACCACCACTACTACTCCCCGATGGTTGATTTCTTAAATCTTGAATTAGCTGAGTCACAACTGTCATCATTTGAGCTAATGCATCAGGATTAACAGGAATATTTGGTGTTGTTCTTTCCACTTCTTCCTCTTCTTCATATTCATTTTGGTTCCTGTTGACCATAACATAAACATTTAACCTTATAATCATTTGTAATCATCCTAATGGCTTTTCCAGTATGATTCAGATCTTAATTGGGCTCTGATACCACTTTTGTCACGACCCGTCCCGGATGCTTGATCTAACGAGGCAGGTACGAAAAGTCGGACGATAGTACATTTCCAAAAGTATAAAATAACTTATCATCAAAAACTTTTCTATAAACTGAAGAGCCACTAAACACAAAAATCTAATTTACCTGTTATCATTTGCACGGCGTCTTGTGTAAACATGTTCTTCTCTTTCTGTCATTTCTTTTCTTTAGGAACTTACCTGAAACATTTAAACTTGTGGTTTGAGTTTACTAAGTAAACTCAGTGGGTAACTATATAAATTTATCATTATAATATAATTTAACATATATTCTATCCTTTCTTTGTAATAACCGGTTCTTCCGACCGGTTCAACCGAACCGGCCGGCCCGCCTTTTAAGTCCCGCGAACAGAAGGATCGCGGAATCGAACGAATCGCGCGAACAGGAAAAGGGGCGGACGGTCGGCTTCACGCGAGAGCGAGGTAGGTTTCTTCTTTCTCCAATTTTAGCAAGTGATTACCTTCTAGGATAAGAAATAACGATTCCTTTTCATTCTTATCGTTATCAGAGTGTTATTTTGGGAGAGATTGGAAGAACGAAAGAAACGGTCGAGAGAAAGAAGGAGAAAGGTTTGTAGAATTTTCTTCCAGATTTTTTTTGTATAAATTTCTCTCGTTTACTTCATTTAAAGTGAACAATACATTTCTTAAAGGTAGAGGAAGAGAATTGAAGCAAGAGAGAGAATTTTGGAAGGGGAAGAAGGATTTTGGGAGATTTGGAAAATCCCATTGTAAGAAATTTCTATCATGAATATATTCTTGAGTTTTATTTGATAAAGCAAATTCATGAAAACTTTATTTCTTGATGATAGAGATTTGGAGAGAGGTTCGAGGTATCACCCTTCGTCGAGGGCCTGAAAAGTTCAAAGTGGGTAAATTATATTATTTTATGTTTTATTCATGATTTCAATTTTCTAAATAATTGCTTAAAATATCGTATTATAAAATGTTGAAGACAAATCCTTATGATGTTATAGTCTTAAGAAAGAATCCATCTATGATAAGCTTATGAGAAAAGAAAGAAAATAACTTACAAGGATACATGTGATATATGTTATATGCAATGATAACTATAAGGATGAAAATGAGAAATGAAAAGAAATTAAAGGAAAAGGGTATTACAAAATGACAGGAGTCACCCCCTTATGGTACTGGCTGGGGACGTCGTACCCGTGCACGAAAAAGGAAAAGGAAAAGGTTATGGAAAAGGAAAAGGCTATGGAAATGGAAAAGGAAATCAAATGGAAAAGGTTGTACCTTATGGTACATTGAGACGGTGCTCCTGTACAAAGCAAATAGAAAGAAAGGAAATATGAATGAAATATTAAAGCTATAAAATGTTTTAAATCGTTTTGAAGGAAATTATCTAGAGATGTAAATTATTGAAAAGAATGAATTAATGCAAAGAAATAAAATGATGTCTATTAAAGAATAATAATGATTATTAAATAGTTACCCACTGAGTTTACTTAGTAAACTCAAACCATAAGTTTAAATGTTTCAGGTAAGTTCCTAAGAGAAATAATGGCTGAAAGAGAAAAAACATGTTTACAGAAGACGAGGTGCAAATGACAACAGGTAAAATAGATTTTTTGTGTTTAGTGGCTTTTCAGTATTTTGTAAAAGTTTTGATGATGAGTTATTTTATACTTTTGGAAATGTATTATCGTCCGACTTTTCGTACCCGCCTCGTTAGATCGAGCATCCGGGACGGGTCGTGACAAAAGTGGTATCAGAGCCAATTAAGATCTGAATTATACTGAAAGAGCCATTAGGATGAATATCAATGATTGAAAGTTTAATGTGAAATGAATATTTATTGACAACAGGAATCAAGATAATCCTAGAGAAGAGGAAGTGGGAAGATCAGTGCCTAATGTTAATGTTAATCCTGATGCACTGGCACAAATGATGACAGCTGTAACTCAACTGATTCAAGATACAAGAAATCAACCATCGGGGAGTAGTAGTGGTGGCGGAATAGTTATGGATAAATATCTGAAATTATTTCAGGATATGAGACCACCATTATTCAAAGGTATAGAAGGATCAATAGAGGCTGAAAATTGGTTGCTGAGGATTGAAAAGATATTAGAAGGAATGTACTGTCCAGAAGAGAGAAAAGTTTCCTTGGCAACGTTTGCATTAGAAGGAGAAGCTGAAAGATGGTGGAGAGGCTTGTATCAAGAAAAATTTGAAGGAATACCTGGCATGCAAATCAGATGGAATGATTTTACTCAAGTGTTCAGGGATTGGTTCGTACCTCCTTCTGCGAGGAGGCAAATGCAGGACAAGTTTATGAGGTTGATACAAGGAGACAAATCAGTTATGCAGTATGAAGCTGAATTTACAACGTTAGCCAGATATGCTCCTCAGTTAGTACACACTATGGATGATAAATGCCATCGTTTCTTAGCTGGACTGAAGGATGCAATTAGATTACCCCTGGTTCCTCTTGGAATTGAAGATTATACAGTGCTGGTTGAAAGAGCTAGAAGGCTAGAAGCAGACCTACAAAATACTCAAAGGAGACGTGATTTTCAAAAGAGGAAAAGTGGGGAAGTTATAGAAACCCCTCAAGATTCACATGGCAAGTCTAATTCACAAGGTGGAAAGTTTAATTGGAAAAAGACAAAGTCCAGTAGCAGTGACAGTTCAAGTGTGAACAGTTGTAGCAAATGTGGAAGACAACATAAAGGAGAATGCTTATCTGGTACAAATACTTGCTTCTGGTGTCATCAACCAGGTCATATAGCTAAGAACTGTCCTACCTTGGGGCAAAGACCAGCAGGAGAGTCAAAGATGAATACTGGGTCTCAGAGGAATGTTGGAAGACCAAGAACAGTGGAATCAGCTGCATCTACTCCAGGATCAAGTCAAAGTCGACAGAATACTCTGCCTAGAGTATATGCACTAACTCAGAAGGATGCTAAGGATTCACCTGAAGTGATTACAGGTGATAAGAATGAGAAGTGAATGATTATGTATTTTGAAAGTATTATTAAAAGAATAATGTATGTTTATGTTTTCTTATGAAATTTTATAGGTATAATTATGATGCAAGGAAAGCCTGTACGGATTCTATTTGATACAGGAGCTTCACACTCCTTCATTTCAGAATAATTGGTTAAAAGTGTTGGATTGAATGTTTGTGAAATCAATGTAATGTTGAAAGTTTTAATGCCAGATGGATCATTTATAAATGTGAAAGGTGTATGTAAAGTGACTTTCAAATTAAATGAAAGAGAGTTTGAAGCTTCAATGAATGTTTTACCATTGCAAGAGTTTGATATGATATTGGGAATGGATTGGTTATCAAAGCATTTTGTGATCATTGACTGCAACAAAAAAAATTTTAAAGTTTAATTTTCCTGGAGAAAAAGAGTTGAAATTCTATGGAGAAAGAGTTTCTTCAATGATAATCACTTATTTGAAAGCATACAAATTTATATCCAAGGGATGTCAGTGTTTTCTTGCTCAAGTAAAGGATACAAATAAGGAAGTTAAAGAGTTGAAAGATATACCTGTAATCAGAGAATATCCAGAAGTGTTCTTAGATGATTTGCCAGGATTACCACCAGAAAGAGAGATAGATTTCACTATTGAATTGATACCGGGTTCAGAACCAGTGGCAAGAGCACCTTACAGAATGGCAGTCAAAGAGTTACAGGAGCTGAAAGGTCAGTTACAGGAATTGCTTGAGAAGGGGTTCATCAGGCCAAGTTCCTCACCATGGGGAGCTCCAGTACTGTTTGTAAAGAAGAAAGATGGGAGCTTCAGAATGTGCATAGATTACAGAGAATTGAATAAGCTTACTGTTAAGAATAAATATCCATTGCCCAGGATTGATGATCTTTTTGACCAATTGGAAGGAGCTACAGTTTTCTCTAAAATTGATTTGAGATCTGGATATCATCAGCTACGGATTAAGGAGGAAGATATAGCAAAGACAGCTTTCAGAACCAGATATGGTCATTATGAATTTGTGGTAATGCCATTTGGGGTGACAAATGCACCAGCTGTATTTATGGATTTGATGAACAGAGTTTTTAAGCCATTCCTGGACATATTTGTGATTGTGTTTATTGATGATATTCTGATTTATTCAATAGATGAAGAAAGCCATTCCAGTCATCTGCAGGCAGTGTTGCAAACATTAAAGGAGAACAAGTTATATGCCAAATTTTCAAAATGTGAATTTTGGTTGAGCAGTGTAAACTTTCTGGGGCATGTGATTAGTGGAGAAGGAATTTCAGTGGATCAAAATAAAATACAAGCTATATCAGATTGGCCAAGGCCAACGACTGTTTCAGAGGTGAGGAGCTTTCTTGGACTTGCTGGTTACTATAGGAGATTTGTAGAGGGGTTCTCTCAGATAGCAGTTCCATTATCCAGATTAACCCAGAAAGCAGTGAAATTTGAATGGAGTGATCAGTGTGAAAGAGCTTTCCAGAAGTTAAAGAATTGCCTAATGACTGCCCCAATCTTAACAATTCCATCAGGTTCAGAAGGGTTTCAAATTTTCTGCGATGCTTCCTTAAGGGGACTTGGTTGTGTGCTGATGCAACATGGGAGAGTGGTGGCCTATGCTTCAAGGCAATTGAAAATTCATGAAAAGAACTATCCCACTCATGATTTAGAATTGGCAGCTGTAGTTTTTGCACTTAAAATATGGAGACATTATCTGTATGGGGTCAGATGTGAAGTGTTTACAGACCATAAAAGTCTCAAGTACATTTTCAATCAAAAAGAGCTTAATTTGAGACAGAGAAGGTGGTTAGAGCTCATTAAAGATTACGACTTGGACATACAGTACCATCCTGGAAAGGCAAATGTAGTTGCAGATGCACTTAGCAGAAAAACCTTTGGAAATGCAAATTGGCTAATCACCCAACAGGAGCAGATTATCAGAGATATGGAAAAGTTAGAGATTTCAGTAGTCAATCAAAAGGAGACAAAAGATATGATGTTGAATCAACTGATGATTCAATCTACCTTGAAAGATAGAGTGCTCAATTCATTATCTCAAGATGAAAAATTTCAGGCCATCATACAAAAAGTACAAGCAGGACAATTAGAGAACTTTGTTATTGATGAAGAAGGGTTATTAAAGTATAAAGACAGGATTTGTATTCCAAATGCTGGAAGCTTAAGAGAAGAGATATTGCAGGAAGCCCATCTCTCAACTTATGAAATTCATCCAGGCAGTACAAAGATGTATCAGGAACTCAGAGGTTTATTTTGGTGGCCGGGATTAAAGAGAAGTGTTGCAGAATTTGTAGCAAAATGCATTCCCTGTCAGATGATAAAAGCAGAACATCAAAGGCCAAGTGGACAACTGCAACCCCTACCTATACCTGAGTGGAAATGGGAAGACATTGCGATGGATTTTGTAGTTGGATTACCTAGATCAAGGCAGAGTCGAGATGCAATATGGGTTATTATTGACAGATTAACCAAATCAGCTCATTTCTTACCAATCAGACAGACAGATTCAGTGGAAAAGTTGGCAAAGCTATATGTTGATGAAATTGTGAGATTGCATGGGATTCCAAAATCTATAGTTTCAGACAGAGATGCCCGTTTTACTTCTAAATTGTGGAAGAAAATTCAAGAAGCTTTGGGTACACGATTGACTTTCAGTACAGCATTTCATCCACAGACAGATGGGCAATCAGAAAGAACAATTCAAACTTTAGAGGATTTAATGCGATTATGTGTATTAGATTTTGGAGGAAATTGGGAGAATCACATACCATTGATTGAATTTGCTTACAACAACAGTTTTCAAGCTAGCATTGGAATGGCACCATATGAAGCCCTTTATGGAAGAAAGTGCAGAACACCCTTGTGTTGGGTAGAAACTGGTGAAAGAAAGATAATTGGAACTGAATTGGTAGATGAGGCTACTCGCAAAATCAGATTGATTAGAGACAGATTAAAGGCAGTTCAAGACAGGCAACGGAAATATTATGATGCTAAGCACCGACCAGTGGAATTCGAAGTTGGAGAGTTTGTTTTCTTAAAAGTTAGCCCAATGAAAGGTGTTCAAAGGTTTGGAAAGACGGGGAAGTTGAGCCCAAGATTCATAGGTCCCTATGAAATCATTGAAAAGATTGGGAATATGGCATACAGATTGGATCTACCAGCACACATGCAAGGAATTCATAATGTGTTTCACATATCAGTGCTTCGGAAGTATGTCTCAGATGATTCAAAGAGAGTACAGTCAAAATCCATTAACTTGCAACCTGATTTGAAATATATAGAAGAACCAGAAAGGATATTGGAATATGATGTAAAACAGTTGAGGCATAAAGCAATTCCTTTTGTGAAGATTTTATGGAAACATGGATTAGAAAGAGATGCCACCTGGGAGCGAGAAGCTGAAATGAGGAGTCAATATCCTCATCTTTTTTAACTAAGGTATGTTTCATATTACTTGTTTAATTTCGTGGACGAAATTTTTTAAGGAAGGGAGATTGTAATAACCGGTTCTTCCGGCCGGTTCAACCGAACCGGCCGGCCCGCCTTTTAAGTCCCGCGAACAGAAGGATCGCGGAACCGAACGAATCGCGCGAACAGGAAAAGGGGCGGACGGTCGGCTTCACGCGAGAGCGAGGTAGGTTTCTTCTTTCTCCAATTTTAGCAAGTGATTACCTTCTAGGATAAGAAATAACGATTCCTTTTCATTCTTATCGTTATCAGAGTGTTATTTTGGGAGAGATTGGAAGAACGAAAGAAACGGTCGAAAGAAAGAAGGAGAAAGGTTTGTAGAATTTTCTTCCAGATTTTTTTTGTATAAATTTCTCTCGTTTACTTCATTTAAAGTGAACAATACATTTCTTAAAGGTAGAGGAAGAGAATTGAAGCAAGAGAGAGAATTTTGGAAGGGGAAGAAGGATTTTGGGAGATTTGGAAAATCCCATTGTAAGAAATTTCTATCATGAATATATTCTTGAGTTTTATTTGATAAAGCAAATTCATGAAAACTTTATTTCTTGATGATAGAGATTTGGAGAGAGGTTCGAGGTATCACCCTTCGTCGAGGGCCTGAAAAGTTCAAAGTGGGTAAATTATATTATTTTATGTTTTATTCATGATTTCAATTTTCTAAATAATTGCTTAAAATATCGTATTATAAAATGTTGAAGACAAATCCTTATGATGTTATAGTCTTAAGAAAGAATCCATCTATGATAAGCTTATGAGAAAAGAAAGAAAATAACTTACAAGGATACATGTGATATATGTTATATGCAATGATAACTATAAGGATGAAAATGAGAAATGAAAAGAAATTAAAGGAAAAGGGTATTACAAAATGACAGGAGTCACCCCCTTATGGTACTGGCTGGGGACGTCGTACCCGTGCACGAAAAAGGAAAAGGAAAAGGTTATGGAAAAGGAAAAAGGCTATGGAAATGGAAAAGGAAATCAAATGGAAAAGGTTGTACCTTATGGTACATTGAGACGGTGCTCCTGTACAAAGCAAATAGAAAGAAAGGAAATATGAATGAAATATTAAAGCTATAAAATGTTTTAAATCGTTTTGAAGGAAATTATCTAGAGATGTAAATTATTGAAAAGAATGAATTAATGCAAAGAAATAAAATGATGTCTATTAAAGAATAATAATGATTATTAAATAGTTACCCACTGAGTTTACTTAGTAAACTCAAACCATAAGTTTAAATGTTTCAGGTAAGTTCCTAAGAGAAATAATGGATGAAAGAGAAGAACATGTTTACAGAAGACGAGGTGCAAATGACAACAGGTAAAATAGATTTTTTGTGTTTAGTGGCTTTTCAGTATTTTGTAAAAGTTTTGATGATGAGTTATTTTATACTTTTGGAAATGTATTATCGTCCGACTTTTCGTACCCGCCTCGTTAGATCGAGCATCCGGGACGGGTCGTGACATTCTTAATCTTGTTTCTTTCAATTCATTAACTTAATACTTTTTTTGAATATTTTCATTTAAAATAATTTGAAGCATTTGTTATCTTTAATATTTCATTTATATTTTCTTTTCCCATTTGTTTTGCACAGGAGCACCGTCTCAAAGTACTCAAAGGTACAACCTTTTCCATTTGATTTCCTTTTCCCATTTCCGTAGAAATTTTATTTTCCTTTTTCGTGCACGAGTACGGCGTCTCCAGCCAGTACCATAAGGGGGTGACTCCTGTCGTTTTCAATACCCTTTTCCTTTATTCTTTTTTTTTTCTTTTCTTTTCTCATTTTCATCATTATTGATACAATTGCATACAACATATCTTACTTGTATCTCTATAAATATTACTTATCATTTGCATATACGAATCATGTACATGTGTATGTTTTCTTTCTAAACTTTACTTTCTATTTCTTTGATATACTCATAACATATCCTTTTTCTTTTCCATAATTGTACTCATACATGTCGTTGCTTATTTTAGTTAATCATTTCTCAAAAAGTAGGAGAAATCATAAATCTAATCAATTTCGCATATTCTTCTTTCTAAATGAAAATAGAATTGAAATAAAGAAATTTAAACTTTTATAAATACCCACTTTGAACTTTTCAGGCCGTCGATGCTTGATCTACTATTGAATCAATTTCTCTTCTTATTGAATCCTCGCGGGATCAACACATACAACTTGATCTTTCACTTTCTAAAACCCTAAAATTCAAACAATAACTTTCATGTAAAACTTAAAATTATAATCACATAATAAACTTATATAAATAGAATTTCACTTACGAATGAGAATTTCTCAAACTCTCAAAATCCTTTCTCTCCCAATTTTCTTTTTCTTCGCTACAATCTCTTCCCTTTCCTTCAAGAAATATATCGTTCACTTTAAACGATGTAGGAGGAGAATTTATAGGAAAAATTCGAAAGAATTTCAACAAACCTTTTTCCTAAAATTTCCTCGGTCGTTTCTTCCTTTCGTTGCAAATTCTCTCCAAACCTTTGCTTCTATAACAATAAGAACGAAAAGGAGTTGTTATTTCTTATCCTAGAAGGTAATCATTTGCTAAAATTGGAAAAAGGAACTTACCTCGCTCTCGCACGAAGCCCTCGGTCGTCCGCCCGATATCTGTTCGCGCGAACTGCTTGTTCCGCGACTCTTCTGTTCGCGGTATTAATAGGTTAGGCCGGCCGATTCACTTGAACTGGCCGGATGAATCGGTTATTATAGGAGCAGACGGAGGTTGCAAATCAGAGTCAGCTGGTAAGATTTTTTATTGGAACAGACGAAGGAGGGGGCGAATTTGGCAGAAGCACTGCTCTGCAGGATGATTCGGCGGAAACAACAACTTCAACTTCGGGACAGATTCGGCTGGATTCGGCGGAAGTAGTGAATGCAACAAATAGAAAATAAAAAACCTTCGACTTCGGGATAGATTCAGCGACCTCGACTTAGGGACTGTGGGATGTGTTCGGCGGATGCAGCAAACAGAAAATCTTTCGTGAAATTAGGGCAATGAATAGTCGTTTATCTTAAAATATAGATATATTTTTAAATATAAAAAATATTCATAAGTATACAGAAATTTAAAAATAATTTGGCGCGCTATTTTGCGTCGTGCGCAATGCGCCATGGCTCACATGTGGCGCAATAGCGCACGCTATTTTAAACACATGCGCCTCGCCATGAACATGATGCCGTAGGTGCGCCGCGCCTCGCCGTGCGCCATGGCGCGCGCTATTTTGCGCCATTGACAGCTATGTAAGTATCATATTAATTTAATTTAGCCAATTAACCAACGATTTTTTTTTTAAACTAGCCGAAGTCGTCTGTTTAACATGCGATTCTTCTTTAAGTTGCCCGTTTTTCGCCCGTTTAAACGCGAAACTTAGCCCTATGCCCCTATCCCTTTTATCACCCGAAAAACCCTATTCCCTCATTTCAGCATTCCATCTGTTCGGCGACGGAACGGCTCCGGCGAAAACAATTTTGAGGTAAGTTTTTTTTTTTGTCTTCATTTTTTTTTTTTTTGCGTTTAATATTGTTATCTATTGTGTTTATTTTAAGTTAGGCGAAGTTCTTTCTAAGTATATACATTATATTTAGTTCTCGCCTAAGTATTTTTGTTAGGTTTAGTTATCTATCATTTTCTTGGCCAAAAATAGTTTATTTTACACTCTTTTGACATTGTATTTGTAGGAGTTCAAACTTCAAAGTATATAGATGGCAGAAGATATTTCTAATGAAAATTAAATTACATCAATATACCTCTAAAGTCAGCCTATGACATACTCTCTAATATATCTTTTAATCACTTTAGTATATTAAGTTTATAACTTCTTATTTTGGTTGTAGAGATATTTACAAAAGATATGCAAATTGAGGTATATTGAAATATGCTATTTTTGAATGACTTGACTTTGCTAGGTGAGACATTTTTCAAAGTAAAGAGATTGAATAAACTTTAGTGGAAAATGAGTTTACATTTATAAGAACAAATATTAAGTCATTGATATTATATTTTGGCTGATATATACCTAAAATTATAGTCAGTGTTTCTAGAAGATAAAGTCATACTTAAGTTTTTGTTGATTTAAGTAATTCGAAGGAATTATATATATAAAAAAAATTTCAAGGCATATGAAACTTCAAGAGATAAACTTGGGTGGTTAAAAATACCGAAGTGAGGTAGGACTTTTTTTGCGTTATCATCGGGACTCAATGATAACTTATTTGAAAATTGCTATTAGACAAGCTTTGTTATATGAACGAGTATGGGGCTACAAAGAAGATTCAAACAACCAAGTTATGCAGTAGAGAAGAGAATGTTAGGATGGGTGCATAGTATAATTATTTAGGATTAAAGTAAGAAATTATTTGTTGAATATTTGAAAGTCAAAGTTAGAGAATTTATTTTAGGAAAGTATTCTTAGGAATAAAAGGAGAGAATCATTGTGATATTCTCCTATGATTTTGTTTTCTAATTAGGTAATTTATTTTAGTAAAGTAATTTTATGAATAAAATGAGAGATCAATTTTGATCTTCTCCTACGAGGCTACGATTCTATTTCCTAATTTTTAGGAAATATTTATTTCCCTATATCCTGTTTCCTAAAGTTTAGGAAAGAATTAAGCTAGTTAATTATTTTTTTTATTAGACTTTTTTTTAATATGTATGTAGATGTAGTACCGATTTTCAACAAGAAAAATAATAAATTAAGAAATTCTTTATTATTCCATCAAAGTCTTTAGCTATCATGGGCGCATCACAAATTGAAAACAAATAATTGACTTACCTTATGTTGGCATGTACAATAAAGGAAAGAAGATGCATCAATGTTGTGGATAAATAGAATTATGGTAAAAGAATTAGGAAGAAATGTGGGTGGACAAAGTGTAACATGCAAAGTTACATGAAAAATGGACAAAATTGAGTTGGCACCTTAAGCGCCACTCAACATAATTGAATGGAGAAGGTAGATTCTTAAAGCCGGCCTAAATAGTGGGATAAGGCTGATGATGATGATAGCTTGCCATTGCTCTGTATACATCACATTAGTATGGCTGTTTATTAGTTATGTGCTTCCTCCCGATTTTCTATAACCTTGTTTTATTTCTTCCCACCTATATGTTAGAGTTTGCACCAAAAGTGTTATTCCATGAAGGACCAAAGAAATATCCAGTGCTGTAATTCTTCGGTTATAAGAAAGCATTCAAGTAAAAGTAAGTAGATTAAATTTTTTTCCATAACGCAAAATTTTTTTTTTATATTTGGGTTATTTTGACTACGTCGCATTTCCTAGGACTCTGTCATCCACTTTGACAGTTTGGCCATGTGCCATGTAGGCAATTTAAGAAAATCTTAATATTGTTCTTGACTCAACTGCCACGGAATTATTTGTTATAGTTCTGGCAATCAATTTCATCATCTTGTTCACCTGGTGCCTTTTACATATTATTCAATGTTCTTGTATGATCATGCTAACACAAAGACAATTTGATCTATAAGGCAGAAATATGACCGTCAATTAGTGACACTAACTGTGCTTTCATATGAAAATACCATTTCAGTAATATTTCTGTTATACATGATTTATACTTTTGGTATATCCTTAACATTAGTGAACAAAAATCTTTCTAGAAGCATTTTTATATCACATACATTATAACTGTTGCATATCTTAAATGTTAGTGAACTAAAAAAGGATATATTATTCTAGCAGAGTTGGACAAATTACTGGAAGATGCACCATTGTCCTTCATAATGCAAAATGCTGCCAAGATTACATCTGTTCGTAGGAGAGTTTCTGCTCTAAATTTGGTGTTGAAATCAATACAGAGGCGTCTGGATAACATTGATCGAATGCTATCTACTAGTTTACCTGAAGGTAATTCATGATTCTTCATGACTTGCGTTTTGTTTGTAAGTGTTCAAACATAAAGAGTGTCCATAAAATGTGAGGCCCCCGTGAATACGATTTTGGGTAAGAGTTGATGTAACCAATCTTAACTCTATATTACTGAGATCTGCTTTGATGATTAAGAAATCGAAACTCGTGTACCTCAAGTCACAGTGGTTGTCACCTTGTCTATGTTTTAATTTGTCGTTCAAACATGTGAGTAAAACAAAATAAATGGTTAGGTTCATTTTAGTGTTTTCATGTTTCAAAGCAAAATTACAGATTGTAATAAAGGTTCCGTGCACTCAGCATATGTGCTTTTGATGAATTTTTTGTTTACAATCTTCTTTCCCCCATTAAAAATCGTTATGTTTGTCTTTTTTTGGGCTTGCTTGGCAACATCTGTCATTGAAAGAAACTCTTAGGCAACATAAGATACCCCCACCAACTCACTGCAAATTTGTATTCCATTCTATCAGTTATAGCCCACTGCTTGCACTTCCTGAGTAGTTAAAATCTAGCTCTTCAATAAATTTCCTGTATGGCTGACAAAAAAACCTTGATGTTTGTGAATAGTTTGTGTTCGAGTCGATAGTTGCTTATATCCTGCATGTTTGTTTAACAAGTAAGATAAATTAGAACTAGAATTTTCAACTCACTTACTAAACAAACCAAAAATGAACACGAACCAAGTCGATTATATTTGGCTCCAAAAGAGCTCAATGCATAATTACATATATCATCATCTGTATACATCTACTTATACAAATAATGTTTACTAATTTCCTATTTTACTATTATAAGGAGTCAAATGTATTTGAACATGGACAAATTGTATTTTAAGTTCTATTATGCTTGAATATTGTTTTTACTATGAAAATCACAATTTCGTGCAATTGAAGATCAATCAAAAAATTATTGATGCAGTTTATGGTCTTCGACTTGACTTCTTGTTCATATTTGAGTTGGGCTTAACTTGTTTGTGAGCAATGTGAATACAAACAAAATTTTAACTAGATCAACTTGAATTTTTGTTTATATTTGGCTTGTTTGTGAACATGAACAAAATTTTACCAATTAATGAACTTGAGTTCATTTATATTTGGCTTGATAGTTAATCAATCAAATTGATCAATATTGTAGTTAGCTCTTGTTCGTTTCATTTATACCCATACTCTAAGGTCCTCTGCCAATTGTTTTGGATTATTAACAATATTTTTTCATATCACAATGGAGTGAACATTTCACTTTCGTATGAAATATTTGTGCCTTGCATAGGCATGTTCATTCTTTGTCAAGATAATTTATCCGAAGGCCTGCTTTCTTGTTATGCCGCAATGATAGTCAAGTTCTTATAGTTCAATATTACATGTAGCATTGGTGATTAGAAGTTACCCTTCTGTTTTAATGGATCTAGAGTATTTGTTGAATGAATTTTCTGTTTTCGCTTCAGAAAAACGTCCTCCAGATATTGTCAAGGCTTCATAATTGGCTTTATTATTCAGGTACTATTTTCTTCAGTGCTGCTATGATAACTGAAAAATGCTTTCTGATACTTGATTTTCGTAGACTACAGAGGCCTTGCATGTACATCATCTTTGTTAGGTCACTTTTGGTGCAAGCATGCAAATATTATTGCATAAAGAAACCACAAAAAGTGCACTTCACAGTTGCACGTAGTTGTTGAACTTTAGATTATAAAAAAATTTCTACTGATTTCGTAGATTCTAGAAACTCTAATGTTTTTATTTAGAACCACCCAGTTATCTGTAAGAGTGCATGAGGGCATGTGAAATGATTGAACATTCTTTCATGTTACATAACTTGCACATTCTTTAAATCAGCAGTGCTTCTCACAATGGTTTATCTCAAACGCTGCATCGCACTAGCTGTCTGTAGGGTGTCTTGCAGCATGCTAAAAGTCTAAGGCTTCGTTTCAGACGACTTTTTTTAATGCTTCTTAAAGTAGTTTTTAGTACAAAATTTTTAATTTTTTACTAGAAAGCAGCTTTAAGAAGCAATAAAAAAACCGTCCCAAATGAAGACTAAAACACACCAAGTGATTGCTATGGAGGGTGGATTTTGCACAGTGGAAAATCTAACCCCATGGGAGGAGTATTAATAACACTGTATATTAATATAGTGTCCATTTGGAACTGTGGTTTAAATTACCTCCCAAAAATATGTTTTCATAACATTATATGTTCTATTTGTTAGATGAGTAAATTCATTATTTAATTAGTTATGTGCTTATGAGTAGTTTATCATATTATAATATGAAAGTTTGTGTAAGGATATTTTTTTTCAGTCATTTTGTACTTATATATCAGTGCAACAACAGTTTTTTTTTTTAAAAAGCAAATGACAACTTCTACAACTCTTTAAAAAGCAATCTTACCAAACAATTATCTATAATGCGACACAACATAACACAATAACGGAAAACAAAGCTATAATAATTCATGAATAACCCTAAGTGCCTGCAACTCAAAAGGTTATAATTCTTTCAGAGATGTGAAATTGAGAAACTAATTGAAATGGTCCTTTGACTTTCTATGAAATATCAAAATAATCCCCGACTATATTAGATGATTATTTGTCCCTCAACTCCTCAACGAGGAACCAAAATAATCTCCCTATGAGACTTTTTTGATTATTTTTATATAACATGGAGGACTAGAATTATCCTTTTATATAATTGCGGACTATTTTAGTCATCCATAAAAGTTAATGGACCATTTTGATCATTTTCTTATGTGAAATTCATATGAAAAGAAATCAATCCCATAAATTTGAATAATGAAATTGGTTTTCTCTAAGATTTGCTGCCAATTAAACTGTAGGCTCTGTGTAAGTTACAGGCTGGATATCTAGGCAAGAAGGGAGTTTTCATCCATGAGAAAAGGTTGAAGGTGTTGGTACCATATGTTCACATGTGAAGCCAAAAGCTCATGTGATTTTTTCTTGCAGTTGTTAAATAGGTTTAGTTCTAATTTCTAAGAAATTTAAATAGCTCATTTTTGAGGTGTCTGTTATTACTTAGCTAAAGCTGTTGTCATTATTCATATAAATTTGCACTTCAGTTGATCACCAATGGAATGTTATGATTACATCAATTCCTAAGGGAAATTTAGTAATTCCCTATCAAATCATAGGACCCTCGTCTTGTACTACTACAACAACAACAACATCAAGCCTTTATCCTACTACGTGGTGTCGGCTACATGAATCCTTTTTCTTCATTGTGTCATATTGAGAGTCAAATTCTCTTTTAGATCTAATAAAGACAGATCATTTCTAATATTTTATAATCAAGTCTTGTTTAGGTCTACCTGTACCTTTCTTAACATAGGTCAAATCTAATACATCTATTCTCCTAACCGGGTCATTAGAAGGCCACCGTTTTATGTGACCAAACCATCTAAGACGACTCTCTCTAATCTTATCTGCCATTGGAGCTACTCCAACCTTTCATGTATATGCTTGTTTCATATCATGTCTCTAAGAGTAAAGCCACTCATTCACCTTAGCATCCTCATCTTTGCAACACTTAACTTAATATTATGTTTCTCTTTTAATGACCAACATTCTTCGCCATAAAGCATTGCAGGTCTAACCACCATCTTATATAATTTTCCATTAAGTTTAAGTGGTACTTTCTATCACACAAAAAGTCTGATGCATTCCTCCACTTCAACCATTCGTGTATCCAATTTTAGTTTTACTCAAACGAAAACCTTTAAACTCTAAGGTTGACCTCCATAATTCAAGTTTACCTTCAACTCCCTCTTTAACAACAAGAAGAATATCGTTAACAAAAAGCATACACCAGGGAACATCCTCTTGCAAACCTCTAATAAGAACATTCAAGACTAAAACAATAGATATGGGCTTAAGGGTAATCTTTGATGTAATCCAACTGAAATTATAAAGTACTTGGTCAAACCATCTTCTATTTGAACACAAGTAACATCTCCAGCATACATATCCCTAATGACTTGAATATAAGCATTATTAAACCCTTTCTTTTTTAGAACTATCCATAACACTTCTCTTGAAACTTTATCATATGTTTTTTTTTTTTTTAAATCAATAAATATCATATGAAGATCCTTCTTATTCTCTCTATACTTCTCCATTAAACCTCTCAATAAATGCATGACTTCCATAGTAGACCTACACGACATCAATTCAAATTGATTTTGAGAAACATTAGCATCACGTCATAACCTATGCTTCATAACTCTCTCTCATAATTTTAAAGTATGACACATCAACTTAATTCCTCTATAATTCGCACAATCTTGTGCATCACCATTATTCTTAAAGTCAGGAATCAACACACTCATTCTCTACATATCTCGCATCTTTGAGTCTTCAAAATAATATTAAAAAGTTTAGTAAGCCAAGAAATTCCTTCATCTCTTAAGCATTTCAACACCTCTATTGGAATATCATCAGGTCCAACAATTTTCCCACTTTTCATTTTCTTTAAAGCATTTCTAACTTCAATTTTAGTAATATTTCGATAAAAATAAAAATATTTATTTTCATTTAGAGTGCTAAGGTCATTAAAGTCAATCATATTTTCATAATCTTCATTGAAAAGCTTAACAAAATATCTCATCAAATTTTGTTGAATATCCTATTCTAAAAAAAGTACTTTTTGATCTTCGTCCTTACTGCACTTCACTTGAACTAAATTCTTACAACTCTTATCTCTTTGTTTAACTAGCTTATACATATATCTTTCGTCCTCTTTAGTATCTAATCTATTATATAAATCATTAAAAGCTAAAATCTTTGCATCGAAGATTGCTTTCTTAGACTCCTTATGGGTAACTTGATATCTTTTGTATTAAGTCTCCCCAGTAAAAACTCTTTCTTTAAGAGATATCTTTTGTATTAGTTCTTCCAAGTCATTCTAAAATTTTAATTTTGAACACATCTAAACTTACTTGAGGAGCATAAGAACTTATAATATTAATAATCTTATCATTAATAAAAATCTTCAAAGCTATAGTTCCATCACTAATTCTTTCATTTTTTACAACATGATATTTCGAACTCTTATCTATAACTATATCTACACTATTTCTGGTACAACTCCCTTTAGAATTTCAAAGTTTAAATCATAAATTATCAATCTTCTTAGCATTCTCTCCCATCCATTTAGTTTCTTGAATGCATATAATATTTATTTTCCTATAAATCATAATATCAATTAATTCTATTAATCTGTCTATAAGGGAACCTATATTTCAAAATCCTAACCTAATTTGCCTGTAACGGCCCTAGTCTTGTAATATCTTGAAAAATCAAACTCAACACCTTCTTGGGATCACAAAGCATCAACAACGTGAGGGATCAAGCGGAGTAGAGTTGCAATTCTAATAGAGTTTTTGAGAGTTGGTGAAACTCGTTGGATTTCAGTTCTTTGAGAGTTGGTGAGACAGGAATACTTCTCTTTTTAGCATTCTTTAAAAAATATTGCTCCAAGATTTTGGTTAGATCTTCTTCACATTTATTGATTAGTTTTTTCTTAAGAGAGGGTTTTATTTGTTCTATTGCTCCTCTCAATTTTTAATTCTCCATAATATTTGCTAGTGGAACTATTTATGCCTCCTCTCTTGTAGTTGCTCGTCAATTTTGACTGTCTTATATAAATTTTGGTGTTTTTATCTTTGTGGAGCTGTGTTTATTGTGTGTTTTTTTTTTCTTTAGTTGTGTGGTAGTTATGTTTCTCTTAGCTTAATTGTATTACATTTAATAATATATAGTATATATGTTGTGAGCTTGATAATTTCAACATAATATTTAGTCTTTCATCACTTGAGAACTCTCACTCAGTATTATTTATATAACTTGTTAGGTTTGCATATGTTAGGAACTTATATAGAGTGGTGGGGTCATATAAGAAATCTTGGTTGGTGCTTCTTTAATAAAATTTTATTAAAAAATTAAATATATATAATTTAAATTAAATTCTTAAGTTTAATAATTTATTTATAATTTATGTAAATTTATTAGTTTAATTTAAAGTATTTAAATGGTTAAATTGAATCGGACGGTTTTCTGAAACTGAGATAGGTACGTTGGCCACTAAGTTGAACTGACGGTGCACTTTAGTTTTGACTAGTCCAACGCTCAAACGATTTTCGGGTTTGAATGAACCTATTATCCTGATCCGGTCCGATTTTTAAAACAATACACTGCATAATGAAGGTTTTATTCGGGACAGCTTTCATACTACTTCCTAAAACGACTTTCTACTATAAAATTTTTTTAATTCAAGAAATTTTTGTATTAGAAAGCTGTTTTAGAGCAACAAAAAAATTGTCCCAAACGAAGCCGAAGTCACTTAATAATCATCTTTTTTAAAAGAAAAAATTATTTGCATTTCAAATGAAAGATGGCACATCACTACAAGAGCACTTGAATGCTTACTATAAACTACTAGATCCAGCAAATTTGGTAATGTTTATTGAAAATGAAGATAAAGTTTGATCTTATATTGCTCTTTAAAATCCACTTATGAACAAATTGTCATCAATTAGTTGTCTGTAAAAGACAATTTTTATGACAAAGGTGTTGTCTTCTTCTATATCAAATAGATTAAGGATGAAGTTGCAAGGAGAAAGCTCAAGCGATGTTTTGTTTGTGAGGATATGTAAAATAATGGAGAAAAAAAGGAAGAATAAGGGAGATCAAAATCAAAGTCTAAAGAGAAAGGACAAAGTCACTACCACATCAGATTGTAGATTCTAATAAGGAAAACTCGAGTAAAAGGTGATTTGATAGGCAATTTTGAAGCCACATTAGTATCAAAGGAGCAAAAATATGTGCTTGATTTAGTTCTGACAATTGTATTTTTTTTTTGTTCCTATTGATTTCCCCGTTGAAGTATGACTATTGGGGGGAGAGGTTAGTTATGTGCGCAGCTGTCTGGAAGAATTCCAAACCTTTGAAGCTGTTTAGACTATAATGAGTGTAGATTCATTGAAGGTGAAGTTATGCATGTTTTCAGATATTTCATAGTTTTTTATGAGGGTTAAGCGAATTGACAATCTTTGCTTTCAGGGCATCACAGTTACAGTTAATGCAAAATAAGCCTAACATGAAAAAGATTTTTCAGCAAGGTAATGTTCTTGAGCTTTATATTGATAGTTAATGAACCACCACCACCACCACCGCCGTCAATAACAACATCAAGTCTTTATCCCACTACATGAGTTTAATCCCTTTTCTCGATTGTGCCCTGTTAAGAGGAAGATACTCAAGAAGATCCTTCCTTTTCCTGAAACATTTTAAACAATAATATGAGTACATGACTTAATAAGTCAACATTTCTCCGTAACAGAATTCAATTCACAAATTGCAATTTAAATGAGCAAGAATATAAAATTTATAGTTTTATTCTAACTTATACTAGAGCATGATTAACAAAACATTTTAAAAATTACGTGCCACCATGGATGTAAAATGCACATGATTCAATGTCTGCTTATAACTCCTTTTTTATCACCACTCAACTGCTTTAAGCAGGTGCATAGTAGAATCAGAACAATGCCAATTCAGAGGCTAGAAGAAAATATGGTAGTATAAAGTTTGCATTGGGCTCAAGCATAGGATTCATAGTGCACTTCTTTTTCATAATAGAGCTCCATGATACCAAAAAATATACAATGATGCATATGCGGTGTATAATTAACGAATTAAAATAGTGTGTTTAAATCGTCTAGTTGTACAAAAATCCCCCGAATTTTATATACCTACTTGAAGATTGCAAAATATTACTAAATTCACAAAGATTATATAAAATGCCAATTTAACACATTTTGCCAACTACACCGAGTTTCAGAAGTGTCGGAAATTTTAGAAATTCATATAGAGTAAATCAACTGGTAGAAATTCACATTTTTATAGTCAACTTATTCAAAATAGAGCAGAAAGCGTTATATTAAAAATTACATGATAAATTTTTTTTCAAACTTAAGAAAAACTTATTTTTAAGTAAATCTTTTTATAGAAATTTCGGAATTAAAATTTGTGATTCCGCCGAGTTTCATTTTACATATTTTTAATCATTAAAAAAAAAAAGAGGCAAATGGCGGGTGAACAGTGCGACGCCATAGCCAAATATGGCGTCGCACTGTTCACTGGCGACCTTATGCCGTAGAAAATAGCGATCCGTTGGAGCGACATTGAGCACGACAAACACTCGTTTGCGTATCCATTGGAGATGCCCTTAGTCAAGTTTTTCTTAGTTTGGGCTCATTTATAATATAATATGCAAATTCATATCCAAAGCTCATTTGGAATAAATGAAAAACTCGGGGCCTGCTTGAGATTATTTTTGTTTTTGTTCTTATTTCTATCTTAAAAAATATATTTATTTAGTTTGTTTTTTAAGATTTATTTTTTAAATTAATTTAAAAAACACTCAAAAATAATATTGGCATGTTTTTATGAACAAATACCACAATTGCTAGCCTCTTGACGCTATTACTATCATATCGATAGTAATTGCTACTGTTTTCGTGTTAATAACAGCAGTATAACTCAATTTATTTGATATTCAGTAAAAAAATATTATATATAAAGATATATTTAAAATAAATCAAATATTTAAATAATCTTTAAATGTTCATAGTTTTTTTTTTAATTATAAATAATTATCATTGTTAACCGTTGCTGCCTTTGGTTGCTTTGGCTAGGGGTGTCAAAACGGGTCAATTGGTCGGGTTCGGGTCAAACCTGAGTTGACTCAAGTCTAAACGGTTCAATCTGAATCCGATCCATTTTTGCAAATGGGTCAGCTATTTACCCGACTTGTGCGGGTTCAATCTGAATCCGATCCAAAATAAATAAAAATTTCAAATGTTCATTGATCAAATATAAAATTTTAAAATACCAAAATAAAATAAAAATAAAAAATAATCTCAATTTTTAAGATATCAAATATATTTTATTTTATATCAAAATATAAATAATAATAAAAAATTATCTCAGGCATCTCCTAAGATTCAAAGCCGAACCCACATAAATACGCAACACGGCAACAATACCTACTACCTATTAGGGTTAGAACGGGCAGCGGCACCTGCCAAGTGCAATTCAAGTCCAGGTGCTTTTGATTTTAATGTAACACGCATCTTACAATTAAATTCAAACCACTGATATGAAAAGCTGTTTGATTATGATTTCCACTTTATTTGGAATGAATTTTTTATTACTTCTTAAATTAGTTTTAATTAATTAATTGATTGTTGATTAATTACTTAAATAATTAACTTTTATATCCTAAGTATGTGTACTTAAATCATAATTACATATACATAAGGAGAAATACTACTACAAAAATGTCCATCAAATATTCTTATGAACCCATTTCCACCCTTGGATGACAGGGAAACAAGAGGACCACGCACGAATTTCCAAAAATCAATAGATCTCGAAACCGGATCTATTGGTTAGTTATTACAATTTTGATTAAACTTTAATAATCATTTATTTATTTAAATTAGTATATTACAATCTCGAAGCAAAGTGATAGACAGAACCTGTTCTAAATTCCTGTTTCATGGTCCCAATAATATAGAAAAGAAACTTCACCTTATTTCTTGGAAAAATACGTGTATGCCCAAAAGATGTGGTTAGTTATTACAATTTTGATTAAACTTTAATAATCATTTATTTATTTAAATTAGTTAGTTATTACAATCTCGAAGCAAAGTGATAGACAGAACCTGTTCTAAATTCCTGTTTCATGGTCCCAATAATATAGAAAAGAAACTTCACCTTATTTCTTGGAAAAATACGTGTATGCCCAAAAGATGTGGTGGGTTGGGTATCCCTAGTATTGAGGGCCTTTACTTTGCTTTTACTACTTCTTTTATTTGGAGATTCTATTCTAACGATTCTCTGGTTGCTCATTGGATGAAGAATTATTATTTGTCACCTTGGAAATCACCTCCTACTAATGCTTCAAGTTTTTGGAAATTGGTCCACAATACTGCTATTACCATTAAAGACTTTGTTTCTCTTAATGTGACTGATCGTAATTGCAGCCTTTCTATGATGTGGGACCCTTGGTGTGATAAAGAATCACTTTTTTATCATAATTTGACCATCTTTCCTTTCAACTCTTTGGTCAAGGATTACATTTTAAATGGAAATTGGAATTTATCGAATTACCTGAACTCACCATACATTCATCGTATTCTTTCTGTGAATATTTTGGAGAACTCTTCCTCAGCTATTTCCTGGAAGGGTTCTGAGAAGCCTTGCTTTAAAACCTTCTATGCTTGGTATTATAAAGATTACACAGATGTGCATTGGAAGGATTACATCTGGCATAAAAAATCGGCGTTGAGATATTCGATATTTGCTTGGTTGGCTTTTAAGGATGGTTTGAAAACTGCTGATGTTTTAATGAGAAGAAATATTGTGGTGGAAAGAGGTTGCTCTCTCTGTTGTGCTGGAATTGATTCTATAAATCACATTTTCTTCCAATGTGATTTTACATTTCATATTATCTGTCACCTTTTGCCAGCTCTCAATATTTTTCATTTACGCCCTCTGCTCTTACAAGGATTTGAGTTCTTTATGGATTATCAAGGGATCAAATCAGTTCACAAAAACTTTTGCTTTATGGTTTTGTGCTGCACTATTTACTATGTGTGGAGGGAAGAAATGAACGAAGATATGGGGAGACATTTTTGAGCATTCATTCTCTCATCCAGAAAATTGTGAATGCTATTTGTGCCAAAACAAAATACTGGAAAAATTACAGTGAATTGCGGCAAGCATTTCCTTCTTGTTTCGGTTAGATGTGGATTTTGCATATTAGAGCTTTTTGATCTTTTTTTTTTTTTTGGTTTTTTTCATCCGGACAATGATGACTGAAACCAGAACTTTTGTGCCCTTTTCCTTTGGACGGCCAGATTGTGATTTCGTTTTCCTGTTTGATTATTGGTGCTGGATATTCACCATTTCTGGGCAACCAGGGTTTTTCTGCCCTTCGGAAGGCCTTTTTCGTTGAAGCTCGTTTGTAATGCTGATTGGGTATATTCATCTGGCAACCAGGAGAGGGCCTGGACCCTGATGCTTCGTTTTTTGCAGGCTTATTTGCCTGATTGTTCTGGTCTCGTTTTTTCCTGAGTCCGGTAGTTTCTGATCCTCTTATCGGGGATTAGTTTGATTTTCTTGTTTCAGCTGCTTCTTGTATTTTCTTTTAAAGGTTTTTACTTTTCTTTGTAACACCTTTTTGGTTTAATATACGGGCAAAGCCCTTAATTTTCCCAAAAAAAAAAAATTAGTATATTAAATAACTAACTAAAATAAAATATCAACATAAACTCATTTTATAATAGTAGCATTGATAATATATATATATATATATATATATATATATATATATATATATATATATATATATATATATATATATATATATATATATATATATATATATATATATATATATTTATACATGCATACATCAACTTATTTAATATTTAATAAAAAAGATTCTTGTGATATAAAATAATTTTATTTCATATTAAAATATAAATAAAATAAATAACAAAATAAATAAAAATTTCAAATGTTCATTGATCAAATATAAAATTTTAAAATACCAAAATAAAATAAAAATAAAAAATAATCTCAATTTTTAAGATATAAAATATATTTTATTTTATATCAAAATATAAATAATAATAAAAAATTATCTCAGGCATCTTCTAAGATTCAAAGCTGGACCCACATAAATACGCAACACGGCAACAATACCTACTACCTATTAGGGTTAGAACGGGCAGCGGCACCTGCCAAGTGCAATTCAAGTCCAGGTGCTTTTGATTTTAATGTAACACGCATCTTACAATTAAAACCACTGATATGAAAAGCTGTTTGATTATGATTTCCACTTTATTTGGAATAAATTTTTTATTACTTCTTAAAATAAATTTTTAATTAAAAAAATTTAATTTTTATATAAAAAATTGCTTTTAAGAAACAGTATATATTTGTTTATATAGCTTCACCAAAATTTTGCTTTACAGGCTCTGCATAATCGTTTGTTATAGATTATCTGAACGCATTTACAGTCTGGAATCAAACTAATTTAAGCTTGCAGTAAATGATACCATATTAATGTTTATTTCCAATGCTTTCCATTCTTTAATTAGCATTCAATATGATGATTTAAGCTCATTCTAATTCTGTTATCAGCTTTAGTTTTCTTTCCCAATACTTAACCCTTTAATGGTAATTACTTGCTGTCTTTTGGAGTTAAAGTTTGCAACCGTTACACATTCTGAATTTATTATTTTCCATTCTATTCTATCGCACTTTTGTACAATGTACACTGATCACCTTATGCCTATAAATTAAGGCCTCTCCCATCGCCATTTTCACCAAACACTGCAGCAGATAAGAAGCCATTGAAGTTCTGCAATGGCAAACGCAAAGCTGCTCTCTTTTTCAGTAATCTGTACACTGATGGCAGTGGGCAGTCTTGTACAGATTGCTGAGGCTCGACTGATGAAGGAGGAAGCAATCAATGATGTTGAAGCTGGAAGAAAGCAGCTTCTGCCAGCTCCTGGAGTTCCAGGATTTCCATTTCCTCCATTGCCGTTTACATTACCACCTTTTCCTAGTTTTCCTCTTCCACCCTTCCTTCCTCCATTTCCATTTCCTGGAGTTCCACTTCCACCACTTCCACCACTTCCACCGATAGGAATTCCTCCAATATTGCCTCCAAATCGAGCTTCACTTTCAGCTCCAACTAAAGATTAAGCTCTGTGGTCTGCAAGCGGAGGATTTGAAGGCTCTTTTAGTTGTTTTTAGTGTTTGATGAAGTCTATAAATATGTTATGTTCAAGGTTTCTACTGTGTCTGTTATATCTCCAAGGTGTTAAGCTGAGCTATCTTGCTTTCTTCTTTTGGTCTCTGCTTCGTTTGGAAAGTTTGCATGTCTGTCAGTGTTGTAATGGTTTATAGGCATATTTGAAGCAATGTGTGCATGTGAATATTGGCTATGAATAACTATATGGAGTAATGGTTTGGTTAACAATAAGTTAAATTTGTATTAAGAGTGAAGATCAGCGTGGGCTTAAGGTAAGTTTTAAGTGAAGTATTTTAGTAGTTTTTAAGGAAAAATTTTAAAACTAAGCATGATTATAAATTATATTAAGAGCTTAAGCATGTTTTAAAAAAAATTTAAAAATAGGCAAAGTCGCCCGTTAAACGGGTGACTTATGCTTTGACTAGAATAGTCAAGATCCGACGTGGTGATGATGTGGAGAGATATGAGATTAAATCGCCCGTTTAATAGGCGATTTATAAGTCGCCCGTTTAACGGGCGACTTAATCATGCTTAGTCTTAAAAGTTTTTAATAGAGATGGTGGAGATGTAAAGGGAATTAAATAGAACAAAAATTATAATTTTGGCGTTTGGGGTTAATTCTGCTGCTTTTGAAAAGAAAATAAGCTTAAAAATGGATGATTTATTCACTTTGAATTTATTATCGCTCATTTTGAATTAAGAGTCAATCCAATTATATATTTATTCTTTGATAAAAATTAGATTTTTTATTCAAAAGTAATATGAATTTTCAAATAAGAAATTAAGAATAGGAATATTATTGATGATATTTACATAAGATAAATTATTTACAAGTGATAAATTAAATAAAAAAAGTTTATTATTAGCATGAAATAAACATTTCTCTAATTTAATTTTTAAATAGGCAATCAATAAAACTAACAAGTTTTGATAAAGCAAAAAAATTTAATGCCATTAAATTTACAATAAATAATCTGTGAATGAATCACATTGTATGATGAAGATATTATTTTATGCAACTTTTCATCTTGGTTTGTTAATTATGAGGAATTGGATTTGAGTCTTAATGTGTGTGAATTTAACTTAATTGATCAAAATATTAAAAAAAAAATTTCTTGAAATATTTAAACCATGTAAATGAATAGGGGTCTCAAAACTTGACCTGATCCTAAAAATTTGGAGTTTGGATTAGCCTGTTTACCATACATTTTGGGTTCGAAATTTCAACTTGTTTATAAAATCAGGTCACGTTGAGATTGATCCGAAAACTCAAAATCAACCCAAACTCCAAATCTAAACTCCGCCCTCCACAGGCTAGACCCTCTATCCTATCGAATGAATCACATCTCCATCACCGGCATTAATTAACTACCCAAAATTTTAATAAAATGTCTTAATGCTTGTGTGAGATCAATTTTATATTAAAATACATATGCTTAGTATATTTTTAACTATTTTTTTAGAAAAAAATCAAATTATTTTAAAAAACAATTTAAAGTTTTTTTTTCATTGATTTTAAAAATAACTAACAACCCCATCCAACGTCATTATTGCGTTAACCATCATCACTATCTCGTCTTGCTGCCATCATATAAATCAAATTATTCAAAACTCAATTAATAATAAAAATTATGATATTTTAAAATACTAAATATATTTTATTTCATATATAAAAAAAATAAAAAATAAAGATAATTCCAAACTGCCCCATAGCAATTCTTGTGCTTTTGAGGTCATCTAGCATCTATTATGAAAGAAGATCATTGATTTTCTTGCTGCTGAAATTCTAAGGGAGTTTAAGGCTGGTAAAAATATTTTTTGTGTAAAATTTGACATCCGTAAAACATTTGACTATTTATCTAGAGATTATCTTCTCCATCGACTGAAGCTTAAGGGTTTTCCTAATCTTGTCATTAAATGGATTAATGGATGTATTTCAGATGTCTTTTTTTCTATTTGTATTAATGGTTCACTTGAAAGTTTTTTCAAATCTTCTTCTAGCCTGATGCAAGGATGCCCCCTCTCTCCACTTCTTTTCTGTATTGCAATGGATGGGCTTTTTTCTTGTATTAAGCCTCCCCTATTCAAGGGTATTACTTGCAATGGTGTTGAGATTAACCATCTGATGTATGCTGACGATCTTCTTGTCTTTGGGGAAGCTACTACTGAAAATGTTTTAGGTCTTAAGGAAATTTTAAAACACTTTGTTGAGGCCTCTAACCTTCATATCAATCACTCTAAAAGCTCTATTATTTTTGCCAAAGATGCATCTTATTCGGCTGCTATTGCTGATATGTTAGAGATTCATCATGCAAGCTCGTTTATTATCTATCTTAGACTTCCTATCTCCCCCAGCCGACTGAAATTTTCTCACTTCCAACCCCTATTTAGCGGGGTTTTTGCTCTACTTGCAGGTTGAAAAGTTAAAGTTCCTTTCTTTTATAGGGAGATTGCAATTTTTGAAGTTTACAATTGCCAATACAATCGCTTACTGGATCAGAGGCTCTATACTTCCTAAAGCTTGTCATGCTATCATCTATAAGTTGTGCTCTAAATTTTTGTTGCATGAGAATATTGAAGATAGGAAATTACATATTATTGCTTGGAGTTGTATTACCAAGCCTAAAATGTATGGTGGCCTGGGCATCCTTTCTTTTGATGCTCATTATTTCGGGGTTGCTTGTTCCTTCATTTGGAGATTATTTCATTTGAATTCCCTTGTTGGTTCCTGGTTTAGAGCCAAATAATCTCCAAGGAAATCTACTCCTGCTTCAAAATTCTGGAAATTCATTGGTTATGTAGCACATCAGAATAAACCACTTATTGTACAAACTGTCGGCCCTCATTGCAATTTTTCTTTTTAACTGGGATCCTTGGGTGGACGGGGGTAGGCTTGCTGACCTATGTTTTGATTCCAGATTTAATCATAAAAAAGGTTGGGGATTTTATTGTAAATGGTAGTTGGGTTTTATCGGATTCAACCCCACTGCAATTATGTTTGGCTGTTTATAATATTGCTATTTTGGAGCAACCGGCCTTGACTTGGGATGGCTCATTAAATCCTAAATTTAAGCAATTTACAAATTACTTTTATTCTAATTTGGAGGATGTTCAATGGCATAAATACATTTGGCACAAAAAAGATTCTCTCAAATTTGCTTGTTTCTGCGGATATTCTTATTCAGATTGGGATCCAGGTTCCTGCAGTTTGTGTTTTATGTAACAACTTCCCAGAGTCTCACCATCATCTCTTTTTTTATTGTGACTTCTCCTTTTCTGTGCTTACTGCGGTTTTTCCTAAATTTAATAGGTTCTTGTTCAGGCCTAATCTTTCTCAGGTTTTTGATTTCCTGGATGCTGAGATTAATGCTTCTAAGTTAGAAAAAAACTTTTGTTTCTCTATCATTGCACATACTGTTTATCATCTCTGGAGGAAGAGAAATAACAGGCGTTTCTCTAATACTTTTTTGTCCCAGTTGGTTGTGGTGAATGCTATTAAAATGACTATCCGTGGCATTGTTAAACGTTGGAAGAATGAGTATTTGCTTAAAGAAAAGTTTGCTGGCCTGTTTTGATGGCAACCTGGTTATACTGGATGAGGCTGCAGAATTTGCGATTTTGGAAGGGACAATGATGACCTGGGAGCTCCCACTGGCTGGTTCTTTTGCTGGTGGTTCCCCTGGATGGCCCTCGTGCAGAATTTTGGTCTCTTTGCTGCCCCTGTGGCAACCGGGGACGTCTTTGATTTTATTTTTTGCGTGGTGGTTTCTTTCATGCCAGTTTGCTGATTCCTGATGTAATTTTGGGTGCTTCCTATTCCTGAGTACCTTGTTTGTTTTTATTATTTTCCCTTGAACTCCGTTTTGTTTTTGGAGTTTTATTTCCTTGATAGGTTTTTATTTTTACATGTAACTTTTTAACAAATTAATACATGAGCTAAGGCTCCTAAATTTCCAAAAAAAAAAAGCATCTATTATAACTAGTTCAATTTCAGCTTTGTATCACTATACATAAATTTAAATCTTTACAAAGAATTGAAGTCCACATCAAAGAATACCAAAAAAAATGAAGAAAGTTCCCTAACACAAGGGGAATGAATGATCAATTCATCATACCATAACACGAATCTTGATGCGTCTTGGACAATAATTGCACAAAAAAATGAATTCCTTCTATAATTTTCGCCCTTTAATGAAGCCTACTAGAGAGAAATCATTCTGTGCGGAGGCTGAATGCGGCTTTGACCGGAGACAAATCAGGTGCAGCCACGTCAGCTGTACTGAACAGTACCGAGCCACAGTACACAACGAACGGGTGACGTGACACATTCAGCATCCGCACAGAATAATTAATCCACTAGCCTAGTCAAACAATACATGATCTTCATGAAAAACAGCTTTTCAAAGCAGAATCATATCTTACCTTAACACCCAATATGATCTTTCAAATGCGTTGATATTTATCAATCGATCTTATCAAAGAGGATCTTCTACCAAAACTTCTAGTCTTATTCAACAATTGGCCTCTCCAACCATTAAACCGGTCGATGAGAGAAGGAAACGTGAACAAGAGCAGAAGAACCAGCAGCAGCACCGCACAGATAATCAGAACATTCAGGAATCCATTATCTATGCCTGGGCCCTTTTGTCCTGTCCATGGAAGACCTCCAACATTCATGCCAAACACTGTATATCATTACATCAAAATTTGATTAATTTAAGAGAAATATTTGGGAATAAAGTTTTTAACATAAAAAACTTACCTCCTGTGACTACGGATAAAGGAAGGAAGATCATAGACAGGAAAGAAAGATAATATAGCTTCTTATTAATTTGCTCAGATTGCCAGCTATCTAAACCAGCCTGAATAGCCATCACACGATTTACTAAAAAACCTAAATTCTCTTTTATTCTCCTCAGTCGAGCGATTAGTTCTTCCAGAGTGACAATATCTTCACTTGCAAACCAACTTTTGGATGCACATTTCTCCTTCACACGTGGGAACACTTGCTCACAATGAGAAACCACCTGGTTATTAAGAAATAATAACCATAAAAATAATTGCAATGTAAAATTACATGAAAAATTTAAGGGCTATGTTTTCCTGTGTTGTTTTTATGTTTGAACCTTGATATGTGGCAGGCTATGTATTGAAGAAAGAGGTAAAACAATATATTTTTGCTTTTCTTAAAATGTAAAGTAGGACTATTAAGTTCAAACTTAGGCTTTGTTTGGGACAATTTTTTTGTTGCTTTCTAAATCAGCTTTCTAGTACAAAAATTTTTTGAATTAGAAAATTTTAAACTAAAAAGTTGTTTTAGGAAGCAGTACGAAAACTGTCCCAAACGAAACCTTAATTGGCTGCTTGTTTGATTCTATCAGACTTCAATTTTTAGTATAAAAAATAGTCCAGTTAAGCTACAAATGAAGTTTAGCCTTGAAGCTACCTGTAGAAGCCGCTGCAAAATGAGATGCATTTTGGGAAATTTCCTATCATCCAACATTTTCCTCTTAAACATAGAACCACCTGCAAAGCTTTATAATACAACAAGAATGAAATATACAAATATAATTGTCTAATGAAATGATCTGGAGCTAGTTTTATGAATCCTTATTCTCCATTCATTCTTCTTAAACATTTTAAGAAGCGTGAAATTTATTTCTACAAATTTTTTTCAACTGAATTCTCCTATTCAAAGTCACTTATACACTAGCCTTTTTGCCCAACTACTTGTCAAACTTTATATTTTCTAATCCTTCTACAATAATTCTATTCACCCACTTTATTATTGTAACTTTTGTTTCCATTGCACATGCACAAACAACTTGTATAATTTCCACTACCTTTACTACAACAAGTGTTATGCTCTTGATCTGTCGAATATAATTAATACTAAATTATTTATAATTTTATAATATATTCATCTTGGAACAATCATTTTATCCTCACTCCACCTCCACTTGACAATGAGTGACATGTTTTTATAACAAACACTTACGTTCATATAATATAGACAATAGAATTATATATTTACACATTAATCTTTCCATGATAGTTTTTAATGTACTGCACTCCGTATCAAATCCATTTTAAGCAATTACACGTCACTCTATAAGTTATATTCTCATCTATATCTCTTTTGTACAATAGACCCAAAGTATTTAAAGATATCACTCTTTAGTATATTGCTTGATTTTATAATAATATTGACTAATAATTATCAGTTTAACATTCATTAAAATCTCATACTATGTACTTGGTCTTTATAGTACTGATACTGCCAAAAATTCTTTCATACTACCTTTTTAATTACATTAGTAAATGCCACATTTATCAACACTACCATTAGAAAAAGCATATACAAAGGTACAACTTCTTGAATGTTTTTGATAGCATCTTTAAATTTATTATAAATAAATAAATATGTATTGTTGATACAAGTTGTAATCCTCATGCAATTAAAATTTGTTTAGTCACTTTACAACTATTTCTAAAATCATAAATTCTTTTACATATCTTTAATAACATCAACACAACTTTGACACATCTTTTTTTTCTTAATGGTCACAAAATAAGTTGGATGGTTGAAGTGGAGGTATGCATCGGGCTTATTGTGCGATAGAAAAAAACTTTAGGGAAAATTCTATAAGATGATGGTGAGACCTGCAATGCTTTATGGCGCCGAATGTTGGTAATTAAAAGAGAAGCATAATACTAAGTTAAGTGTTGCAAAGATGAGAATGCTTAGGTGGATGAGTGGCTTTACCCTTAGAGATAGGATACGAAATGAGCATATACCTGAAAAGGTTGGAGTAGCTCCAATGGAAGATAAGATTAGAGAGAGTCGCCTTAGATGGTTTGGTCACATTAAACAGAGGCCTTCCGATGACCCGGTTAGGGAAGTTGAGGTATTAGATTTGACTTATGTTAAGAAAGGTAGAGGTAGACCTAAAAAGGCTTGGTTAGAAAATATTAAAAAAGATCTTTCTTTATTAAATTTAAATGAGAATTTTACTTTCAACCGGACACAACGGCGAAAAATGATTCATGTAGCCGACCCCACGTAGTGAGATAAAGGCTTGATGTTGTTGGTTACAAAATAAGTTCTCAAGATAATGTGTAATATGTCTTTACAAAATCAACAAAATCATATAAAGATCCTCTCATCGCTCTTGTATTTTTCCATTAGATTAAAATACCCTCAATAATAAATAATTTTTGGAATAAAATCAAATTGATTATCCAATAATTAATATACTCTTCTCAACTTTTATTCCATTACACTATCTACTAACTTTATTGTAAAACTCATAAGTTTAATTCCTAAATAATTAACACAATCTCAAAAATCTTCATGGCTTACAATTATTAGATGAAATCTTAACCATAGATTTTAGTAAAAAAATTTGTTGAATATATCATAGCTGTCAAAATCTCAATAAATCTTACATATACTTAAATCTTTACCTTATTTCTTCTCTTAAAATCTAGCACAATTCACCTTTATTCATCAATAGTATGATTTATGATTATTTAAAATTTATTTTGCCATTTTTTCATTAATGTTCCAACTGATCAATTTTCTTCTAAATATCATCATTATTTTTCCTTCTTGTCTTCATCTTTAGATAACACCCGATCATCTTCATCTTAATATATCAAATTGGACAAACCAGTCTAGATCTCCTTTCTCCTGCATTAACTATTTTAAATGTCTCATTTTCTCCATCTTTACCACCTAGCAAACTATATATATAATTACCAAAATAGTGAGCTTTTGTGCTTCTTCTATTCTGATGTCTTCTATCCTTGGTTGCTCACTTTCTTCTTCTTCTTTAAAGGATGAAAATTGTAAATATATTTTTGTGTTTTTAACTCCCAAAAATCTGTTTTGTCAAACTTAATGTCATGGCTAAGAAGAGTCTTTCTACTAATAAATTATAGAGTTTATAGCCTTTGGTGTTTGAGTCATAGCCAATGAATATATACTTTTACTTTTTCCATCAAGCTTTATTCCTTCTTATCTAAATGTAGACACATACATCACTTCCAAAAACTTTATGAGAAATTCAAGACTAGGGTATAACAAATTTTATAATCTTTATAATGTCCTCAGAATTTGTTTGATGTGAACTCACCACCTCGATCGGATCTTAAAGTCTTAATGTCAAGGCCACTTTCTTTCTTAAAAACTTTGAACTTCTTGGGAATTTTAAAAAGCTCTGAATTCTCCTTAAAAAACACCCACATTTTTCTCGAAATTTATCAATAAATAGAAGGAAAGACATCTGTCTAATAGGCTCACAAACATCAGTGTGCATAGCTTCATGTCTTTTAAAGTTGACTCATTTGGAAAGCTTTTGCAGAATTGCCTCCCAAGTAAGCATCATTCACATAGTTCATTGGGTTTGCAGAATTGCTTCCCAAGTAAACTTATTCACATGACAAATTATTAGCAACAAAAACAATCAATCATTTATTCTTCACCTATCAAACCTACCACACATAAATTTCACGTATGTATTACCTAGCATTTAAATATTCAATAAGTTTGCTTTTAAATATATATGAAATGTATAAGTTTTAATATGTAGGAATATGTTTCTCATCAAATAAGAAGCAAAGATTTTAAAGAGGGTTTGTAGTGTGAATTTAAGAGTTATATTTGTAAAGTTATGACCATGTAAAAATTCAATTTTGTTTGACAAATTTTCAACAAACTTACATAAGATAATAGTGAATAGAGGAACAACTCCCTTCCAAGTTTTAATGCTCAACAAGAGCAACTATGATCAAGGTTTAAAATTGCGTAATTGGATATTGAGGCATTTTTCGTTCATGAGGCAAGGCGTAAGCCTCAAGGCGTTTTAAGGTGTAAGCCTCAAAATCAAAAAATTGCGCAAAGTAAAAAATAAAAGTTAAAAGTGATTTTTATATAATACCCAAATAATATGTTAAATGATGGTATATTGACTTTCTATTGAACTATAAAGTAACAAATTTATATACATATGAAACAAAAAATTATACAAAATGTAGAGTGATAAGTAATAAATTATATGAAATAGAATTGAAATCAAAATATTACATGAGAAAAACAACATAAAATATATGAATTGCATAAATGTATCATATAGCTTCAAGTTTAGCTCTAAATTTCTTCTATCTCAGTTCTCTAATCATCTACATTTAATTACTAAAAAAGTTAAAATAATTGACAACAAATCAAAAATCATATGTACTATCATTACTAAGGGAATTTTTATTTGAGTCATCATAACAAATTGGCCTCTCCTTTGCCTCATCCTGTAGGGTTCAACACCTACCAATCTACTTCTTTATTTATTTCAACCATCTACCTCTTTCATAAATGTTTTTCATCAACATAAAATAAGAGTAATACTTAAATTTTATAGGAGATGGTGGCGGTATGCGTATTTCAAGTGATCCCGGCTACGACGGTGGTGGCTACAGCGAAGGCGGTGGGCTGAAGGTCGAGACAGTGAGAGGACGTTAATGCGTTTGGAGCGCAAGAGGGTATGATTTTTTTAGGGATTTTGTATAGGATTTAGCTAAGTTTTAAATAAAAACTACATAAATAGAGCGAGGCGTATGCCTCTTGCCAGTGAGGCGAGGCGCGCCTCAAGGAGTGCCTCAGACAAGATGAGGCGTAAGCCTCATAAAAAAAACTTGAGGCGTAAGTCTTGAGGCGTTTTTCACTGAAATTGCGCTGAGGTGGGCCTCAAGGCAAGCCTCATATTGCACAATTTTAAACAATGACTATGATAATTAGAGCATCAAGGTGAAAACTCTATTTAAAGCACAATATGTGTGGTATTTTGCTCTATCTCAAAATAAAAAATGGAAGACCTGAAGGATTCAAGAAATAGAAAATAGAAAGTTCTCTACCCCATCTTTCAAGGGGTGAATTAAAAGGAAATTGAGAAAATGTCAGGAGCAAGTATAGCCAAAGAAGCATGGGAGAAGTTTCAAACTGACAGGAGAGCAATAAAAGTTAAAAAAATTATATTCAAATTCTGAAAGCTGAGTTCGAACTTCTATTTATGGAGTCAAAATAAAATTTAGATTAATTTTTCTAGATTATTGATCGTTGTCAAGCAATAAGAAAAAAGGTGAAGAAGTTGTTAAAGTAAAAGTTGTTCTCTTCCAAGTCTCAAAGCTCACTAATAGCAACTACGATAGTTATATCATCAACTAGAAGCTCTATCTAGAGCACAATATATGTGGGATGTCATAAAAATGGCTATGAAGAAAAAAAATAATTTGCTCTGACTAATCATTTCCTGGCAACCTTATGTGGATAAAATATTCATCAAATGGACGCAAAGTTTGCTTTTTTGAATGTGGCTCTCGAAGAAGTCTATTTTGAACAACTTTTAGGTTATAAAGTGAATGAGCAAAAGATAAAGTTTTGAAGTTGAAGGCCTTATATGATCTAAAGCAAGCACCAACAGCTTGAAATAGTTGAATTGACAAGACTTTTCGAGAAAACAATGTCACAAGTGGGAATATGAGCATGCACTTTATGTTAAAGTTCAAAATGAAGATATTTTATATGGAGATGACTTTATTTTGAAGGATAACCTAAACATGTTTGAGAAGTTCATGAAAGAAATGACAAGAATATGAGAAGATAGATATCAGACTCATGTTTTACTACCTCGACATTGAAGTAAAGTAAAAAGATAGCAACATCTTCATCATTTTAAAAGTCTATGCAAAAGAAGTTCAAGATTGATGAATTTAATCCTGTTTGAAAGCTGATAGAATGCATAATCAAGTTATCCAAAATTAATGAAGGAAAAAAGGTGGATCCAACTCTTTACAAAAGTTTTGTCAGAAGTTTACACTACTTATATGATGTCAGATACTATTTATGTCATTGGAGTAGTTAATCACTATACGAATGCACTAATAAAAACTCATTTCAAGATTATAATGAGAATAACTCGGTTCATCAAACTACAATCAACCATGAATTATTTGACTCATTTTCTAAAAAATATGAGATTATTGGATATAACGATAGCAATTAGAGTGCAAAATTATAAAAGCACCACTGAGTTTGTGTTCTTCACATGGATATCAAAGAAGCATATCATTATTACAATCTCAACTTATGGAGTTGAATATATCCCCTTAAGAAACTTGTTAAAGAATTGCACTTTTGATAAGGGGAGCCCACTGAGTACTAATTGACAATAAATTAGTACTTGAATTAGCAAGGAATAATGTCTTACACAATACAAGCAAACAAACTGACACGCATCATCACCACATGAGAATGCGTTGGAAGATAGGAAGTAGGATTGAAGTACCTGATGTCTCATTATCAAACAATGGTCATACACATAAAACTTTTATCAAGTTACAAAGTAATTTTAAAGTCAGAAATCTAGTTTACGAGGGTGTGATAGGTAATTCAAATGTTAGATGATAAATATGAGAAATATGGGTATGACAGGCTTTGTTTGTGAAGAATGGATGATTAAGTGTGCTAAGGAAGGTGAATAACATCTGATATGGATAAGCTCTACTTCCCTCAGTGCTTATATAATGTGAGAGGCAAAGCTCCTAAAAGAGAATGAGAAAAAGGAAAAGAAACAAAACTTTCCAAGAGATTTTGTTGCTTTTATTTGTAAGTTTTATTTTGTAAAGAGCTACGACTTCAAGTTCATAAAAGTTTGATTCTTTTTGTGATAAATTAAAAAAAAAGCAATTCCTATATACAATTCTCCTTCAGGTACTTTATTTGATAAAGATTGATGCATACCAATTCTCACAAGAATAACTATCATTCATGCATTCCAATTCTCAGGAGAATAACTAACATTCACCTATTACAAAACCTCAGAATTGTGCTAAGTTACCTAATAAATGGCATGATATAAACAACAAGAACCAGAATTATAAAAAAAATAAAAAATAATAATAACAACAACAACTCCTCAATCAAGCATATCATCTAAAATCGAACAAAACAATTACCTTTATCCGAATCAAGTTCGACAGTATCCAATTCCATTTCTAACTTGGTCACAATATCCTGAATATGATCCACGTGTGTATCAATTATATGCACGAGAAGATTCGACACCCTTTTCGGAACCGGATTATCCCCTTCCTCTGAGTGGTTCATCGTCAACAAGAACTCCAACACATGCTCCGGTATTACAACAGCCTCAGTGCCATGCTTCTGCTCCTCAACGCTCGGAATCTCGGACAAAAGGGACCGCCCCGCCGGCGAGAACTCCAGTCTCGGAACCCTCCCCAACGAAACAGTGATTACGGATCTCTCTGTCACTCTTGCCGCGAGTCGGAGAGTGAAATCACTTGCCGCCGGCCCAGGCGAATTGACTCGGAAGACGAGCGCGCCATCGACGTGACCGACAAAGGGGCCGTTGCTGACGAGGGTTAGAATGTCGTGGAGACGGAATGGCGGGCAGAGGACTTCGATTAGGTATTCGGCGGCTTGGGCGAGCTGGTGGTTTCCTTTAGGCAGCTCGATGTGGTACCAATGGAATTCGTCGCCGGTGCCATCGCTGAGATCCCAGTCCTTGATGAAATAGTTTCCAAGGCCGTCAAAGCGGTACGCGCGCTGTTTCACGGCTAAGGGAAAATGGGGCCCACGGTGAGGATAGGGCTCTTGTGCTGCGGAGTCAATGATTACGTCGCCGAAGCCGTGACCGGGATCGTCGGAGATCGCCATGGTAAGCGGCTGCCGCGGCGGAGGAGAGCAGCAGCGAAATGGTCTGACGATATTTTGTGAAAGAGAGGACGAAGGCGGGAGGTCAACTGCTGCAAAATTATCGTGAGCGTTTTTTGTCGGATTAGTTGTCGACGTCTTGGTTTAATGGTTTATAAATAGGGAAGTTTACAGAGGAGTTCAAGTCGTGCCGTTTTTTTCCTTCATTGAATATAAATAGGGAAATTTACATATATACCACTTTATTTTGTGATATTTACATTTCTAATACTTAAAATATTAATATTGCATATCTTTTATCCATATACAACTTTAATATTAAATATATCATTCATATAATTTATTTCTAACATTTATATCATCTTATAAACTTTAATATTTCATTCCATACATTCAAATTTGTTATATGGATGGTAGGCATGTAATATTAATGTTTTAAGTGTTAGATATGTAAATAACATAAAATAAAGTTGTATGTATGTAAATCTTTCATATAAATATTATTGATTTTTACAATTAATCATTTTAAATAATTAATATTTATTATTTCTATTAATTTTAAATTTTAAGAAGCATCCATTTTAAAATTTATCTATTAATTTTAAATTTTAACAAGCTCAAACAAAGCATAAGACTTCATTTGTGATAATTACTTTATAACTTTTTAAAACAATTTTCTATCATAAAAATTTCTTGAAAGCAGCACCAAAACAGTAGCCAAAATTTATGTCAAACGAAGCCTAAATCGTCAACAAAGAAGAGAGAAAATCTTCTTGGATATAGCATAGACCAACGATATATGAAGAAATAGGAAGAAGAAGAGGAGTTCATAAAAGAATTATGAATTTAAGTTTAAATTCATTGAATGCCTAGATTTACTATGTTTGGGATTTGAGATGATGAAAGTCTACCTAATTAGCCTTAGTCAATCAGTTTTAAGGAAACATGGAAGGATAATACAATATATAACATCTTTTTTATATTTCTTTATGGGCTTATTATAATCATTGCTGCAATAATTGTAAGCAAGACATCAGCTGATCCAAATAGAAAATTTAAATTATTTTAAATGCTTTAATTACTCAAATTTATGTGATCTTTTTAAACTCATCGATTCATTTAATCATGAAACCCATTTTAATTACAATCAAAAAAGATTTGAAGGATTTTCAACCATTAAAATGAACTTAAGAAATTTTTAATTATGCTTATAAGTGCTTAGTTTAGGCTTATTTGGACTCGAACCCAAATATTTTTTTGGTGTTACTATGTTTGTTTCATTCAAGTCAGTATATCAAAATTACAAATTTCCTAAAAATAGAATTCATATATAATGTGGGCTAGAATATACGCAGCAATAGATTTTTAACTATACATCTTAGCTTTGCACGGATATCCAGCACACATAGAGAACACAAGATTTTTTACGTGGAAAACCCTTGAAAGGGGAAAAACCACGGGGTCTAACCCAGTTGAAAATGATTCCACTAGAATTTGAGTTGTTTACAATGGGCTGACTCGCCTCCTAGGGCGATCTGATTACAAGTAACAATTATACGATAGATGTCCGGTGTCAGATGATGGTCTGACAGAACTTTGGGTCTCAGATGATGGTCTGGCAGAACTCCGAGCCTTAGGTGATGATCTAGCGAAGGCGAGGGCCTCAGGTGGAGGTCTGGCGAAGGTGAAGGCCTCTGGCGGTGGTCCAGCGAAGGTGAGGGCCTCAGGTGGTGGTCCGGCGAAGGTGAGGGCCTCCGGCGATGGTCCGACGAAGGCAAGGGCCTTAGGTGGTCGTTCGGCGAAGGCAAGGGCCTCAGGTGGTGGTCCGGCAAAGGCGAGGGCCTCAGGTGGTGGTCCGGCAAAGGTGAGGGCCTCTGGCAAAGGTGAGGGCCTCAGGTGGTGGTCCGACGAAGGTGAGGGCCTCAGGTGGTTGTCCGACGAAGGCCGGCGAGGGCCTCAGGTGGTGGTCTGACGAAGGTGAGGGCCGGCCTCCGACGGTGGTCCGGCGAAGGTGAGGGCCTCAAGTGGTGGTCCGACGAAGGTGAGGGCCTCAGGTGGTGGTCTGGCGAAGCTCTGGCGGTGGTCCGACGAGACTCTGACGGTGGTCCGGCGAAACTCTGGCGGTGGTTGAGGAGGAGCTTCTTCCTTCTCTTCTCTTCTTCTCTTCTTGCTTGGGCCCCTTTATAAGAGAAATGAGGGGTCTATTTATAGATTTATGGAGTGGCATGGCCTGTAAATAGGTGAGAGATCAAGGTTAAATGGGGAGTGGTTGGATGGACAGCCGATATTGAATCCCTTGATCATGGACCATTCGTTAGGCATTTGGAGGCCTTAATGATTTTGGAATTCAGTGATCTTGGGATTGTTGGATTTGCCTCATCGGGCCGCTCGATTCGACTACAAGCTCGTTGTATTTGGAAACCGTTTGGTAACTCAAACAGTGGTACGAAGCTTCCAACAATGCTTTAGGTCCTTGATTTGGGCTCATTTGAGCTCGGATTGAGTCGAATTTGGTGTCGTTAGGTTCGTATTTTTGAGACGCTCAGTTTGACTATAATTTTGCTGAAATCAGAGTTCAGGTGATCCCGAACTTAATTTTTGAAGTTTTCGGCCTGATTTTGCCTCGAGATTCGTGCCCGATCAAGATAATTTTTTGATGACATATCAATATAATCTCACGATCAATAATATATTTTTTTTTTTTTGACAAATAGTTAGTAACTCAAAGATATCAAAATTGCATTAAAATTGGGGTTTGATTAGAACAAAATTGACTCTATTTTTGAACATTAAATTCTACGAAAATTAAACATTACATAATAATTTTGGATAAATTTGAACATGCAACCACTCCTATACATTAACATGAATCTCTCATCAAGGAAAAATTATTACGCGCGGTCACCGAACGGTCCAAAGGCGAATCATGATGTATCATGTCACTCTTGTATACAACGGCACACAACACCGATACATAATAAATGCCTAAATGGTGATGTATGTGACACGTCTTAATTCACCTCTGAGAAAGCATCTGATGACTGCACATAATAATTTCTCCTCATCAAAGCTTTGAACTAAAGTAATAGTTTTTAAAAGTGAAAGGTATGACCGTCCTTCCTTCGAAAAGGTCCACATGTCTAAAAAATGGGCTAAAATAGACAATAGAAGGATTCATTGAGCAAATTTTTAGTGTGCTTTTACTATATCATACCAAGATGAGTTTTTTATTTACATGTTGAAGTTTTTATGACTTTTGACTTAATTTTTATTTATGTAACTTTAGGCCTTTAAAAAAAAAATCAATGGTTTTGTCATCTACCAGAAAATCAAGTAGACACACCCTACATTAGAAGTAGATTTTGTAACTTTTATCATCGGGCATATGTTCCTCAGCAAGATATTTTTTGTGTGTTTTTATTAGAAGATGGTTAAAGGAAGGCTAATAGCGTGAAAATGATTGATGATGTTCTGTCCATCATCATTAACAAAGCATTGGTGATACTTAGATTTTGTTTGGGACGGTTTTCTTACTGCTTCTTAAAGTAGCTGTTTAGTACAAATTTTTTAATTTTTATACAAAAAAACTGCTTTAAGAAGCATTAAGAAAGCCGCCGAAGGCTTTGTTTGAGATAGTTTTTTTACTGTTTTTTAAAGCAGTTTTCTAGTATAAAATTTTTTTGAATTAGAAAATTTTATACTAAAAAGCTATTCTAAAAAGCATTAAACAAGCTGTCACAAATGAAGCCTTAGGCTTCGTTTGGGACGGCTTTTTTATTGCTTTCTAAAACGGAGTTTTAGTACAAATTTTTTTATTTTTGTATTAAAACTCCGTTTTAGAAAGTAGTAAAAAAGCCGTCCCAAACGAAGCCTTAATATAAGTTTTACTATCTCAATGATCTAGTGACCTTTAACCCTAGAAAATCTAATATAGAATATTCTCCTCCATTATGATGTATAATATTGCATGTACAAGATAGCTTCTTGTGTAAGCATGTTGTTCCTTGCTTGCTAATGAATTAATTTAGATTGTTATAGCATGTAGAGTTACCAGATTCGAGATTTTATCATGACCTTGGATAATTTTTATAAGCATTAATAAATTCTTTAGGGGAGTACGAGGTGAGGTTTTTGTTATTAAATATGTGGTATTTATACTAATTATGCAATCCACATATTATGTTAAAATGGTTTTTTTTTTTGAAGTAAAAAAAAAAAAAAAAGGCCCGATTTATGAGCAAAAGATCCCTAAAAGAATTTTACTAACAATTTTATTTTTTAATGTACTAACAATTTCTTCTTTATAAAGAATGATTAGAACTTTTTTGATAAAAGAGGGAGGTTGTAGGAGGCATCGATTTTGATCCTTACATGGGAGGAGATTCTAAATGTTATTCATATTTAAATATTAAGTGTTAGGTATTAGTCCTAGATTTAGGCTTATATTTGTATAGCTATTTGTATAGCTTTAAGTGTTGCTTTGTGTATGGCTTTTGTGCCTATTAATAGGAGTCTTTAGGTTGTATTTGAAAGTCAAGGAAATAAAGATTTGCATTGTTTTGGCTCACCGTCTCCCTCTTCCCCTCTCCCTCCTCCTCCTCTTTCAAGATCCATGAGGAAGTGCTTCTTCCTCAAGTGAAGGGATCTCACATCTGGTATCAGAGCCACGGTGGTGGCGATCTCGAGGTGGAGGAGAGAAGGTTTCTTGTCTAAAGAAACTGAAGGAGGGGGACTCGGCGACAGGCAGCGGGTGCCGCGATCGGAGGCGACTTCTTGATCGGGCGGACGTGCAAGGAAGGCACTAACGAGGCTGATTTCAGCGAAGGACTGGGTGTGTCACGTGAAGATCGGCAGCGCGCTGGGTGTTTGGCGTGTGCCTGATTGGATGCAAGTGGAACTAGGCGGTGGCTAAGGGAAGATCAGCCGGCGTGGTGTTCGAAACTGAAGGAGCAGCGGAGCTGCTACGTGGGTGGAGGCCTTGGCGGAGGCTTGTCCGCAAATAGTGGAGCTTCGGGTCAAGAGAATGGTGGTCACAGATGACTGCCTCAAGCTTATCAAGAGGTTATTCAGGAACTTTAAGAAGCACGAACAGAGGGCTATACTATCAAGAACATGATGCCGCCGGCTTCTGATGCATGGGTTTCTAGCAATGTTGTGGAGCCTGCTCTGTAATCTTTCTCTATTGATGATCTTGAAATGGTTGCTTCTCAAAGCGGGGCTTAAGAAGGATCTGATTGTGATAATGAGGATTGATGGGGCAGATCTCAAAGAGTTTCTAGAGAGCCCGATATTTGAAACAGAGGCCATGGCCATTTTCTCTGGGGTTTGCCATTTAGCAGGGGAGATTGTGTGTGCAAGGCTAGACCGAAGGCAAAGCAGGTTGTCTACATGTGAGAGTGCGGGGCGCTTGGAGATGCGTGGTCGTGCGTGTGAGAAAATAAAATCATCGCTCTTTATTTTATTTTATTATTTTTTAAATATACCTTTTTTTTTTAATGAAAATATTTAATTTAATAGAAAATAATAGAATTTAGATTATATAATAAATCTATGGTATTTAAATAGAGAAAAAGAAGGAAGGAGAAATAGACTTTTGAAATAATTTTTGAAATAAAATTTATCTTATTTTATTTATGAAAAATAATCTGCTTTATTTATATTTTTGAATATTCTCTTTCAATTGAATCTGTATAGTCGAATATCAGACCGCCTCGAAAGACAGACTGATATCCTTCTACTGATTCTAAATAAAGAGAACAGACAATTCGCTTTCCTAATCAGGTATGACGTAAGGAATATACAAATCACCCGAAAGGACGATCCGTATTTTCCCTAATTACCTAATTAGATTAGTGAATTGTCGATTCATTCCTAAAATCAAGTATACAGACGATGTTTGATTTACTCATGAAAATAAATCAGACACCTATCTATTTCTTGATTATAAGGAATGAATCTAAACAAAAGTATAGATAAATCAGGGTTTTCTATTTAAAAATACGAATTTTATCTTCTCACACGATTCGCTTTATTTATATTTAGGATATATTTCTCCCAATTAAATCTACATAGTCGGATGTTATACTGCCCCTAAAGACAGATTAATACCCTTCTATTGATTTTAAAGGGAGAAGCATGTACAACTCATTCTCCTAATCAGGTGTAGTATAGAGAATATTCAGATCATCCGGAAGGGACAACGAGTATATTCTCCAGTCTACCCGATTAGGTTAACGAATTGTAAAATTCATTTCTATAATTAAGTATAGGAGACATTTGATTTCATCAATGAAAACAAATCAAATATCTACCTATTTTTAATTATAGAAATAACTCCTAAATAATGAATAAAACCTAATCTACTTCCACAGATCTTTCCCCTACCTCAGAAAGAAACTTAAGTAGGGTTTAGATTATTCTGGGATCTAGACTCCCTACAGGGGCAAGCCCCTGTAGTTAATTACATCTCCTAAGAGAACACTCTCGATTTAAATGAAGACTAATTAATTCCAAAATTATATATAAATTTAATTAAATATTTGGGCTAATTTAAATTTCCACGATCAGGCTTTAGATTATAGAGTTGAATTTATAAGAGTTAGAATTGATTAGAAGGAGGAATGTGCAGAGAAAAGTGTATACAATCTGGACTTACCACCTGCCTAGAGTGGGCTGCCAGCTAACGATCCTAATCACAACAATTCGCCAATGATGCAAGAGTTAAGGTAGCTCTATCCTAGGAATCAAGGAGTTTATTAAAGAATTTGAAAATAAATGCAAGGAGATATGCTTACAAAAACAAAAAATCTACTCGTATGCGAATGATGTATGAAGCAATTTATATATGAAAGAGCTGGTTTTTATTAATATAATTTTCATCGGTTACATCCCAGAATTTGCAGTAAAGTAATGGTGGCCAGGATCCACCGACAACAAACCTGGGTTCTAAGCCTACGAGAAAATAGAATTAAATATAACTGCTTAGGGTCTTCAGGCTCCGGGTCTTCTATGGAATTCCAAAAAGGAACGTCCTTCTGAAGGAGGACATTACTTTTTGGAGCCCCATTTGTATATTTATAAGCAGTTATCTTTAATTCTCTTACAGACTCCAGACGCTGTACAGACTCAATCTATATACAACAATTCTATGAAATGAAAAGCAGTACATCAGATCCTAAAAACATTCTACTGTTGCAGTAATATAAAAGACAGGAAATAAAGCAGTTATATAATGATGCATGTTATGAGTGCGTTGTGTACAGTTATAAATGCAGGAAAGTAAAGACAGAAAAGTAAAGTACACGGCCCTCACTTTATTCACTCCGCTCTCTGGTGTACAGACAGAAAAGTAAATATGCATGCTAATGCAGTACAGAAATGTAAGCAATCACACATAGGTGCCCTCTAGGCAAGACACCCGCAATCAAACCACAACAAGCCACCGGCCTAACTTAGGCTAAAGTTGGTTGTCCTAGCAAGCATCTAAATGTGTGAAGAAAGTTGTGTGGTTTGGGTAAATCCTAATGGGTTTATTGTTCAGATTACATATATTATTAGGATTGATTTATTATAGGTCAAAGGAATTTAATTAAAATTTAAGTAAAGTATATTTGAATTTATTAAGAATTATTTCAATTTTAAATGTTGGAGTTATTTAATTTAGTTATAAAGAATCTATAGATTGATAATTCCCTAAGTGCAGGAAATCATCAATTTATAAATCCTAGGACTTTCAGAATAAATACCCGTCTTAGACAGAAGATAGGTATTTATTTTGAGAATCCTTATAATTTATTAAGGAGAGAGAAATGGACCATATAAATGTAATACAACGTGCCCTCCCGAAGGAATCTAGCACGTCGTATAAGGTCGGTGGTTTATTATTCTTTATTTGAAGATCTCCAAATCCAAACGGATTAATGCTTTCCTAAAAGGAGTCAAGCACAATCCGTAGGAGATCTCTTTGTTATTTAAATGTTTTAAGGATCTTTAAAAGTCAAAACACCCAAAGTCCTCCAGAAGGAATCAAACTTTAGGTGTAGAAGATCCGAATTCGTTTAATCTAAATCAATTATCAAATTTGATTGATTAAGATAAATCTTAATCAATCAAATTATCTAATTAATTCAAATTAAAGGAATGTATAATTTAATTGAATTATTAATAGATTTGAATTAATAGAATTTAGAAATTATTAAGAATTAAAGGTTTATTGAATTATTAAAGATTTGAAACTGATTTAGAGATTTGATTTTTAATGATTGGTTGGATTACTGATTTTAGAAGTTAATTAATTTAAATTTGTTATTAACTGATTCGTGGCGTTGTGCCACCAGGCTCGAGGAACCAGCCTCCTTAGGACACTTAGCCCCGCAGCCCGGAGTAGTCCAGCCAATAAACTTCATCTTTAGGATGGTTGTTGCGTTTTAAAAGGTTTGTTAAATGTTTTAAACATTAAGTTAACATTTTCTGGAGTTTTAAAGCAATTTGAATTTTTTAAGAATTTAAATCATTTAATTAAGGGTTCAAAATTTGACTTTTTTTTATTAAGCCCAAATTCTGGAATATTTGTATTTTATTAAAATACTAGACCTTACTACGATCAGTTAGACAGTAAGTACGTTGAAATCGGATTTTTCTGGATTTAGTTATGAAGGTTTGAAGTTTTGAACTGATTTTAACCTACGGTTGACCAATCTGTTGACTTTTTCTATTTAATGATTTTCTAGAATTTTTATATTTTTAATAAATATTAGGCCTTATTATAAGTTGAATGCAACTGAGTTTGGTCAATTTGGATTTTTATTGAATTAGTTATGGATTTTCAAAGTTTGAGCTAATTAATGAATTTTGGAAATTGTTTAATTAAGGCTCTTTTTATGGTTTTGCTCCAAATGGATTCCAAACCTCTTGAAATCAGCTCCAAAGGTCCGATATGACCTAAGGAGGGATTTCCAAGTGTTTAGGAATTTATTGGGATTTTTCATTATTATTAATTAATTATATGAATTAATTGTTGAATTTCACTTAAAATTAAATTAAGCTTTATTTTAATGTCAAACTGATCTGATTTCTTCTTCATTGGTTAAGAACTAGATTATGGTCGATTAGAGATATTATTTATAATTTTTTGGATTTAATATTGATTTATTACATTTTCTAAAAGGTTTAAAGGCTAATTAAGGGTTTGATGAAATTAGTGAAATTTAATTAGGAATTTTGGTTTTAAATCATTGAATTTATAATATTGGATTGATTATAGTGATTTAAGGTTGATTAAGATTGATTAGGAATTTTATTTTGATTTATTAGGAGTTTATTAAGATCAAAGAAAAATAAAACCTAATCTACTAGTTATTATAAGGTCAATTAATGTCCAATCAAGATGTATTTGATTACAAGGGTATGACACTAGTTTTCTAATTTTGAGTTTCATCCCAAAAGGGATATGTATGATTCTTCCTAGATTTGGCTAAATTTACTAAGACACCACCTTAATTGTTGTCCTTAGTGTCACTAGGTTATAGGAAGACAAATCATGTTCACTAACCCTTTGGACACTAAATTATAAGCATAACAAAGCAATCATGGACAATAAAAGTGCTCCTAATATTCTATGGAATAGTTTTATAATAGATTATTATAGCTATAAGTTATGTGATAACTCATAGACTTACATAATCCATTATAAGAGAATAGATATACTAACTTGGATTGAAGTTATTTAGGGATACATGCCAATATTTCCTAATCAAAGTCAATCTAATTTTGTTATATGATCATGTATAGTTCCTTAGCATTTTTAAACAAGATTAAGCATAACATGTAAGGTAATTTTTAATTAAAATATACATGATCAACATCTAGACCAATTGCTAGTGGAAGGGAGACTTCACACTAACTCCATAGAACTCTAATATGTAATGATTGGATTTAGTTTGGGTTATTCATGAATTTCCAAAAATCTAAATCAAGATTTGACCTAGATCTTTGTAAATCCATAAACTGAATGAAATTGCATCAAATGGGTTTAGAAAAATCACAGGAAGTCTACCCTAGGCCCTACTACATCTCTGCCAAATTTCAGCTAAAAAGGATTTGTATATTTTTATTTAAAAGTAAAATAAGATTTTATGTATTATTAAAATTACTATTAAAATATTAGTCAAAATAATTTTTATTTATTTTTAAGAAAAAGTAATTGAAAATATGAATAAAACAAGCTCAAGAACTCCAAAAATGGACAAGAATTGAAATTCCTGTGGATTTTTAAAGTTTTGAGGATTTTCTGGCATTATTTTAGAACTTTAAATAACTGGTCAAACAGCAGTGGCGACCGGGACACGCGGCGAGCTCGGAGAAAGCCACGCGGGTGGCGGCGCTCACGCGGGGACCCGCCACTTAACCAGGTCAGCAAGGCGCGGATCCGTCCGATCTCCCGCAGTTCTGATCCGACGGCTGAGATCCGACCCCGCGGTTAACTTATTCCGTGAATAATCAGACGGTCGGATCAGAGCCCGCGGTTTGGATCAACGGTCACGATTGAAGTCTCTGGAGACCTGGTCAAACCCCAGTGAATTAACAGAATTCGAATGGGACTCGATCACGGCCGTTGATCACGAGAGAGGAGATCTGACGGTCGTGAACCCGTCTTCAACCTCCGTCAAGCCGAAAACCCTAAACCTATTTTTTTGTTTCGTTTTCGCTAGATACTTAACCAAATGAATTAAAAGTTGAGACAGAGGTGTAATAGATCCTAACAAAGAATGGGGAGGTGTTTTTTCAGCCTTTGATGCAATTCTTAAAGAATTAATTAAGAACCTATGAAAACGCCTAGGGTTTAGAAGTTCTTACAGCAGGATGGATGGATTGGCTTGATTTAAAAACGGTTGAATTTGTAGATTGTCCACGTATTGTTTCCTTGAAGACTTTAAGACTGGAGGAAGCCTCTACGGGGAGTTGAGTAAGCTTGGACGGAAGTAGCTCTCGGATCAACGTCGATCTTATCTCCGGCGAGCTCCAGACACCAAGGAACAGTGGGGAAATGAACGTCGAGCTCTGGGATTTCGAAACGAAATGTTCAAAAGCTATAGGGATCTCTGGATTGCAAGATGGCTAGGTGGTAATCAATCCGTGCCTCTTTGGCTTATTCTTCTGTTGGAGCCAAAAGCAAGGGCCAGGATCGATCAGAAAGGAGGCTGGGATGCTATACAAGTGTCCCTGACCGTTAGGGAGCAGGGAGAGTGGAGTGTACTGGCTGGATGAGCTGGAAATTTGTCCTCACATGGGAGGGGACCACGAGATAGGTGGCTGGACCTTATTGGATCGAACCCAAGGCTGGGCTGGGTTGAGTTGAACCTAGGGAAGCTTCTAGAGTCAGGAACATGGGCTGGATTAGCCTGGTTCGAGCTAGGGAGGTTGAATTGGTTGCATTGACCATATAAGCTTATTTGAGTGATTGTTGACTGTTTGACCAGTCAACAAAGGTCAAGCCAGCTTAAGTGGAGTCTGGATGGGTCTTAGGGATTAATGCATGAGTCTATAAGCCATATGAAACCATGAACGGATGTTTGAGTGTGAGTTGACCACTCAAGCTCATTTGAGCATATATTGACCCTTTGACTAGTCAAAGGGGTCAATAGGGTTGAGGTGAAATTTATGTGAAGCTTAATGATTGGTTTGATTTAATCACAAAGGATTTAGATGACTAGACGCAATATATGAGTGATGACCTTTGTATAAAAGGAGATTTGACCAAGGATTGAGGTTTGACCAAGTCAAACTTGGTGTAATTTGACTCCAAATAAGTTGAATGGACTTAACTCAAGTTTCGATGCTGGTTTGAGGGTTTGAATGAGTTAGGCAGATCAAATGGGTTGAAATGACTCATTAAGACCCTTAAAGGGAAATGAGTCAACTGGATTGACTGGGTCAAACAGATTGACCCAGTAAGTGGGTCTGGGTTGGTCAAGTTTGATTAAATATTTAGAGCCTGATGGGAGTGATTTTGGGATTTTAAAAGGCTGTTAAGCCAAAAAAAGGCTTGATGGGCCCTTAATGGGCTTTTAGGCCAAAACTGGTTGACTTGGTCAACCAGTTGAGTTCAGAGGCTGGAAATAGATTCAACAGATTCAGAACATCATTCTGAGTCTATTGGATGTGGTCTCAGGGTCTGGAGAGATCAATTTAGTCAAAATCACCATTTGAACCCTTAAGGGCCTTCTTGGGTCAACTCTATTGACTTGGTCAACCAGGTTGACTCAGGGGCTGGGAATGGGTTGAACAGGTTTGGTTTGGCATTTGGAACTTGTTGGAAGTGATTGCATTCAATTTGGAGCTCATTTGGTTTGAAATCACTATTTGGGCCCTATGGGGGTATTTTGGTCATTTTGACCCCCTGGCTAAATAGGGGTCGAATTGAGACAGCCCAGAGGCTGTTTATTGTTCAGGGAGTCATGATTGAAGGTCTGAAAATGATTAGAGACTTTGGGGAGGTCTCTAAGGTCAGGGTTTAGTGAAGAGCAGGTCCAGTGGCATGGGCTGTAAATATTTGAAGGTTTTACAGCCTTTGGATTCCGATTTAGTAACTGGGGTTAGAGAGCTCAGAATGGGCTCAAATTTGGAGGGTTGACACTAGAGACATGCCCCATCAGTATGAAACTGATAGAGCTTGAATCTGAGTTCATTTCACTGGGTTTTAAAACTCTAGAAGATTTGCTGGAAAAGGCCTTTAGGACAAAGCCTTAGGACCTAAGATTTAAGTCTGGAACTGAGTGAGTTTGCATTGATTTGAGTCTGGATTGGGTTGGGATCTTATTGAAGACCTCATACAAAAATGAGGTCAACAAATGGACCCCCAACATGTGTGATAAATTCGAAGAATAAATCACATATGTTGGCGTTGACCGAGGTAAATTAACGAAATTTAGAGACTGCGAATTTGGTTGATGGATTGATTTTTATCAAATAGATAGCAGGACCCAATTGAGAGATGGATTCTCAAAGGGATGAAATTGAATTTTAAATGGGAACTTGATTCCCGGATAAGCAGGCATCAGGACCTGACCGATAGATCGATTATCGGAAAGGTTTGAAATTTAAACTTGACTGGAAGATCGATTTCCAGAAAAAGTAAATACCCAGACAAGAGAGCGATTCTCGAATGAGCGGATTTAGAACCTGACCGATAGATTGATTATCGGAAAGGTGAAATTTAAACTTTGACTGGAAGATCGATTTCCAGAAAAAGCAAATAACCAGACGAGAGAGCGATTCTCGAATGAGCGGATCAGAACCTAACCGATAGATCGATTATCGGAAAGGTGAAATTAAAACTTTGTGGAAGATCGATTTCCAGAAAAAGCAAATACCCAGACGAGAGAGCGATTCTCGAATGAGCGGATTTAGAACCTAACCGATAGATCGATTATCGGAAAGGTGAATTTAAACTTTGACTGGAAGATCGATTTCCAGAAAAAAGCAAATACCCAGACGAGAGAGCGATTCTCGAATGAGCGGATTTAGAACCTAACCGATAGATCGATTATCGGAAAGGTGAAATTTAAACTTTGACTGGAAGATCGATTTCCAGAAAAAGCAAATCGGGACCCAGACATCAGAGAGAGCGATTCTCGAATGAAGATCGATTTCCAGAAAAAGACAGAATCGGATGGGAGATCGATTCCCAGAACCTAACCGATAGATCGATTATCGGAAAGGTAAAATTTAAACTTTGACTAGAAGATCGATTTCCAGAAAAAGCAAATACCAGACGAGAGAGCGATTCTCGAATGAGCGGATTTAGAACCTAACCGATAGATCGATTATCGGAAAGGTGAAATTTAAACTTTGACTGGAAGATCGATTTCCAGAAAAAGCAAATACCCAGACGAGAGAGCGATTCTCGAACGAGCGAATTTAGAACCTGACCGATAGATCGATTATCGGAGAGGTGAAATTTAAACTTTGACTGGAAGATCGATTTCCAGAAAAAGCGGATACCCAGACGAGAGAGCGATTCTCGAATGAGCGGATTTAGAACCTAACCGATAGATCGATTATCGGAAAGGTGAAATTTAAACTTTGACTGGAAGATCGATTTCCAGAAAAAGCGGATACCCAGACGAGAGAGCGATTCTCGAATGAGCGGATTTAGAACCTAACCGATAGATCGATTATCGGAAAGGTGAAATTTAAACTTTGACTGGAAGATCGATTTCCAGAAAAAGCGGATACCCAGACGAGAGAGCGATTCTCGAATGAGCGGATTTAGAACCTAACCGATAGATCGATTATCGGAAAGGTGAAATTTAAACTTTGACTGGAAGATCGATTTCCAGAAAAAGCGGATACCCAGACGAGAGAGCGATTCTCGAATGAGCGGATTTAGAACCTAACCGATAGATCGATTATCGGAAAGGTGAAATTTAAACTTTGACTGGAAGATCGATTTCCAGAAAAAGCGGATACCCAGACGAGAGAGCGATTCTCGAATGAGCGGATTTACAACATAACCGATAGATCGATTATCGGAAAGGTGAAATTTAAACTTTGACTGGAAGATCGATTTCCAGAAAAAGCGGATACCCAGACGAGAGAGCGATTCTCGAATGAGCGGATTTAGAATCAAAGTGTTTGAATTCTGTTGAAGATCAATTTGCAGACTTTGTCGTTGGCAGTAAACCTTGAACTTTTCATCTTTATATGTAACTTGAGGTTCAATTGAGCCTGCAGATGCTTCTCTTTCGAACCTCCAAGCTCTTCTAATCTTGAGTTTAACATTCAGTTCTGAGATAGGATTGTAGTTTACTTCGACTTGTAGTGAAAGTGGCTATACTTCCAAAAGGATAATAGCCTTTACAACAATGATCAAAGCAAATAGCATATAGTAAGTTGGAGTTCTATACGTGGTTACGTATACCCACAAAGCTTCAACCAACTTCTTGTGCTATTAACACTTGTTGTCATTTAAAGTCTTCTTAAACTCGATACCAGAATTCATTGGAGTCCTCTACCAATCTATTTGTCCGAGGGTGATAGAAGGTCGAGTATCTCCAATTGATGTTGTGATATATAAAGAAATTATATATTCAGGATCTTCTGAATGAAGGACCATTATTCGGAATAATCTAGAAAGGACTACCGAATCGGTACACAACATTGTCTTTGAAAAGAGTGTTAGAACTTGATGAGCTTCGACTTTTTCTCAAAGGAAGCATTCATCTTTGGTGCAGATTAGTGTATAATACCCAATCTAGCATATACTTCTTCTATATACTTCTGTGCTTTTGCTTCATTTAGACACTTCTACCAGATCTGATCGGATGGTCTTTTAGGCAGAGGGGAATTGATCGGAGTATAAGATAATATACATTTTTTGATCTAATCTAGATTTGTTTTCTCTCGAGGGAGCTTGTTTTCTCGCAAGTATTCGATGAAGGGTTTTCTCCAATCTATCACTTCAACATCTACTGCTGAAACAATTTTCACCTCGGTTGGGGAATTTCTGTTTATCCATCCAGAATCAGGGAATCTGGATAACGTCGCCACTGAAATTTGTTTGATAGATGAATGGCATAGTATTGATAAGGAATCAGGATATCTTTCACTACTTTGTAAATTCTAGCTACTTGATTAATCAGAAGCCAAGAATCTCCAAAGATTTTGGTGTATATTCGATCTAATTTAGAATTATCAAATCTAAACCAGTTATCGTAGCCTCATACTCAGCTTCGTCGTTTGTACATGGCATTGAAGTATGGTATATGTAATACATCAAACCTTGATCAGGTATGACAAGTATTATACCAATTCTGGTTTATTCTGGGAAGAAATCATCTAATTCTTCTTATCAACTGGAAGGATTACCATCAAAATATAGAATTCCCGGATGAACTTCTCATTCGACTTGAGTTTCATGAGTTATACATTCGGTAGTTCCTCATTTATCAGGTAATTATCTAACACTGGAGAATATCATCTGATGTTGTAAACTGACTTGAAATAATGCCATCAAAAGAGAATTCCCAGATGAACTTCTCACTCGACCTGAGTTTTATGATTCATTCACTGGTAGTTCTTCATTTTTGGCAATCGTCTTGAACTTGACGAATTGCTATGAGATCTGCTACGAAGTATCACTCAACTTCTCGTAAAGGAGTGAATGTGATGTCAAACTTGTGGTAGAACCCTCGACCAATTATTATGTACCCAGATTAACTTCCTTAGAAGTTAAAATGTAACCTCCTTTATGTTTTTAAATTAAAACTTATTTCAAAAGATCGAATTCAGGGAAAGAAAATTGATCTTTTCAGTTTCTTGCTTGATCTTTTATATCTAATAAGATATTAATGCATAAAAATAAATCTGATATCTAGATTTTCAAAAATCAAGTATCAAGAAAAATATCGAGGGAAAGTAGATTCTCTGAGTTTAGGATTTTGGAAAGGAAGCCCTTTACTTAATTTATTTTTCGATGTATACTTTGAGCATCTTTCGTTGCTTGGCATACTTTGGTGCATCTTTCCTCTTTTTCTTCTTCTTTCTTCTCTCTTTTTTTTTTTTTTTTTTTTTTTTTTTTTTTTGCGCACTTTGCGCATCTTTTATTTGGCACATTTGTATGCGTCTTTTCATTTTCACGTACATTACGCTTCCCTTTTTTTTTATATATGTATACATATATATATATATATAAAATTTTTAGCAAAGGGGCTTCCTTTTAGAACCCTAAGATGAACCTCCGTTGTAGGATTATCTTCTAAACACGAGAGAAGAAGATATCGTTCTCTCATAAGGAGAAGAAGTATCCACAAAGCGAATCCGAATTTCCTTTGATAGGAATGATAACTTGATAAGAAAAATTTTAGAATAGATCTATAAATATGCTAATGATACTTATAAGATATAAAATTGCAAGAACTTTGAAAAGATTTTATTTCTAAACTAATTTTACTTTTGATATAGGTTTAGATTTAAAATCAGTGTCGACCCTCGAGCGAGAGGGAGGAGGGAGGGAACATAGTCTTTTCTCTCTTTTTTTTTTTTTAATATTGATCATCAATAACTTCTTATTCTTCTGAACACTTGCTGTAGTCAAACATAATTTGATTCATTTGAAATTTAAGATAGCTGATACATCGTCTTTAGGAAAAGTAAATCAGATACTTTCTAACAAAATATAAACTCAGGTTCTCTCTTCTTACAGAGATGAGGAAGCATCGACCATGTTAACACTATCAGACGTTTCTCCATCTATTTCTTTATTCTCTGCAGCTTCTGCTTCATCGATCTGGCGGATACTTTCTTTCAGATGATCCACCATCTCTTCTATTGTCTTCTCTTCTGTATTAGATGGATGTACTTGTATATTCTCTCTGGAAGAAGAGATTTCAATAACAGATTTCAACTTCTTTGGTACTTCTTCCATCGTGTTATTCCTCTGATTCATCAGTATAGTTGGAGTTGGGACCATTCCGGGCTGCCAAATCCTCTCTCTGTTAGATAAAGAGTTTGACTGATTTGCGAACTTCAGTCTCCTCTTATCAAAACTAGAAGATGATTCGCTACCCTGGGATCGGTGTCGGTCAACTCTTAAGGGGATTTGATTTGAAGGATGACCAGAAGATCTTGCTGGAGAATTTCTAAACCGATGTGAATGCGGAGAAGATATGAGATCATACCCTCGACGGGCTGATGCTCCATATCCTAGGAATTTGACGGAAGTTTGCTGACTGTACTGTCGATTTGAGCTCTGATAATGATCGTGGTGTGAGAATCTCTCTGGTTTTCCAAAGCGATCTGCAGCAGCTGCTGGTCGGCTTGGACCTGGTTCTTGAAATTGGGTTCTTCTCTTTGTAGGAGGAGATTCTCCTTGCCTTCCACTTGAATATGGATGCATTTCAGTGGAGATCACATCCTTGACACTTCTAAGGAATTCTGTCTTCGACTGCCCATGATTAGTGGCACAGTCCTGGACTAGACCATTGAATAAGGATTTGAATTTTCTCTTTCTTTCTGATATTGGAGTGAGGACAGGATCTCCACGAAATAGAGTAGGAGGAGAGTTTAATATTTGCAATTCGTTTTCTTCCTCGGAAGTATCGCATAGTGGTCGAAATTCACTATCAACCAACTGTGAGGTATTAACATAAGTTTCAGACGTTTCAGAACTCATCTTCTTTGCTGCTTCGGTTGCAGCAGCAATCAAAGCATCTTCCTTTGACGACTTTTCTCTTTTTTCTCTACGCCTCATACGACGAATTATATTACGGCGTTGAGACTTAGTCATCTCCCGGATTCCAGAAGATGACCCAGTCTCAAAGTTCTTGGTTGCAGGAGCTTTAGTAACAATCGGGGATTTTCCCTTAGCCATGGCAGTTGACTGGGGATAATGCAAACGGGTGAAAACAGAGGGTCTAGGAACTGCAGGGGCAGCTACAGACTGTTCTTCGGTGTTGACTTGAATTGGACTTGATCTTCTGGATTCGGCAGAAGGTGCCACCACTTCGGGTTGTGGTGCACCAAATGTGATTTGTATATTTTCAAATCCGGACCCAAATCTAATTTGGTTGCCCTCAGCAGATTGGGCAGCAGTGATGTTGATGTTGAATACCAATCTTCCGGACATTTTCTGTAATTCAAAGGACTCTGAATCAACAACTGATCTCTTTTGAACTGGAAACTGAATATGGAAGTTCAGAGTTTTAGTGATTTGAATAGAACACTGTAGTTTAAGATAAAGATTGGATAGATTGAAGATTTGAATATGAAATGGTCCAATTAAGGGCCCATACTAAAGGGAATGTAATCATAGGGTGAAGATTTAGAATGAGATTTGATATTTGATTGAGAATTTGATAAGATGAGATCATTAGATTTAATGACGAGTTAAGGACCCTTGTTCTTAAACACGTTAAGATGTAAGCGTAAGCAAACATAAGCAGATATGATTAAGAGAGATGAAAGAGTGAAATTTTATAATCTAAAGCCCGATCTCAACGCATCGAATAGAACCAAAACCGACACGAGTGAAAACGAAAACTCTAACGGTATGCAAATGACATACAACTGACATGCAAATGCAAGACAACAAACGGGCGGCATAACCCCTATCAGACCTAGGACCTAACCTCCGTTTCCGGGTGGTCGTCCGCCAGGCTTTTAGGAAAAGCTCTGGTAACCATGGGTGATGGTCACTCGCGTGGCCATAAACATGCAAACAGTGTAAAGTAAACATGCAGATGTCATACAAATGACATATAGGCTTGGTTGACTCGATTTAAGGGATTCTATACAATTATAGAGCATAAATAAAAACCAATCAATCAAAATCAACTGATAGATCAAAGCCAAAATATCAAGACTCCAAAATAAGCACCAAAAGAGAGCATTAAATATAATGAATGGAGAGAAATCAATTATGATTATGAATAGACTCGAAAAGAATTCTAAATGACTAATTACACAAAATGACATACAGATGTGAGACGACAAACGGGCGGCATAACCCCTACCAGACCTAGGACCTAACCTCCGTTTCCGGGTGGTCGTCCGCCAGGCTTTTAGGAAAAGCTCTGGTAACCATGGGTGATGGCCACTCGCGTGGCCATAAACATGCAAACAGTGTAGAAATAAACATGCATATGTCATACAAAGACATACAGGCTGGGGTTGACTCGATTTATCAGAATTCTAGTAGTTATGCAGTTTAAAATAAAAGACAAGAAGAATCAAATCAACAACATTTTGCAAGTCAAAGCCACAAAACTGAAATCCGATAATAAAATTGAGCATAGAAAAATTTATAATAAAATTATAAACTCAGAATAGAACAGAAAGACTTAAGGTAGAACTCTGACACTGAAAACCATACAATGACACACAAATGTGAGACAACAAACGGGCGGCATAACCCCTACCAGACCTAGGACCTAACCTCCGTTTCCGGATGGTCGTCCGCCAGGCTTTTAGGAAAAGCTCTGGTAACCATGGGTGATGGTCACTCGCGTGGCCATAAACATGCAAACAGTGTAGAAATAAACATGCATATGTCATACAAAGACATAAAGGCTGGGGTTGACTCGATTTATCAGAATTCTAGCAGTTTGCAGTTCAGGTAAATTTCTCAATCATGTTGAAACAAAATACAATTCGGAAATAGCAAAGTCAAAACAAATCAGAAAAATTTACGAAAAGAATCGTAGTAGAAAAAGAAAAGCGGACCGAACAGACCCAAATCTATAAAGGGAAAGTCTGGAAGACTGTAAACTTGCTAAAGCTACTCAAAAATCAGAAGAGAAACGGGCAGCACTTCGGCAGGCTATGGAGCCCACACTAGTGTTGACTGTTAACTCAACTGCTCAGCCTTATAGGAAAGGCTAAGGAGACTACGACTATCGATAAAATCAAATAGCGACAAGAAAATCAAGTATAAAACAGTCGTCAGAACAACATCACAGAAGTACATAAAGTATCTACAAAGACAGTGACAGACATCGAGGAACAAAAATTTAGATGGAAATTTAATTGCCCAAATATTTAATTAGATTATATATAATTTTTTTAGAAAGAAATTAGTCTTCATTTGAAATGGAGAGAGAAGTCTTTCCCCAGCGGAGTCGCCAGAAAAATCTGTGAGAAAATAAAATCATCGCTCTTTATTTTATTTTATTATTTTTTAAATATACCTTTTTTTTTTTTTAATGAAAATATTTAATTTAATAGAAAATAATAGAATTTAGATTATATAATAAATCTATGGTATTTAAATAGAGAAAAAGAAGGAGGGAGAAATAGACTTTTGAAATAATTTTTGAAATAAAATTTATCTTATTTTATTTATGAAAAATAATCTGCTTTATTTATATTTTTGAATATTCTCTTTCAATTGAATCTGTATAGTCGAATATCAGACCGCCTCGAAAGACAGACTGATATCCTTCTACTGATTCTAAATAAAGAGAACAGACAATTCGCTTTCCTAATCAGGTATGACGTAAGGAATATACAAATCACCCGAAAGGACGATCCGTATTTTCCCTAATTACCTAATTAGATTAGTGAATTGTCGATTCATTCCTAAAATCAAGTATACAGACGATGTTTGATTTACTCATGAAAATAAATCAGACACCTATCTATTTCTTGATTATAAGGAATGAATCTAAACAAAAGTATAGATAAATCAGGGTTTTCTATTTAAAAATACGAATTTTATCTTCTCACACGATTCGCTTTTATTTATATTTAGGATATATTTCTCCCAATTAAATCTACATAGTCGGATGTTATACTGCCCCTAAAGACAGATTAATACCCTTCTATTGATTTTAAAGGGAGAAGCATGTACAACTCATTCTCCTAATCAGGTGTAGTATAGAGAATATTCAGATCATCCGGAAGGGACAACGAGTATATTCTCCAGTCTACCCGATTAGGTTAACGAATTGTAAAATTCATTTCTATAATTAAGTATAGGAGACATTTAATTTCATCAATGAAAACAAATCAAATATCTACCTATTTTTAATTATAGAAATAACTCCTAAATAATGAATAAAACCTAATCTACTTCCACAGATCTTTCCCCTACCTCAGAAAGAAACTTAAGTAGGGTTTAGATTATTCTGGGATCTAGACTCCCTACAGGGGCAAGCCCCTGTAGTTAATTACATCTCCTAAGAGAACACTCTCGATTTAAATGAAGACTAATTAATTCCAAAATTATATATATATTTAATTAAATATTTGGGCTAATTTAAATTTCCACGATCAGGCTTTAGATTATAGAGTTGAATTTATAAGAGTTAGAATTGATTAGAAGGAGGAATGTGCAGAGAAAAGTGTATACAATCTGGACTTACCACCTGCCTAGAGTGGGCTGCCAGCTAACGATCCTAATCACAACAATTCGCCAATGATGCAAGAGTTAAGGTAGCTCTATCCTAGGAATCAAGGAGTTTATTAAAGAATTTGAAAATAAATGCAAGGAGATATGCTTACAAAAACCAAAAATCTACTCGTATGCGAATGATGTATGAAGCAATTTATATATGAAAGAGCTGGTTTTTATTAATATAATTTTCATCGGTTACACCCCAGAATTTGCAGTAAAGTAATGGTGGCCAGGATCCACCGACAACAAACCTGGGTTCTAAGCCTACGAGAAAATAGAATTAAATATAACTGCTTAGGGTCTTCAGGCTCCGGGTCTTCTATGGAATTCCAAAAAGGAACGTCCTTCTGAAGGAGGACATTACTTTTTGGAGCCCCATTTGTATATTTATAAGCAGTTATCTTTAATTCTTTTACAGACTCCAGACGTTGTACAGACTCAATCTATATACAACAATTCTATGAAATGAAAAGCAGTACATCAGATCCTAAAAATATTCTACTGTTGCAGTAATATAAAAGACAGGAAATAAAGCAGTTATATAATGATGCATGTTATGAGTGCGTTGTGTACAGTTATAAATACAGGAAAGTAAAGACAGAAAAGTAAAGTACACGGCCCTCACTTTATTCACTCCGCTCTCTGGTGTACAGACAGAAAAGTAAATATGCATGCTAATGCAGTACAGAAAAGTAAGCAATCACACATAGGTGCCCTCCAGGCAAGACACCCGCAATCAAACCACAACAAGCCACCGGCCTAACTTAGGCTAAAGTTGGTTGTCCTAGCAAGCATCTAAATGTGTGAAGAAAGCTGTGTGGTTTGGGTAAATCCTAATGGGTTTATTGTTCAGATTACATATATTATTAGGATTGATTTATTATAGGTCAAAGGAATTTAATTAAAATTTAAGTAAAGTATATTTGAATTTATTAAGAATTATTTCAATTTTAAATGTTGGAGTTATTTAATTTAGTTATAAAGAATCTATAGATTGATAATTCCCTAAGTGCAGGAAATCATCAATTTATAAATCCTAGGACTTTCAGAATAAATACCCGTCTTAGACAGAAGATAGGTATTTATTTTGAGAATCCTTATAATTTATTAAGGAGAGAGAAAGGGACCTTATAAATGTAATACAACGTGCCCTCCCGAAGGAATCTAGCACGTCGTATAAGGTCGGTGGTTTATTATTCTTTATTTGAAGATCTCCAAATCCAAACGGATTAGTGCTTTCCTAAAAGGAGTCAAGCACAATCCGTAGGAGATCTCTTTGTTATTTAAATGTTTTAAGGATCTTTAAAAGTCAAAACACCCAAAGTCCTCCAGAAGGAATCAAACTTTAGGTGTAGAAGATCCGAATTCGTTTAATCTAAATCAATTATCAAATTTGATTGATTAAGATAAATCTTAATCAATCAAATTATCTAATTAATTCAAATTAAAGGAATGTATAATTTAATTGAATTATTAATAGATTTGAATTAATAGAATTTAGAAATTATTAAGAATTAAAGGTTTATTGAATTATTAAAGATTTGAAACTGATTTAGAGATTTGATTTTTAATGATTGGTTGGATTACTGATTTTAGAAGTTAATTAATTTAAATTTGTCATTAACTGATTCGTGGCGTTGTGCCACCAGGCTCGAGGAACCAGCCTCCTTAGGACACTTAGCCCCGCAGCCCGGAGTAGTCCAGCCAATAAACTTCATCTTTAGGATGGTTGTTGCGTTTTAAAAGGTTTGTTAAATGTTTTAAACATTAAGTTAACATTTTCTGGAGTTTTAAAGCAATTTGAATTTTTTAAGAATTTAAATCATTTAATTAAGGGTTCAAAATTTGACTTTTTTTTATTAAGCCTAAATTCTGGAATATTTGTATTTTATTAAAATACTAGACCTTACTACAATCAGTTAGACAGTAAGTACGTTGAAATCGGATTTTTCTGGATTTAGTTATGAAGGTTTGAAGTTTTGAACTGATTTTAACCTACGGTTGACCAATCTGTTGACTTTTTCTATTTAATGATTTTCTAGAATTTTTATATTTTTAATAAATATTAGGCCTTATTATAAGTTGAATGCAACTGAGTTTGGTCAATTTGGATTTTTATTGAATTAGTTATGGATTTTCAAAGTTTGAGCTAATTAATGAATTTTGGAAATTGTTTAATTAAGGCTCTTTTTATGGTTTTGCTCCAAATGGATTCCAAACCTCTTGAAATCAGCTCCAAAGGTCAGATATGACCTAAGGAGGGATTTCCAAGTGTTTAGGAATTTATTGGGATTTTTCATTATTATTAATTAATTATATGAATTAATTGTTGAATTTCACTTAAAATTAAATTAAGCTTTATTTTAATGTCAAATTGATCTGATTTCTTCTTCATTGGTTAAGAACTAGATTATGGTCGATTAGAGATATTATTTATAATTTTTTGGATTTAATATTGATTTATTACATTTTCTAAAAGGTTTAAAGGCTAATTAAGGGTTTGATGAAATTAGTGAAATTTAATTAGGAATTTTGGTTTTAAATCATTGAATTTATAATATTGGATTGATTATAGTGATTTAAGGTTGATTAAGATTGATTAGGAATTTTATTTTGATTTATTAGGAGTTTATTAAGATCAAAGAAAAATAAAACCTAATCTACTAGTTGTTATAAGGTCAATTAATGTCCAATCAAGATGTATTTGATTACAAGGGTATGACACTAGTTTTCTAATTTTGAGTTTCATCCCAAAAGGGATATGTATGATTCTTCCTAGATTTGGCTAAATTTACTAAGACACCACCTTAATTGTTGTCCTTAGTGTCACTAGGTTATAGGAAGACAAATCATGTTCACTAACCCTTTGGACACTAAATTATAAGCATAACAAAGCAATCATGGACAATAAAAGTGCTCCTAATATTCTATGGAATAGTTTTATAATAGATTATTATAGCTATAAGTTATGTGATAACTCATAGACTTACATAATCCATTATAAGAGAATAGATATACTAACTTGGATTGAAGTTATTTAGGGATACATGCCAATATTCCCTAATCAAAGTCAATCTAATTTCGTTATATGATCATGTATAGTTCCTTAGCATTTTTAAACAAGATTAAGCATAACATGTAAGGTAATTTTTAATTAAAATATACATGATCAACATCTAGACCAATTGCTAGTGGAAGGGAGACTTCACACTAACTCCATAGAACTCTAATATGCAATGATTGGATTTAGTTTGGGTTATTCATGAATTTCCAAAAATCTAAATCAAGATTTGACCTAGATCTTTGTAAATCCATAAACTGAATGAAATTGCATCAAATGGGTTTAGAAAAATCACAGGAAGTCTACCCTAGGCCCTACTACATCTCTGCCAAATTTCAGCTAAAAAAGATTTGTATATTTTTATTTAAAAGTAAAATAAGATTTTATGTATTATTAAAATTACTATTAAAATATTAGTCAAAATAATTTTTATTTATTTTTAAGAAAAAGTAATTGAAAATATGAATAAAACAAGCTCAAGAACTCCAAAAATGGACAAGAATTAAAATTCCTGTGGATTTTTAAAGTTTTGAGGATTTTCTGGCATTATTTTAGAACTTTAAATAACTGGTCAAACAGCAGTGGCGACCGGGACACGCGGCGAGCTCGGAGAAAGCCACGCGGGTGGCGGCGCTCACACGGGGACCCGCCACTTAACCAGGTCAGCAAGGCGCGGATCCGTCCGATCTCCCGCGGTTCTGATCCGACGGCTGAGATCCGACCCCGCGGTTAACTTATTCCGTGAATAATCAGATGGTCGGATCAGAGCCCGCGGTTTGGATCAACGGTCACGATTGAAGTCTCTGGAGACCTGGTCAAACCCCAGTGAATTAACAGAATTCGAATGGGACTCGATCACGGTCGTTGATCACGAGAGAGGAGATCTGACGGTCGTGAACCCGTCTTCAACCTCCGTCAAGCCGAAAACCCTAAACCTATTTTTTTGTTTCGTTTTCGCTAGATACTTAACCAAATGAATTAAAAGTTGAGACAGAGGTGTAATAGATCCTAACAAAGAATGGGGAGGTGTTTTTTCAGCCTTTGATGCAATTCTTAAAGAATTAATTAAGAACCTATGAAAACGCCTAGGGTTTAGAAGTTCTTACAGCAGGATGGATGGATTGGCTTGATTTAAAAACGGTTGAATTTATAGATTGTCCACGTATTGTTTCCTTGAAGACTTTAAGACTGGAGGAAGCCTCTACGGGGAGTTGAGTAAGCTTGGACGGAAGTAGCTCTCGGATCAACGTCGATCTTATCTCCGGCGAGCTCCAGACACCAAGGAACAGTGGGGAAATGAACGTCGAGCTCTGGGATTTCGAAATGAAATGTTCAAAAGCTATAGGGATCTCTGGATTGCAAGATGGCTAGGTGGTAATCAATCCGTGCCTCTTTGGCTTATTCTTCTGTTGGAGCCAAAAGCAAGGGCCAGGATCGATCAGAAAGGAGGCTGGGATGCTATACAAGTGTCCCTGACCGTTAGGGAGCAGGGAGAGTGGAGTGTACTGGCTGGATGAGCTGGAAATTTGTCCTCACATGGGAGGGGACCACGGGATAGGTGGCTGGACCTTATTGGATCGAACCCAAGGCTGGGCTGGGTTGAGTTGAACCTAGGGAAGCTTCTAGAGTCAGGAACATGGGCTGGATTAGCCTGGTTCGAGCTAGGGAGGTTGAATTGGTTGCATTGACCATATAAGCTTATTTGAGTGATTGTTGACTGTTTGACCAGTCAACAAAGGTCAAGCCAGCTTAAGTGGAGTCTGGATGGGTCTTAGGGATTAATGCATGAGTCTATAAGCCATATGAAACCATGACCGGATGTTTGAGTGTGAGTTGACCACTTAAGCTCATTTGAGCATATATTGACCCTTTGACTAGTCAAAGGGGTCAATAGGGTTGAGGTGAAATTTATGTGAAGCTTAATGATTGGTTTGATTTAATCACAAAGGATTTAGATGACTAGACGCAATATATGAGTGATGACCTTTGTATAAAAGGAGATTTGACCAAGGATTGAGGTTTGACCAAGTCAAACTTGGTGTAATTTGACTCCAAATAAGTTGAATGGACTTAACTCAAGTTTCGATGCTGGTTTGAGGGTTTGAATGAGTTAGGCAGATCAAATGGGTTGAAATGACTCATTAAGACCCTTAAAGGGAAATGAGTCAACTGGATTGACTGGGTCAAACAGATTGACCCAGTAAGTGGGTCTGGGTTGGTCAAGTTTGATTAAATATTTAGAGCCTGATGGGAGTGATTTTGGGATTTTAAAAGGCTGTTAAGCCAAAAAAAGGCTTGATGGGCCCTTAATGAGCTTTTAGGCCAAAACTGGTTGACTTGGTCAACCAGTTGAGTTTAGAGGCTGGAAATAGATTCAACAGATTCAGAACATCATTCTGAGTCTATTGGATGTGGTCTCAGGGTCTGGAGAGATCAATTTAGTCAAAATCACCATTTGAACCCTTAAGGGCCTTCTTGGGTCAACTCTGTTGACTTGGTCAACCAGGTTGACTCAGGGGCTGGGAATGGGTTGAACATGTTTGGTTTGGCATTTGGAACTTGTTGGAAGTGATTGCATTCAATTTGGAGCTCATTTGATTTGAAATCACTATTTGGGCCCTATGGGGGTATTTTGGTCATTTTGACCCCCTGGCTAAATAGGGGTCGAATTGAGACAGCCCAGAGGCTGTTTATTGTTCAAGGAGTCATGATTGAAGGTCTGAAAATGATTTGAGACTTTGGGGAGGTCTCTAAGGTCAGGGTTTAGTGAAGAGCAAGTCCAGTGGCATGGGCTGTAAATATTTGAAGGTTTTACAGCCTTTGGATTCCGATTTAGTAACTGGGGTTAGAGAGCTCAGAATGGGCTCAAATTTGGAGGGTTGACACTAGAGACATGCCCCATCAGTATGAAACTGATAGAGCTTGAATCTGAGTTCATTTCACTGGGTTTTAAAACTCTAGAAGATTTGCTGGAAAAGGCCTTTAGGACAAAGCCTTAGGACCTAAGATTTAAGTCTGGAACTGAGTGAGTTTGCATTGATTTGAGTCTGGATTGGGTTGGGATCTTATTGAAGACCTCATACAAAAATGAGGTCAACAGTGCGGAGCACGAGGAGTCTGCATAGGAGCGCGGGGCACTGGTGAAAGGCACACAGGGTACTGGCCGAATGCGGCAGTGCGGAGCGTGGTCTTGTGACGAGAAGAGCGCTGGTAATGGTGCAGGGCTCGCTGCACGGGTGGATACGTGCAGGATATGGTCGGTGACAGACCACATGGGTGCAAGGCGCGGGCTTGTGGCGTTTGGACGCGGGCTGGAGGCGCAGGGCGAGGGCACTGAGGCGCATGGTGCAGGTAGAGGCACAGGGCGCGGAAGCCGGGCTAGGGGTGCTCGGGGATTGGCTGCGTTGGACGCAGTGCGACAGGAGATCTGTCGGGAGGTGGAGCTTGAATGTCGGAGGACGCTTTTGGCGGAGGAGACCGACATGATCATTCTTTGGCTGTTCTATCAAGAACAGTGGTTATCTTTTGTTTTGTAAAATCTGAACTAAGGGGGTGATTGTTAGGTATTAGTCCTAGATTTAGGCTTACTTTTGTATAGCTATTTGTATAGTTTTAAGTGTTGCTTTGTGTATGTCTTTTGTGCCTATTAATAGGAGTCTTTAGGTTGTATTTGCAAGCCAAGGAAATAAAGATTTGCATTGTTTTGGCTCACCGTCTCCCTCTTCCCCTCTCCCTCCTCCTCCTCTTTCAAGATCCATGAGGAAGTGCTTCTTCCTCAAGTGAAGGGATCTCACATTAAGAATCTTTAATTAGAGGCTCATTATATTAGCTGATACATGATATGTTGAAATAAGTTTCATATATATTCGCTATTTCATCAAATCGCTGAATACAATAGAGACAACTAAGAAGAAGCCATTCATACTCTCTTCTATTCTAAGTTATTGGTAATCCATACATATGGGAAAGGAATCATGAAATTAGTTATGCAACACATGTAAAGATGAACTGAGCAGGCATTGTACGGTCAGAAGCTAGAAACTTAAACTGAGCAATGGCAGAGAATAGAGGAGAATGTCGTGGTACAGTGCAAGTGGAGCATAGCTGAAAGCAAGTACAAGTAAATGAGCTTTGTTGCGTGCTAGAATATACGCGGCAGTAGAATTAGAAAATATTCGTCTTAGTATTGCACGAGTATTCCGCACACAAACAAAAAAGAGAGAAATGAACACCAATGTTTTTACGTGGAAAACCCGAAAGAGGGAAAAAACCACGGGGCCTCGCCCAGTTGCAAAATTCCACTAGTATTTGCTTGAAGTACAAAGGTTGATCCATCTTAAAAATCAAGACGATCAATTTACAATCAACTTCTCACAAAGTTACAAAGTTCTGCAAAATCCCGGCATTTCCTGAAAATCCGGCAGAGTTCCGATGTCTTCAGGCGGCAGGAAGAGCTCCGGCGGTGGTCGAGGAGGTGAGGATTCTCCTTTTCCCCTTTCTCCTCTTCTTCTTCTCTCTCTTCACTTGAGCCCCCCTTTGGTGTAGAATGAGGGCTCTATTTATAGTTTTTCTGGAGTGGCATAGCCCGTAAATAGGCGTGAGAGCAGGGGCGAATTGGGAGTGTTTTGAATGGACGGCCGATATCGAATCCTTTGATCATGCACCGTTCGTTGGGTATTTGAAAGCCTTAATAATGTTGGAATTTTGCGATCTTGGGCTCGTTCGATTTGTCTTGTCAAGCCGTTCGATTCAAGTATAAGCTCGTCAAAATCAGAGACCGTTTGGTAACTCAAATTGCAGTTTGAACTTTCCAACAGCGCTTTGAGCCCTTGATTCGGACACATTTGGGCTCGGATTGGGTTGATCTTGGTGTCGTTGGGTTCGTATTTTCGAGACTCTCAGTTTGACTATATGCTCACTGAAATCGAAGTTCGGGTGCTCCCAAAATTAATTTTTGAAGTTTCCAACTAGCTTTTGCCTCGAGATTCGTGCCCGATCAAGATAATTTTTGGAGTACGTATCAGTTGCCCCCCTATTTTTGGATGTCGAAGCTCCAAGAGTCTGAAAATATATGCTTCGAAAATTTGTATCGGTCAAAAAACCAAAACTTGCGTTTCAAAAATTAAGTGTTTCTCGAAACTTGATTATAGAGGCTTCGTTGAGCCTTGAAAGTTGTAAATTTGAGTCCGAAATGTCGAAAAATGTGTCCGGGGACCCCAAAAACATCGAATTTGGTCTTTTCGGGGCGAAAAACGGACCGGATTGGACCGGGCGGCCGAACCGGCCGTCCGGCAGCCACCGCCGCCGTCGTCGCCGGCGGCGCTGAACCGCGGCCGCCCGCACACACGAGCTTCCCGCGCACACACACCGCAGACTTCTCGCTGCTACCGGCAGGCGCCGCCTGCGCGCCCGCGTGCCGTTGAACGCGCGCTCGCTCGCTGCTGCTGGCGAGTGCAACCTGCGCGCCCAGGTGCGGCCCGCGCGCATGTGCTCTCGCGCGCGTCGCTTCACTCGCTGTTTTGCGATGAGGCGGTGGCCGAACCGCCTCAAGTGTGTCACGCCCCAAGATCTAACTTGGAAAGAATTTCAATCAAACCATCAACATTTTACCAGAGCTATCTATAACAATCAAATCAAACGGTCTAGCAAAATTCTATAATATTTAAAACATCAATAAACGATACTATTCATATCTCAAAAGATCATATACAATACTCAGGAACTACACCCAAAAACACATGAACTGAAATCTATCCTGTCCTGAGTACAAAAGAATCACTACAATAAAAAAGAACAGAAACCTGGAGATCCTGATCAACCTCAATCACCTGCTCCCTTGCTCTGACATGAAAATATTAACCACATATAATGAGCTTCAAAAAGCCCAGCAGGTCAACTAATACCTATAACTGAAATCAAAGCATAGTACTGGAAATAATATGCATGTCAATCAGTCGAAACAATAACAGTCAATTACACATGATCAGTGAATCAATGCAGCGGAAATCAAATCAGTAATCAATGCAGTAGTAGAAGAATCAATAAATAGTAGAAAGAATCAGCGATCAGTCAAATCAATCATATCAAATCGAATCAATCAAAAGAATACTATCTGGTCAAATAAATCAATCGGTAGGAAATCATAAAATCAATACAATATAGTCAAGTTTATACTATCAATGAATCAAATGCAACAATTCAATACAATGCAGCAGCAATAGTATCAATGTCCGTATTCTATAACAGTAGCAATGCACAATAACAGAATGAAGGTATCAAAGAAATCGTACGATAGCAGTAAGTCCGTAAATCCGTCAGTAAATCCAAATCAAATAAGCAATAAATCCAACACGAGTTAATGCCGAACACATGCATTTCAATACAATAGTCTTACTGAACAAGTTCAATCACTGGCTATTCAATAATCAATAGTGCTGTTGTAGAAATCCATATATTGGTTCAATAAGAGTCGTCACTCTGAGCCCGTCGGCATAAGAATCTCCTTATGCCTCCCAATCAATATATCAATGATCAATAGTTTAAAGGAAAGCCCGTCGGCCCACCATTTTGTACAGGTCAATCAATCTCTAGCCAACAGTTCAACCAGACTTCACTTGTCTTTCAGTATCAATAATCATATATTCATATTCGTATGCATACAGTTCAAATCATCAATTTCAGAAAAACAGAAATCGTACGAAAATCCAGCGGCATAACGGCAGTATACGGAATTTACACAGAAATTCCCAAAAATCACAATTTATCAAATTAATACAGAACGTGCACGACAACAATATAAGACTTCTATTCTACTGAAGCAACAGCAATCAACATCTTGATTTTTATCTATTCGATCAAAATCGCACAGATCCCAAAATAACCGGTAGAATCGTTATAGAAAATACTCAAAACGTGTAGAATAATCATATCAATAACATATCAAAAGTTGTGCGATGAAAAATTTGTCAATACAAAATGCGGCGCGTTTATCGGTAACGAAAACACAAAACTGTGCACAAAACGACCAAAACTCAACATCTTCGAAAACAGAGATAAGATTCAGAGTCCTTACCGCGAGATAAACACTTTACTCAACAGCGGCGACGGACGAAAAGCGCTCCGCGGCCTCTGAAACCAAGCTTTTCCTTTGCTTTCCTTCTCCTTCTCTCTCCTTAGATATTTTGTTTTATAAAAATGATTTTCTCTCTCCTCAAAATGAGTAGATTTTCTTATAAAACCGACCTGATCGGCCCGGCTGATCGCCGCATCATCCAGGACGATATGAACAAATTTCAATCGTTCAGGACGATTTCTCAGGACGATATTGAATTTTCCTTGGACGATAAAAACCCTTGCTCACTGACTTGTGCCATGAACTGATCGTCTAGGACGATCCAAAATCGGCCCGGACGATCTACCCAGAAATCAGCTGTTTCTGATCGTTCTGGACGATCTCAACATCGTCCCGAACGATCCCAGAAAGAAATCAAAGAAACGAGCTATTACAAAGTGGGCCCCATTTTTATTTAAAAAATGATTTTTATTCATTTTTTGGCCCAAAAATTCACAAAAATTCCCAAAAAATTTCTAAAAATCTATTTTTTTTAAATTATAGAATTTCGAAAACGATAGCAACTCCCCCTCATTCTCTCAAAAACCTATAAATAGGCCCCCTAGGCCTTTAGGAAACTTGCAACTTCTCTTTCTTTCTCCCTCTGGCTCTTTGGCGTCTGAGGTTTCCGCTATTTTTGAGTGGGAAACTTCCCCTGCTCGAATTAGCTTCCCTCCTCGCGTGCAGGAGTTACGGGATTTCTCTTCCTTCCCCCACGACTTTCTAACGGTTGAGGCTTCCGCTATTTGCAAACGAGAAGTTTCCCCCACTCGAATTAGCGCCCCTCCTCGTGTGCAGGAGTTACGGGATTTCTCTTCCTTCCCCCACGGCTTTCTTACGGTTGAGGCTTCCGCTATTTGCGAGCGGGAAATTTCCCCTGCTCGAATTAGCGCCCCTCCTCGCGTGCATGAGTTACGGGATTTCTCTTCCTTCCCCCACGGCTTTCTAACGGTTGAGGCTTCCGCTATTTGCAAGCGAGAAATTTACCCTGCTCGAATTAGCGCCCCTCATTGCGTGCAGAAGTTACAGGATTTATCCTTCTTCCCTTGGCTTTCGAGAGATCTGTTGAACTGCAGAAATCTAGTGTCGGGTAGAAATACGGCATTGGGCAGAAGACCGACGAAATTTCGATGACGGTCAGAATTCCGATGACGAGTAGAAGTACGGCGTCGGGCAGAAGACCGACGAAATTCCATCGACGGTCAGAATTTCGATGAGGAGTAAAAGTACGATAGAAGTCCAGCATTGTGTAGAAGTACGACGTTAAGCAAGAGACCGACAAAAGTTCATTGACGAGCAGAAGTCTGACGACGAGTAAAAGTCCGCTGACGAGCAGAAGTCCGACGACAGGGAGAAGTCCGACGTCGGGTAGAAGTTCAACATCGGGTAGAAGACCGACGAAAGTTCATCGACGAGCAGAAGTCCGACGACGAGTAGGAGTCCGCTGACGAGCAGAAGTCCGACAACAGCGAGAAGTCCGACGTCGGGTAGAAGTACTGTGTCGGGTAGAAGACCGACGAAAGTTCATCGACGAGCAGAAGTCCGACAACGAGTAGAAGTCCGCTGACGAACATAAGTTCGACGACAAGGAGAAGTCTGGCATCGGGTAGAAGTTCAACGTCAGGTAGAAGACCGACGAAAGTTCATCGACGAGCAGAAGTCCGACGACGAGTAGGAGTCTGCTGACGAGCAGAAGTACGACGATAAGGAGAAGTCTGACGTCGGGTAGAAGTATTGTGTCGGGTAGAAGACCGACGAAAGTTCGTCAACGAGCAGAAGTTCGACGATGAGTAGAAGTCCGCTGACGAACATAAGTTCGACGACAAGGAGAAGTCTGGCGTCTGGTAGAAGTTCAACGTCAGGTAGAAGACCGACGAAAGTTCGTCGATGAGCAGAAGTCTGATGACGAGTAGAAGTCTGCTGACGAGCAGAAGTCTGATGACAAGGAGAAGTCTGACGTCGGGTAGAAGTACTGTGTCTGGTAGAAGACCGATGAAAGTTCATCGACGAGCAGAAGTCCGACGACGAGTAGAAGTGTTGCGAATCTATGATTTTGATGATAGCAAACATTCCTTATTTCTCTACGATTGCCTTATGTGCTAACGTTTCAGGTTCACACGATCAGATTGTAATCTGGAACCAACTCAAGATTGGGTAGACTAGGTCTGTGTCAGTTTGTAATCTTTTTTCTTTCTTGAGTCTGTTGTATTTGGTGTGGTATCTGATGATTTGTAACTTGGAAGATTTTCTGTTGTGCCCTAAAAGATTTCTATTTTTGGTAACATCGTCCGGGACGATATTTATATCGTCCTGGACGATCTGACAAAAGTAGAAATCCTAATTAGGGCATTCTCATTAAAGCAGCCGTCTTTTTGTAAAACACATCGTCCTGGACGATTTTGTATCGGCCAGGACGATCAGCTCAATTCAGCAAGAATCTGCCGCCATATCTACTTAGGAAAATCTTATTTTTGGATATCGTCCTGGTTATCGGCCTGGACTATAAAATATCGGCCTGGCTGATCCAGGTCAATTTTTCCAAAATTTCTCAGGCAGTTTTGGAAAGCAATTAATGGGGATTTCGTCCAGGCCGATCGCAAGATCGTCCGGGACGATTAGACATCGTCCAGCTTCATTTCAGGGCGATTTTCAAGACGATTTTCCTCATATTTGTGCTAATCGGCCAGGACGATTTAGCTATCATCCTGGACGATAATGGCGGCAACTTGCATTAATGAGCTCGTTTTGAGAGCCTCTATTTAAGCTATGGCAAGGCACTTTGTAAGTGTCTTTGGCAGCCATTGTAGCTTCGTTCTTGTGGGGGAAACTTGAAGAGAGAGCTTGAAAGGGAGAGAGGAAAGGGTGGAGTTTGAGAGAGGGAGAAGATCCTGTGAGGGGGGGACTCAAGGGAGTGTGGAAGGGGTTCCACACGGTTGCTCCGGCGAACTCGCACCTTAGTACCATCGGATTCAAGGCTTGTCTCGAGGTAAGTTCACCAAAGAAGAAGTCTCTTTGGTGTCAAAGGACACGGCAACTCCGCCGCACCGGGAGAGGTGGAAGTGATTGTGTAAGGGCTTCTCCGCCTAGTTGTGGGGGCTAAAGGAGAGACACTTGTGTTAGTGCAATACTTGGAGGGTGCCTCCAAGGAGTGGACGTAGGTCAAGGTTTGATCGAACCACTATAAATCCGGTGTGTTCTTTTCTTATTATCGCTTCCGCATTTATTTTTCTTCCGCACTTTTTGTGGTGATTTTGGTTTAGGTTTTTTTCTTTGTTTAAAAGATTCTTCTTTTCCAAATCACCTCTCTCTTAATTAGCTTTGGGAATAAGTTCATAAGGGCTTAACATCCCCATCGTACTTTCAAGTGGTATCAGAGCGGTTTTCATAAAATAAGTTTTTAAAAACTTTTGAATTTCGATCCATGGCTAATTTTTCTAATCGTACTTTTGCGGAAGGATATTCAATCACTAGATCACCATTGTTTGAAAATATTACATTTGATTTTTAGAAAATTCGCATGTCTACTTTTTTGCAATCGATTGATTTTCGTATGTGGCATATGATTTTAACTGGTTATTCATCACCATCACGTATTGTTAATGGAATTAAAACTGATATTCCTTTTAATCAATGGAATAGGGATGAACGAATGGATGCTCAATTAAATGCAAAGTCTTTAAATTGCTTTTTCTGTGCTTTAAATTCTGATGATTTTATGTTAATATCCACGTGCACTACCGGTAAAGAAGTTTGGGATAAATTGCACACCATATACGAAGGCACTAGTGAAATCAAGCAATCCAAGTTGAATTTTTTAATGCATGATTTTGAAATATTTTCTATGAAACCTTTTGAAACGGTTTTAGACATGTATACAAGGTTCATTCAAATTACTACATCATTGCATGCCTTAGGAAAAGATTTTTCAAATTTTGAAAAAGTTAACAAAATTCTTCGATGTCTACTGGATAAATTTGATTCTAAAGTTGTTGCTATTTGTGAGTCTAAAGATTTGAATGATTATTCTATTGATAATTTGATTGGCTCACTCATTGCCTACGAGCAAGGGTTGAGTCAAAGACTTTTGGATGCAGGTGAGACGATTGTTCTAAAAGCCGAAGATACGGAAAGAGGAAGCTTAGTTGGTGACGATATCAATGAATTGTCAAACAAATCACAAAGCTCACCAATGCATAAGCAAAAGAGGAAGAAAGGTAAAAGTGGTAAGGATGTCCATATTTCCTCTGACATTGTTTGCTTTCGATGCAGGAAACCTGGACATATGAAAAATGAGTACCCTAATTTAAGAATTCTCCCTGTAAAAGAAAAGGGTAAGGCGAAGTTAAATTTAAACTGGGGAAATAATGAAAGGCAAAAAATCTCATGGGCAGATCTGGTCTCTGAAGCATCGGACCAGGAGAGAGATAATGGTTAAGTGCCTTTCGTATTTTTTTGTGTTGTGTTTTTGTGTTTCTTTTTGTTGTGTTTTTGTTTTTTCTTTTTTATTTTTTTTTTTGCGTTTTTTGTTTTGTTTATTCTTTGAAATTTTTTTTTCTCGTAAAAATTTTTCTCTGATCTACACACACATTCACTTTTCTAGAAATGAAAAATTTACTTCCTAATTTTTCTTGAAATCTTTAGTAAGTTGTGATTGACTGCTCTAAAAACAATCAAAAGAAGGAAACTCATGTTTTTGACTTTCAATCTCTGTTTCCTAAAAGAGGTTTTTCTACTTTTGATTTAAAATATTTTTCATCTTTTAAATTGGTTTTTGAAACTAAATTTTTTATCTCTCTATATTTTATTTATCGCATAGGAATCTTTTGCAAGTTGTTGAATCTAATTCAAAATTTTCTTAATCAAGAAATTTGCTTTATCAATAGTATGGGTTTACTTTTTGTATTTAAGATTTCAGAAAGGTAGCATAATCAAAAAAAAATTGGCCAATGATGCCAAAAATAAAAGAAGCGCAAAGCGCCAAAATTGAAAAATATAGAATACACAAAGTGTATCAAAAGATGCGCAGTGCGCCAACCAATTGTCAAGAGGCATAAAATGAGCCCACAAAATTTTAATGCTTACCATTCTTATACTTCTTAAAGCTTAAGAAAACCCTTGATTTTTCGATGCTTGAGTTTGAAAATCTTGACTCATGATTCAACAAATCCTGCATTAATCTTCTATTAGATATATTTTATGAAAGGAGTTTTGAAAAATTACTGTTTCTTTCTCTAATTTATTCCTTGATTTAGATATTGAATTAAAAAGTTTTTTAGCCTTTTTAAAGAACTTGAGTTTGGATTATCAATTCTTGATTTTCTAACCTTTACTGGGCTATGTGTTGTCAATCCAATTCTACTAAGTTTTTTGATTAAAACCCAGAGGTAACTTTCTCATTTTAAGAACATTTATTTTTTCACTTGATCAGGGAATGTTTTTTGTTCGTTTTGTTCTTTGTTTGTGCCTCATCTCTTTTTGATAATGTCAAAGGGGGAGAACGTTGTATCTTTTTTCTTTTCAAAAATTTTAAAACAACAAAAATATTTTCATCTCCCCTATTTTTGTTAAAAGGATTTATTCTAGTGAGGGGGAGATTAGGAGGATTTACTTTTATGAAAATTCAAATTGAAATGTTTTGCCATCATCAAAAAGGGGGAGATTGTTGCGAATCTATGATTTTGATGATAGCAAACATTCCTTATTTCTCTACGATTGCCTTATGTGCTAACGTTTCAGGTTCACACGATCAGATTGTAATCTGGAACCAACTCAAGATTGGGTAGACTAGGTCTGTGTCAGTTTGTAATCTTTTTTCTTTCTTGAGTCTGTTGTATTTGGTGTGGTATCTGATGATTTGTAACTTGGAAGATTTTCTGTTGTGCCCTAAAAGATTTCTATTTTTGGTAACATCGTCCGGGACGATATTTATATCGTCCTGGACGATCTGACAAAAGTAGAAATCCTAATTAGGGCATTCTCATTAAAGCAGCCGTCTTTTTGCAAAACACATCGTCCTGGACGATTTTGTATCGGCCAGGACGATCAGCTCAATTCAGCAAGAATCTGCCGCCATATCTACTTAGGAAAATCTTATTTTTGGATATCGTCCTGGTTATCGGCCTGGACTATAAAATATCGGCCTGGCCGATCCAGGTCAATTTTTCCAAAATTTCTCAGGCAGTTTTGGAAAGCAATTAATGGGGATTTCGTCCAGGCCGATCGCAAGATCGTCCGGGACGATTAGACATCGTCCAGCTTCATTTCAGGGCGATTTTCAAGACGATTTTCCTCATATTTGTGCTAATCGGCCAGGACGATTTGGCTATCATCCTGGACGATAATGGCGGCAACTTGCATTAATGAGCTCGTTTTGAGAGCCTCTATTTAAGCTATGGCAAGGCACTTTGTAAGTGTCTTTGGCAGCCATTGTAGCTTCGTTCTTGTGGGGAAAACTTGAAGAGAGAGCTTGAAAGGGAGAGAGGAAAGGGTGGAGTTTGAGAGAGGGAGAAGATCCTGTGAGGGGGGGACTCAAGGGAGTGTGGAAGGGGTTCCACACGGTTGCTCCGGCGAACTCGCACCTTAGTACCATCGGATTCAAGGCTTGTCTCGAGGTAAGTTCACCAAAGAAGAAGTCTCTTTGGTGTCAAAGGATCCGGCAACTCCGCCGCACTGGGAGAGGTGGAAGTGATTGTGTAAGGGCTTCTCCGCCTAGTTGTGGGGGCTAAAGGAGAGACACTTGTGTTAGTGCAATACTTGGAGGGTGCCTCCAAGGAGTGGACGTAGGTCAAGGTTTGACCGAACCACTATAAATCCGGTGTGTTCTTTTCTTATTATCGCTTCCGCATTTATTTTTCTTCCGCACTTTTTGTGTTGATTTTGGTTTAGGTTTTTTTCTTTGTTTAAAAGATTCTTCTTTTCCAAATCACCTCTCTCTTAATTAGCTTTGGGAATAAGTTCATAAGGGCTTAACATCACCATCGTACTTTCAAGAAGTCCGCTGACGAGCAGAAGTCCAACGACAGGGAGAAGTCCGACATCAGTTAGAAGTACTGTGTCGGGTAGAAGACCGACGAAAGTTCATCGACGAGTAGAAGTCCGATGAAGAGTATAAGTCCGCTGACGAGCAGAAGTCCGACGACAGGAAGAAGTCCGACGTCGGGTAGAAGTTCTATCCGAGGTTATATGTCAAAATATTTGTTCGATGACATTAATCTGTGTGGATAAGGTTGAGAGAATCCACCAAGGATGTAAGACCTATCCAAGGTTCTATGTCGAAGCCCTGCTCGACGACGTTAACTTGTGTGGATGAGGTCAGGAGAATCCACCAAGGATGTAAGACCTATCCGAGGTTGTATGTCAGAACATTTGTTCGATGACATTAACCTGTGTGGAAGAGGTCGAGAGAATCCACCAAGGATGTAAGACCTATCCGAGGTTGTATGTCAGAACATTTGTTCGATGACATTAACCTGTGTGGAAGAGGTCGAGAGAATCCACCAAGGATGTAAGACCTATCTGAGGTTGTATGTCAGAGCCCTGCTCGACGATGTTAACTTGTATGGATGGATGAAGTCAGATCAAATCCCCCTGGGATTGATCATCCGGTTATTGAGATACAATATAGATTGTGTATTTCTCGAATCACAGAGAAAGAGTTTGAGAAGTTTTTTCTTATCTTTCATAAGAGAAAAAATCATATCACAACAACATGAACATTCTATTACTGCATTACATAAGATAGTACAATAGTTTCCTAGTACGACTTAGGGATATACAAATTATAAAGTACTCAACACACAAGATCTACGTACGGTGACAATACAACAACATTTAACTTGGAAGAATACAATAGAGATATCAAAGTGGTACCATACTCAACATAAAAGGGACAACAAGACAAGTAGAATTGCTAATACAAATCCGCTTAGTGCATGATCATTCAATCTCTCCAACCATTTGAATAGTATTCAATGGTTGTCTTTGTTGTTGACTTTGCCCCCCAGCGGGACGAGCTTCCTCTCTGGTAGGTGAATCTTGAATAAATTGTCGAAGGTAGCCATGGCGGATAAGCCTTTCAATCTCATCCTTGAGTTGCTTGCAGGCTTCGGTAGTGTGACCACGGCTACGATGAAAGTGATAGTACCGATCTGAATTTCCTGTGTTCGACTTCAAAGGGTTTGGCCATTTTATTGTATCTTGATCTCAAACGGCCATCAATACATTTGCTCGAGACGTATTGAGTGGGGTATACTCCTTCTCATGTTGGGGTTGCCATCGTGGTGACGAAGACCTAGGAGGTAGATTATTCTTCCCATGCTTTTTCTGCTGTGAGAAAAAATTATCCATCCCAGGTGCACCTTTGCGCTTCCCGCTGATTTGCTCAAACTGCTTCCTGTGAGCATTTATAGCTTCATCTACAGAGATTTATGCCTCCACGCGATGGATCAAGTCAGCTTATGAATGGATGGTGTCTCGCATAAGGGCCGAATAGAAGGGGCCTGGATGAAGACCTCCAAGAAAGACCCCTCTGAGTAATTCAGGGTCTACTCCTGTAATCTGTCGTGCTTCAGTGGAAAATCACTGAAAATACTCCTTCAACGATTCTCCCTCATTTTGGCGGATCCCGGAGAGGTGGGAAGAATCCTTAGCAATTCTTCGATTGAACACAAATTGTTCGACGAATACTTTGGCCAATTTGACAAAAGAGGGGATCATTTCAGGTGGAAGCGAATAGAACCACGTTCGGGCCTGTCCTTTAAGGGTGGCGGGAAAGACCTGGCAGAGGAGCGCGTCTGATGATCGTTGAATATGCATGATGGTTATGTAGTAGTCGATATGCTCATACGGGTCGGTCATCCTGTCGTAGGACTCAACGTTTGTCACTTTGAATCCGACCAGAATGGGGTGCTGAAGAATGGCTTCAGTTATAGGTGATGACTCATGGAAATTCCTCTGTCGGAGAGCATGCCTCACATCTCCTCAGGGGAACTCTTCCCGTACCAATTTTTGTAGTTCACGACGCAGGACATTCTGAGGGAGTTCCACAATGTGTGGTTGGGGAGAGCCTTCTGGGAGATCCGAAAAAATGCGAGGCTACCAAGTCGAGGGGGAAGGATGTGTTGAACTCGCTGTATCGGCAAGTTCATCTTCCTGTCATGATTGAGGATGTCTCCTAGGTTGAGGAAGATGAATCTCTTCTTGACGATGCTCGAATTGAACATCTTCAACTCTTGGTGGATCCTGAGAGAGAATGACCTCCTCCAATGTTGGCTGTCGATCATCTCGCAAGAGTTGAAGGATCTCGTTCTGAGATTCTTCCATCTTCCGGTTTCTTTCTTCTAAAGAAAGTCCCGAGATCCCTTCTCCGGCAGCATTCTGCCCCCCAGGATGAAAAGAGGCAGACATCGGGCGTCTGTGATTTGCAGATAGATTTCTGGATTGATGGGAGTTGGAGCGAGAAGCTCCAATGATGCGACTACTACGCATGTTGACCATTGTAGCAATACTTGAAGTTGTGGGATAATGTTTCTCACAGACGGCGTCAAACTGTTGCGTGCTAGAATATACGCGGCAGTAGAATTAGAAAATATTCGTCTTAGCGTTGCACGAGTATTCCACACACAAACAGAAAAGGGAGAAATGAACACCAAGGTTTTTCCGTGGAAAACCCGAAAGAGGGAAAAAAACCACAGGGCCTCGCCCAGTTGCAAAATTCCACTAGTATTTACTTGAAGTACAAATGTTGATCCGTCTTACAAATCAGGACGATCAATTTACAATCAACTTCTCACAAAGTTACAAAGTTCTGCGAATTCCCGGCATTTTCTGAAAATCCGGCAGAGTTCCGGCGTCTTCAGGCGGCAGGAAGAGCTCCGGCGGTGGTCGACGAGGTGAGGATTCTCCTTTTCCCCTTTCTCCTCTTCTTCTTCTCTCTCTTCACTTGAGCCCCCCTTTGGTGTAGAATGAGGGCTCTATTTATAGTTTTTCTGGAGTGGCATAACCCGTAAATAGGCGTGAGAGCAGGGGCGAATTGGGAGTGTTTTGAATGGACGGCCGATATTGAATCCTTTGATCATGCACCGTTCGTTGGGCATTTGAAGGCCTTAATGATGTCGGAATTTGGCTATCTTGGGCTTGTTGGATTCGACTTGTCGATCCGTTTGATTCAAGTATAAGCTCGTCAAAATCAGAGACCGTTTGGTAACTCAATTTGCGGTTTGAACCTTCCAACAGTGCTTTGAGCCCTTGATTCGGACTCATTTGGGCTCGGATTGGGTTGATCTTGGTGTCGTTGGGTTTGTATTTCTGAGACGCTCAATTTTACTACAAGCTCGCTGAAATCGGAGTTCGGGTGCTCCCAAAATTAATTTTTGAAGTTCCCAACTAGCTTTTGCCTCGAGATTCGTGCCTGATCAAGATAATTTTTAGAGTACGTATCAAGCTTATATGATGTTTTTACTCATAATACAATATTGAATGAAAGGGAAATCGACTTCAATGTGTTTTGTCCGAACATGAAAAGTAGGATCATTGGATAAGGAAAGAGCAGAGATGTTATCACAAAATAGTTTGATAGGTTCAAAAATATCAATCTAAAAATCTGCTAGAAGTTTGTGTATCCAAACGACGTATGTGGCAGCAATAACTATAGCATTATATTTTGCCTCAGTGTAAGATCTTGCAATGGTGGTTTGCGTTTTTGACACATTAGGATATTTATGTGGATCCAAGGAAGGCACAATACCTAGTAAAAGAGTGTCAGGTGGAGGTGTATGTAGCCCAATCGAAGTCAGAGAAGATAGTCAGCTGTGGTGCAGATGGTAGAATGAGCAATCCAAGCTATAGAGTCCCACAGATGTACCTGAGCATGCATTTTAAAATTTGAAAGTAGATAAATAGAGAATTATGCATTTGCTGGCATAGATAATTTACATTAAATAAGATATCTGGCTGAGTGACGGTTAATTATTGTAGAGAACCAACAAGTTATCTATAGTATTTAGGTTGATTATTGGAGACCGAAATGTCTGAAATAGTAGGTAGCTTGGATGACAATGGTGTAATAACTCAAATATGTAAAATAAATTTATTTGAAAAATATAAAAATTCTCAAGTAGAGCGCTATTATACTGATTTAGTGAGCACTATGTGCTAGACTATATATATATATATATATATATATCCCTAATTGACCCCACCCTTTATCTCACTTTGTTTCTTGGTCAAGAAGAAATTAAAAGAGGGGAAGAAGAAAGAGGAGAGAGAAATATATTTGGATAATATTTATTAGTCATTTCTACTGCATATTTTATTCTATTCATTGTAAGTTACTAATTTCTTAATTCTGTTTTCGATATTTTCACTTCTACGAATTTTCTCTCATAAATATATATACAAACATTGCATTTTCTCATGATTTCATAAGTTTTCATCGTGCAAGTTGGAATATGTTATAAATTTAATCATTATGAATGATTTGATATGATTTTATTATATTTTGAATAACGTACTTACTGATATTAGGAGGAGACAAGTTAGTATATGCTATTATAACTCTTCATGATATAATACAAAATGAAATCAGCTATTATAATGAAGCTGAAATAAGTAGTATTAAATTTTCTAGTGAGATGAAATTAGAGTTTTATTTGGGATAGCTTTTTCATTGTTTTCTAAATCAGCTTTCTACTACAAAAATTTATAATTAAAAAAAAAGTTAAAAAGCTGTTTTAAAAAGTATTAAAAAATTGTCCCAAACAAAACCTAAATTTTCTTTTTTACACTGTCAAACACAAATTGTCAAAGTAGTTTTACTTCCAGCTCGATGCATAGTCTTCAGATATGATCTATTTCTATGATTCCACCTGTTCAGTTTTTATAAAGCATAGATGCATTCAATAAATTAGCTGAATTTTTTTCTTTATGAGATCATATAAAAACATTAAAACATAAAAACTTGTACATGCAAATTAGGCGGTTTGGCATAGTATAAATTTATTGTCTTAACATTACATGAAGATTCCACACGCGTACATAAAAAATTAAGTCAAAAGAAGCTCACAAGAGAATGAAGTTTTTTATATGTGGAAATTCATAAATGAGAAAAATCATGGAATGTGAACCGGTTGAAATGATTCCACTTGTGCATGATGGCCTCCATTGCTAATAGAGATGATGTTGATATAATATAGTAGATATGAACAATGAAGAATGATTTTCATTTCTAAAATTTGTAGGAGCTTTTGAGACATTCAAATTGAAGTTATCCTGCAAGAGATCATTCGTGATCTCTTCAATTGTTCTTTTCAGAGGGGAAACTAGATATCAACATGAGGTTGATGTCGGCAACATGTATCACATTTTTATTTAGCCACTTCTTTTTCATAGCTTTCAAAATTTGTTTTTACTAAAAAGTAGCTTTATACAATAACTTTTAAAAAAGTTATTTTTTCACAGTAGGTTCATAACAAACATTATAAAATGCTGCAATCATCACAAATGGATACTAATTTTAAGTGTGAAATTAATTTTAAAGTCCTTTTTGAGCTCAAAATGTTGTTTTCTAAATATATTAAACAAAATAATTAAAATTAATAAATTTATCATACTTTTAAATATGTTTTCTCACCTTGAAGGCCACCAAATGAGTCAAATTTTAGGTGTGATTGGGTCAAGTTTCTTGCTGCTTTACTTTTCAGACCACAAGCATAGTTTTGTTTGATTATTGCTTTCTCATTGCTTTCAATAAAAAAATTATTAGAAAGTAGCTTTAAAAAATTACTTTCCAAGTTTCCAAAGACAACAACTTTATAACAATTTTATAAAAAGCTATAGATGTCCCAAACAAATCCCTTCGACTTTTATTTGGGAGAGTTTAAACTTTTCTATTTTGACTTTAAAAAGTGCCTTTTTCCACCATAATTTCAAAAACATTTTTTTAAAATATCTTTTTAAAGACAAAAAATTAAAATTATGGTGAAAAAAAATATCTTACAGCACAATTTTTTTTCTGATATTACTTTTCTTATCACCAAAACAATCGAAAAGATGTTCCAAATAAAGCCTCAGGCCACATCAAACATCGAAAATCATTTCAACCAATAGGTCTCTAATTGATTTGAGTATTTGAGTCAAAAAAGCTACCTGAACCCAATCACACCAACTACAAGCACAACCACAGATTAATTTTTTGGATGTCCTAAATTAGTCAAAATAAAACAAGCTTTATCCAAGCATCAGCCATGCAATGGGTTGGTAGCCATAACTTCTGACCTTCAATAGTAATCAGAAACAGCACAAGCAGAAACCATTGTCTGCTACAAAGGTTTTCAGAATCTCCTTAGAACTGTCAACCAAATACCACATACTAACCATTATCACAGAACAAATTGACCTCACAGTCAAAATCTTCACCAACACACTTCAACTACACATATAAATACCATATTCATGATCTCAAGCTTCACATTGCATTAATCTTCTACCACAGGTCCACAATCATGCCTCAACAGAGCACTCTTTCCAATTTTCTTTCCATCTTCATTACTGCTCTCATCTCCTGCAATGTCTCAACATGCAGGGCTACTCGGCTTCTCCCTCCAATGCCTGAATCGCCATTGTTGCCTACTTTAGAAGCTCCTCCACCGCATCATCAGTGGCCTTTCCCCAGGCCACAGTGGCCAACGACCAATTTTCCAAGGCATGAAGCTCATCCCAAGGCTGCAAGGTTCCCTCCATGGATTCAAGATCCAACAAAGTTCGAGGTGAGAGATTTATGAAAGGAATGAGACGAATCAGAGAAACAGAGGAATAAGGCACAAGTAATATCTTGTATTCATATTCATTCAGTTTGATACTAAGTGCATATTTATAGGTTTTACATTATAACTAATCACATGATTAGTTAGTTATGCTGAGCTGTCAATTAGCTGTACAGAACATTCTACAACATCTTCCTACAGCCCCCCTCAAACGTTTACTAGATTGCTAGTAATTAGTTTGAGAACAAGATCCTTAAACCGAGAGATAGGTAATGCTTTTGTAAAAACATCCGCTATCTGATCCTTAGTACTTATATGATGTACAATTATGTGTTGAGATTGAATACATTCTCTAATAAAATGACAATCTATTTCAATATGCTTTGTACGAGCATGAAAAACAGGGTTATTTGCCAACGCAATTGCAGAAGTGTTGTCACAAAATACGGGAGTAGGTGGTAATGAAGAAATCCGAAAATCGGTCAGTAACCGTCTCAGCCATATAACTTCGGAAGCTACTGTTGCCAATGCTCTATATTCGGCTTCTGTAGATGATCTTGCAACAGTTGATTGCTTCTTTGCTTGCCATGAGATAAGTGAATTTCCCAAAAAATTGCAATAACCCGTAACCGATTTCCTGTCTATTGAATCTCCCGCCCAATCTGAATCGGTATAACTATGTAATTTGAGCTCATCTTTATATAATGGCAAACCTTGATCAAGTGTTCCTTGAATATACCTCAATAATCTTTTAAGATTATGAAAATGAGATATAAGTGGCTTATGCATATGTTGACACACTTGTTGTACTGCAAATGTGATATCCGGTCGGGTTAGTGTCAAATATTGTAACGAACCAGCCAGTTGTCTATAAAGCTGAGGATTTTCAAATTCAGCTTCTGTAACTGTTGCAGCTAACGGCTTGTAGATACTTGGAGTAGCCACTGGCTTTGAACCGGTCATACCAGCTTTTTCCAATATCTGTTTAGCATATAAAGTTTGGCTCAAATGCACTCCATACTGAGTTGTAGATACTTGAATTCCCAAAAACTGAGACAGTTGGCCAAGGTTTTTCATTGAAAACTGGTTGTGTAAGCTGAGAAGAAGCTCATCTATAGTGGTTTGATTATTTCCGGTTAACAAAATATCATCTACATAGATGAGTATATATAAAGAAACTGAACCGGAATGATAAACCATTAAGGAAGGATCAGCTGCACTTATTTTGAAACCAAATTTGAGCAAATGTTGGGACAATGTAGCATACCATTGTCTCGGGGACTGTTTAAGGCCATAAATTGCTTTCTTCAAACGACAAACATAATGTGGATGATTTTGATCAGCAAACCCAGATGGTTGTCGCATAAAAACAGTCTCCGAAAGAGGACCATGAAGAAAAGCATTGGAAATATCAAGTTGAACAATTTTCCAATTATAATGTAGTGCAACTAAAATAAAAACACGAACCGTGGGCATCTTCGCAACTGGACTAAATGTTTCATAATAATCAAGACCATATTCTTGATTATATCCTTGAGCTACAAGCCGAGCCTTGTATCTTGCTACTGTCCCGTCTGAATTCAACTTCGTACGATAAATCCAGCGACAACCCAATACATTTTGAGTAGAATCATGTGGAACTAGCTCCCAAGTACCCTTTGATTGAAGAGCTTGAAATTCAGCAGACATAGCCATACGCCAATGAGGTAACTTCGAAGCTTGCTGATAATTCGTAGGATCAGCCGATTGAATTTTATGAGACAGATTAAAAATCTGTTTTGGCTTAACAATCCCACTTTTCAATCTTGTATGCATGGGATGAGCATTAAGCTTCTCCGAAACAACTGGCAACGGAGAGGGTAATAAAGAAGTTCCTGATGGAGTATTGGTAACAGAATTTGTGGAGGTATTTGTGACAGAAATGGATTGAGACCGAGATTCATGAGACGGCATCAAGACTTGAGATGAAATAAAATTATGTGGTAACCCTGAAGCCGGAACAAGCAGCAAAGGTTGTATATTTTTAGAGACAACCGGAACTTGAGATAAATTTGTTTGTTGAGCAAAAGGATAGACCGCCTCATCAAAAACAACATGACGAGATGTATACACTTTGTTTGTAGTAGGATCAAAACACCGATAACCTTTTTGTGAGGTGGCATAACCAATGAAAACACATGATTTTGATAAAGAAGAAAATTTATTAGAGTTATATGGACGAAGCCATGGAAAACAAAGACATCCAAAAGCTTTGAAATGATCATATTTGGGAATGTGACCATATAACAATTCATAAGGAGACATGTTTTGAGTGTTAACAGAAGGAAGCCGATTTATTAGATAAGCAGAAGTGTATAAAGCTTCTACCCATAAAAATTGAGGAAGAGATGCTTCAACAAGAAGCGACCGAAGTGTTTCAACTAAATGACGATGCTTCCGCTCAGCAATACCATTTTGAGCAGGAGTATAAGGACATGTGAACTGATGTATTATGCCACAATGCTTAAGATAAGAATTAAAAATGAGCATTAACAAACTCACCTCCTCCATCAGTCCTTAGAATATGAATATGAGCATTGAATTGACACTCAACCATTTTCTTGAACTCAAAGAATTTAGAAAAAGTATCAGATTTTCGTAACAGAGGATATACCCAAGTGAACTTGGTACAATCATCTATAAACGAAACATAATACCTAAAACCACAATTTGAAGATGTAGGCGATGGTCCCCAAACATCAGAGTGTATAAGATGAAATTTCTGCGTACACTGTGTTTGAGACCGAACAAACGGAAGTCGATGACTCTTGGCCATACGACAGATACTACAAGAAGTATTAACAGAACATGATATCCCAAGATTTTGATTACAAAGATATGCTAAAGTAGCATGAGACGGATGTCCCAAACGCCGATGCCAAAGATCAGGAATATGCTGAACAGAAATGAGAGCAAGATTATTTGACGAAGACAACAGTCTTGGTCGACCGCATAGAGGATACAATCCGTTAATACACGGACCCTGAAGAAGAGGCTTCTGGGTTATCCGATCCTTTATGACATAACCAGTTGAAGAAAAAGAAATGTCACAATTGTTATCAGAAGTAAGACGATACACAGATAACAAATTGAAGGAAAGATTGGGAACATGATTTAATTTGGATAATTGTAAGCTACCTGTGGGAGTAGGAAGAAGCCCATTGCCAGTATGTTGAATTGAGAGCTGTTGCCCATTGCCCAATACAACCTGATTGTTTCCATGATATGATTTGGGTGTCTGAATAAAACTGGAGTCAGTGGTTAAGTGTGAAGAAGCACCACTATCTAAATACCACTCCGGAGACGTCGTCGTAGTATTTGTTGGAGAAAACAAAGCAGAGCTCGGCGGATCAGACGAGTACTGTGAATCATGTCTATACCAACAACGAACTGCAGTATGTCCTTGTTTACCACAGATTTGGCATATAGCATTTGTTCTCGGAACTCTTCCACCACGGGATGTATTTGCAGACCTGTTACCATTTGAAAAACGGCCTCGACTTGATCTACCGCGACCTCGACCCCTGGATGCGGCTAACGCGGTATCATTTCCAGATATTTGCAGAGATTGCAACTCTTTTGTTACTTCATGAGACAAATTCAGCTCCTCACTACACAATAAGGTGTACAAATCATCCAGTGCTAGCGGTTGTAAATTGGTTCTTATGGCAGTTTTAAACGCCTGATATGAATTCGGCAAGCCATTGAGAGTATGATGAATAATTTCTTCAGAATCCAGTGAAACACCAGCTGCAGCGAGTGCATCGACTTTTGCTTTGATCTCCAATAGATACTGCGCCATGGATTGTTCTTTCATAGAACAATGTTGCAGTTCATTCTTAATCTGCATAATTCTTGATCGTGTCGTCGATTGAAGACGACGACCGAGAGTTTGCCATATATCTGTACAATGATCAAGATTCAAAATATACGGCAAAAGATTCTGAGAAACAACGGAATACAAAGCCGCTGCCAGATTCTGATCAATTAAAACCCATGTGTTGTAATCCGGATTCTGAACTGTGACTCCAGCTGCATTCGTGCTGTATTTAACAGGACAAACGCAAGAACCATCTAAAAAACCTTCAAAACCATTCGCCCGGAACAGTTTTAGCACCTGAGACTTCCAGGTTGGATGATTCTCAGCAGACAGAGGATTTGAGATAATATTTTTGATATTGGACATCAAAAATTTAAGCTGTGATGGAATGACCGTGCTTTCAAGAAAAGCTCCGGCGACTTCAGTATTAGCATTAGCAGACTGAGCTGTGGAAGAGTTATTTGAAGGATTCATGACTTCAAACAGATACGATGACGATCTTGAAAGAAAAAGAACGAAGATCTTGAAAAAGATCTTAAAGACAAAGCGGAAAACTAATCTTCAAAACCAATACGATGACGATTTTGAAAGAAAAGGACGAAGATATTGAAAAGATCTTAACGAAAAAGCGGAAAACGAAATTTCAACGCTCTGATACCATGAGAGATTTATGAAAGGAATGAGACGAATCAGAGAAACAGAGGAATAAGGCACAAGTAATATCTTGTATTCATATTCATTCAGTTTGATACTAAGTGCATATTTATAGGTTTTACATTATAACTAATCACATGATTAGTTAGTTATGCTGAGCTGTCAATTAGCTGTACAGAACATTCTACAACATCTTCCTACACGAGGAACCCAAACTTCAGCCAAAAGTTCCTTCTTGTCATGAATTGAAGCCTAGTCCCAAGACAAAGTGGCCAGTTCCTGAGCTGACCCCTAAGGTTGAAGAGCCCACTCCGGCGGAAGCTTCAGGCGCCTGCACTGCCACCGTCTTTGCATGAATTGCCAGGTCTGCTCAGCCCAGAACTGGCACCAATGGCTTCAGTTGCGCTGGTTCCTTCTTCGGCCGAGGCTAAGCATAACTAGTTTTATTACAGATCGAGCTACTCAACGCTCTTGCTTCCTCCAAATAATGAAGCATCTTTCATGTTATACTATGTTTTCTTCTTCTATATGCACAATAAATGAAGGTTATGAGTTATTTTGTTCAGTAGGAAGCTTAGAAAGCCTGCCTGTATTCTCTCACATCTTTTGTTAATGAAAACTCTGTTGGGAATAATATATTTAGAACATTTTATAATTGCACTGTTGTCAAACAAATTGTGGACAAGAAAGAAGACTTTGTCTTTTGATCGAACCAAACCACAATCCAAACAACTATGAACTGGAGCTTAATTGAGGAACGTGCATATTCCTTTAGGGAATGTTTGAGATTTTATTTATTTATTTTTTATTTTAAAAATCTGTTTAATTTGTGTTTTTTTTTAGCTTTTTAAAATAAAAAATAAATAAATTAAGTTATCATTAAAAATACACAAAAAAACTTTTTGTTATTTTAAGGTGTTTTAAATTTTTTTTCTTACTCTCTAATTATCAATATTGTTGTGTCATCACCTATAATCTCATCTTCTGCGACATTCAATAAAAAAAAACAATAATACTTATTGAATGTCAAATAAATTTTTAATTATTACTTCGAGAAACTTTGTGAAGATTTGTTGAGTTTGAAATCATCATTATTGATTAATTACATTTAAGCAAATAATGTACTTAATAATTTTTTTTTTTTCAAAACATTATTTGTAACTTTAAACAACTAAATAAGCCTTTGGATTTGATTTGAATATAAAAAAAATTAGTCTAAATACTGTTGTAATTGATTGTTGCATGCACATCATATATATATTTTTTAAATTCACATAGGGGCTTACACGTTAATAGCACAAAAAAATTTACAAGTCCTTAAGAGGTTCATTTGCTCTAGACTGCTTAATCAAAAATTCAAAAAAGTCCTACTGAGCCAATGAACTCACTACTCATAATATAAAAAGACAACGGGTCCGAGGGCCACCACCTAAGAAAGATCCATGTAAGAAAATTGTTGAAATCCATGCCGGAGCTATTGTAGGACCTACAAAAAAACTTAAGTAGAGAAAAAAATTCAAACCATGAGTAGGGACATACTTGATGATCATAGAATAAACCCAAAAGTAGAGCTCACCAACAAGTACACTATGGTTGCAATTATAGAGGTTAAAGTTCACTAAGACATGGTTCTAACAGCATTAACTCCTAAAAGTAAAAGAACCCATCAAGAGGACCTTAAATAGGGCAAGCCAGACCGATCAAGATTTGCTAACCCTTCCACCATTTTGGGCAGAGTAGAGCTAGAAAAATCCACAGTACTCAACTTAAAAGCAAAATTAGCCAACCAATCAACACACATATTGCCTTCACGCAAGATGTAGGTAATATAAAAATTAATGTTGGATAAGCGCTGCTTAATTTCACTAATCAAATAAAAATTTTCAGCATTACGATAGTTATATTTCATAACATAATGAATGAGAAGTATAGAGTCAACCTCAATCTAAATGTTAATAATACCTAAGTTATGGAAGATGTTAATATCATAATTAAGAGCATACAGTGCAACCATAATAGTAGACGAAGCCAAAAGAGGACCAACATAAGCATAAACAACTTTACCATTATGATTCTTAATCATTCCACCCCCGCCAGCAGCAGACCCTAGAAAAGACCCTTCAGTATTTAATTTAAACCAACCGTGAATAGGTTTCATCCAAATAATAAATATATCGTTATTAGAATAAGAGGAATGTTAGAATAAGAGGAATGACAAATATGCATACCAAAAAAACAAACCACAAAAGAGTAGCCTTTGAAACAACCAGTCTTTATGATCACTTATTCAACAAATTATAGATGTATTATGGTAAACTATAATAATTAGTTCTTACATGTCTAAATACAACCTTCACAGTTACAAAATCATCTCATTTTATTTAATGCCTCACTAATTATTAGTGTACTACAATAAAATAGTTAGTGCACTCGCAATATAGAGATAAATTATTTTGTGCGGAGACCGGACGCAGAACGTCATCCGGAGACCAATCAGAATGCACAAGTCAGCGGTACCGAGCACAAGGGTGACATGGGGCATTCTGATTGATCTCCGGACAGCGCTCGACGTCCGCACAGAATAATTAATCCAATATAGAACTATTGATCATATCATTCTTTCGCTTTTATTATGAATCACTACTTCAACTATAAGCATTCTCTGATGTCTACTAGGCAAGTACAAAAATGACTTCACATTTACAGAGTGCCTAAATTTTGTATCTTGTTTGAAACCCTAATTCCTGGGATACTAAGAAATAAAGCACCGTAGTCCAGTCCTCCATTAAAGCTAATATTGATTTATTGACACCATAACTTTGGGTTTTAGTAGGTCCAATCATCATCAAACTTGGTATATACCTTTCTAGAGGCCCAATGAGCTTTTGTAATAGCGTGGGTGCTCTATCTTATTTGTATGAATCCTACCAGATGCTCTTAGCAATTCACTTTCTTACACTCAGATTGAGCATTAATTAAGATTGGACTCTTTGATCAGAGCTCACATCTTACTATAATTAACTTTTTTCATATCTTTAATCTCTCGTGTAGTTTGCTTCTTTTTTGAGTCTCAACCTACACTTGAAATTATAAAATCTCTTTTATATAGGCTCACAGATTACTTTATGTCTTCAATATAACATTAGACTACAACCTCTAATACTAACCACTTGAATCTAACATCAGAATCAATTAAATTAATGTTTCATCTGGGATGACTTTTCTATTGTTTTTTTAAAGTAGATCTCTAATACAAAAGTTTCAAATTCGAATTTTTTATACTAAAAAATCTATTTTAAAAAAACAGTAAGAAATCAGTCTCAAACGAAACATAAATCTCTTAAAAATATATTTCCTAACAACAAACAACTAACCAAATGAGCCTTGAACGGGATCCACAAATGGAGAATTGTTGTTGGTGTTTGAGGGAATTTTGAATTTTTTATATTTTATAATTAAAATTAGGGGTGTCAATTCGGGTCAACGGGTTGGGTTCGGGTCGAACCCGACTTTACCCGAGCATAAACGGGTTGGCCCGAACCTGACTCATTTAGCTAAACGGGTAAAGATTTTCAACCCGGACCTGACCCGTGTGGGTTACTTGGTCGACCTAACCCGACCCTCGAACCCGGGAACTTAGATCTGGAGATCGGGATTCGTCGATTCGGGCGTGGTTCGAGGCGCCACCGTGTCAGGGGAGAGCTGCGCACCTACAAGTCTGCGAGAGCTTGCAGCGTGCCTAGCGTGACACCGGTGCAACACTGCGGCTCCGCGGTTCGACGCGACACGAGCCTCGCGAGGGCTAGGGCAACTGGGTGAGGCGAGACTGGGCCGACTGGTATGGCTCCATTGCTCCACGGTTCGATGCGAGCCTTACGAGGGCGAAGGTCTAGGGCTTTTCGAGCACGGTGTGGCTATGCTGTGCGGTTCAAGCTCGACGCGAGTCAGCGACTACGTGAGGCGGGTTGGCAGTCGGGTCAATCCTGGGTCAATTTCGGGTTACCAAGTTGACCCAGACCCGACCCATTTTTTAAACGGGTCAAAAGTTGAGACTCGAACCCGACCTGTTTGTTAAACGGGTCGACCTTAACCTTGATTTTTCGGGTAGGGTTCGGGTCGGGTTGTCGGATCGTGCCAATAATTAACACCCCTAATTAAAACTTCTAAAATTTTATTATTTACAATAACTTATTATATTTTATTTCAAAAATATTCTCCTACTACTGTTCCCAATTAATCATTCACATTTACATAATTGAATCAAAATTTTAGCATATTTTCTATGTATGAGGCTTTGTGGCAAATTGATAGCAGATTACAATGAATTTGTAACAATTTTTTTTTCAGCAAAGTATCCCTCCAGGTTTTGTTTTTAATTAGCACCTAATTTACCTACTAATTTGCAACATATTTGGAATTTTTTGCAAAATTCATCACAAATCTGTTAAGAATTCGATAGCTAAATTGATATTTTATTGTTTTGGCCAACTTTTAACCAATACGTAGCTAATTAGCTAAGGATTATTTCTATAGCAATTTTCTGAAGCAAATTAGCAGGCATAATGGCAGATAAGAGTCGTTGAGCAATATCGGACTTAAGAAAAAGTAAACTATTTTTAATTCTGATAAATATATAATTATCACTGTGAAATTAAAAATATGAATAAAATAATAAGTAATATTAGTATTGAAATAATAAAAGTAGTTGGATCGATCAATCAAATGTCTGAATAGAAAGAAAGTGTGGAGGGGACATTGGTTAGATGAGAGAAATTTTGAAGAGAGATGAAGACTATGGGATGGTTCTCTATAACATTTATGCAATAATCTTTAAAAAAGAATGTAGTTCTCTAATTCAGTGGAATGAGCTGGATTTAGATCATGTCCAATCGAACTGCATATCATTGTATGCCGTCCGCGAATTGCTGTATTCTAACTCCAAATCTCCAGCAAAAAATTGGTAGGTGAATAGTGCGACGTTAATATTGGCATCGGATTATTCACTTGTGCCAAAAAAAGCGATTACCTTCGCACTGGTTAGCTTCACTGGAAGCGTGCGAAACAGAAGAGAGATGGTTACCTTCGTAAAGAAGCGCGCGAGAAAAGAAAAATGGAGTTCCGCATCTTGAAATTTTACGATATTTTAGAGTGGAAAATAGGGTTTTTGGTTGGAGATGCCCTTAAGTAAGTCTTATTACATATCTAGACAAGATTTTGGATGATTTTAATATACGTTAAATAGTTTCAATATATTGGTTATTTTAATTATAAATATGCTAAAATTAGAGTTTGTGCGTTCCTCAAATTAATAATAAAATTTATTAAATTTTAATTAATTATTTTTTAGATATATCAAAGTGTGAAAATTTATACTTATGCAGTCAAATTTTCACGCCACATCAGTATTACTAATCGATACAAAATAAAACAATCATTATCCCATACAAATTAATAAATTGCTATGAAAATATATTGTTTATGATTTTGAAAAGTGGAACCCATATCATTTACGTCTGATTTGGGACTACTTTCATACTGCTTTTGTAAACGGCTTTCTAGTACAGAAATTTGAATTTGAAATTTGTGTACTAAAAAGTTGTTTTAGAAAGCAAGAAAAAGCCGTCCCAAACGAAGTTTGGAATGACTTTTTTACTGCTTCTTAAAGCAGCTTTTTAGTAAAAAATCTTTAAAAAGCAAAAAGAAAACTGTTTCAATTGAAGACTAAGGCTTCGTTTGGGACGGCTTTTTTACTGCTTACTAAAACGGAGTTTTAGTACAAAGTTTTTTATTTTGGTACTAAAACTCTGTTTTAGAAAGCGGTATAAAAGCCGTCCCAAACAAAACCTAAAGCTTAGTTTGGGACGACTTTCTTATTGCTTCTTAAAGCAGCTTTTTAGTTCAAAAATAAAAATTTTTGTACTAAAAATCTTCTTTAAAAAGTAGTAAGAAAGTCATTCCAAACAAAGCCTAAGACTTTGTTTAGAATGATTTTTTTACTGTTTCTTAAAACATCTTTTTAGTAAAAAAATTAATATAACAAAAATTCCCCAAGAACGATGAAGCCTAAGTAGAAATCATTAATTAACAAACATGCTTCAGATGTATACAGCAGTAAAAATAGAGAACGTCAAAATACAAAACACATTTCCAGTTCAAACAATGTAGCATCAAAATTCACATGACAAAGACACGTACATAACCAATTAACCCCAAAAAATTACAACATGTATATATAAAGGACAAACAATCAAGCAATCCAACATATCAAATACAAATGACTTACAGCGACTAAAACGACAACACAGTAATCCAATCATATAAACAGAAACATACATAAAACATAGCTGAACTGCTGAACTCAGGCATCTGTTCTCACGGGCTTTCGCTTGCAGCTGGTGGTGGTGAGAAGAACGGAATAGATGGGAATGATGGAATGCTCAAAGGGATTCCGGGAATAGAAGCTGGCAATGGAGGGAAGGCGAGCTTTGGAATGTTTGGAATTGTGGGAATGGTTGGAAGGGTGGGGATGGCCGTCGGAATTGCAGGCAAAGGAAGCGTAGGAAAGGAAGGCACGGCGGGCAACGGCGGGAGAGATGGAAGAGTCGGCAATGACGGTAATGATGGAGCCGGTGGTGACTCGGGGGCGGCGGCTGTGTCGAGGAGATGGCGTGCACCATGACAGAGAGTGCTCTCGAGCAAGGCGAGTGCCATGAAGAAGTAGAAGAAATGGTTTATGAGAGCCATTGAGGTTGATGGAAGGGGATTGGAGAGAAGAAGAAGTTGATAGCTAGATATGTGGTGGATGAGAAATAGAGGAGAATGGTTGTCTTATTTATAGTTGATGGAAGAAGGAGAATATGTTTTTAGGTGTTTTTTGGTCATATGGTGGTAGTTAATTAGCTGGCTAACAAGAATATAACTACTATTTATGCGAGGTTTTATATGATTATTAAAGAGTTGGGGTTAATAAAGTTCTCATGTTTTTGTTATCGTTAGTTCACCTTCCCAGCTCCCTCTTCATTTTTATGGAATAAAAAATTTATGTTCTTTATAAAAAGTCTCATTGATTATGACTGGTGATCATTTGGAGGTGAGTCCCAATCTAATATAAATCTCAATGTTAAGTTTAAGGGTGATAAGCAATTTCTTATTGTTTTTTCTAGTTTCAAGAAATCCAAATAAAGAAAAAAAAAAGGTAAATTAATTTGTTGTGTCCTGAAATATTCGCGATGATAGAGAAATATAAAGTTTAATGTCTTAGCTTTGTATGAAGATCCAACATACGATCAAATAAAAGAGAGGGTGTAGTCTTTATAAGAGACATGAGTTTTTATGTGGAAACCCCTGAAAAGGGGGGAAACCACAGGGTTTGGACCAATTTGAATGAATCAACTAGTCTTTGCAGTCAATTACAAATGAGGACCTTCCTTGAGGGAATATTAATGCCTTAGTTTGATGTAGCAAATATAGATCATATAAAGTGCATTACATGGTGGGAATGGGAAGAATCAGTATTGACATATTCGTCTAGTCGGCAGACGATGGAGGTCGGAAATACCGTAGTCGGGTGACGGTGGTCGGAAGGATCATAGTTGGCGAGTGATAGAGATCGGAAGGTCTGTTATCTGACGATGGAGGTCGGAAAGACCATGATCTGATAACAAAGATCGGAAGGATCGTAATCTAGAGAAGGAGGTCGGAAGGACCGTAGTGGGCGGACGAGAGTGGTCAGAAAGACCGTTTTCTATCGACGGAGGTCAGAAGGCCCGTATTCTAGCGACGAAGGTCGAAAAGACCATTGTTTGGTAATGAAGGTCAGAAGAACCGTAGTCTGACAATAGTTGTCGCGCGTGGGGGGGGGGGTCCGACAATAGTAGGTGGCCAGGTAGAAGTTCGACGTCTGTCGATATACAGGAGGAAGTCCGACGACATTTAGTGGTGTTGACCTCGATTTTCGTTCGAGTGCAGTCGATCTATTCGATTGAACCTCGTCGAGCCCAGTTCGAACTCGAATCGTTTCGAATTGATGTTAATTTTACTCGACCCTATTCATTCAAACCCGAATAATTTATTTTGACTGCGACGAGTTCAATTTGACCCAAATCAATTTCAATTTGGATTTAATTTTTGATCAAGCCTAATCTACCTTTAGATCCAACCAAATTTAATCAGATTCAAATCTCTTTTCTGAGCCGTTTGAAATTTTCTCTAAATCTGGAAATTTAATCGGAAGGCCAACATCCGTTGGCAGTAGTTCGTACCTGGTCCTCGGCAGATGCAGGCTCTATTCGCGTGAATGAGCTACTGCTTTGACGGATAGAAAATGACGGGTTTCTCTTTTAAGTCAAGCTGTGTATTTCCTCTAGGAGAGAGTTCCCAGGTGGGGGATTCGACATTCATACGCCCTTCTCTACTTTCCATTCGGAGATCCTGACTTCGGTTTTTCTCCTTCTCTTCTTCCGTCGCCCCCTCCCTCTCTCGCTCTCCCTGGTGTTCGCAAAATCCAGCCAAGGACGACGCCCTAGCTCCTCCCCTCCCGGCTTCGCACGGTCCATGACCAAACCCGACGATTCTGACGCCGTACGCCTTGACCAATCTCGTCCCCTCCTCTGTCTTGGCTGACCGAGCTCCTCCAAGCTACAGGTACATCGGAGCTTAATGATTGGGAACTGAACGAGACCATTTGCTTATAAGCTTTTAAGTGGCCGCGCCACAAGCTGAGATCATTTGCTTGCTTAGGAGCTTTTAAGTGGCAGCGCCACATTCATGTATGATTTATACAACCTAAACTCTTAATTATATAGATCAGAACTGCTACACTCCACACACAAATTGTTAATAGGTATTCTAGCATGTTTAGGTAGTTGGCCTTAGGTTAGTTCACCAATGAAGCTTTGGCCCTATAGGTCAAAGCTTGCCCCCCCTTATGTGAACCCTAGAGACCATTAGGGTCATTTAGGCCTGTAGAGTAGGCCACCTATTTGTGCCAGTTGGCATCGTTGTTTTCCCACACGAAGTGGGCATCGTTGTTTTTCTGCTAGGATTTTGGCTTTTTTCGGTTTTGGGTATGATACCCCCCACCTTCTGTGAGCCTTAGAGACCATTAGGGTCATTTAGGCCTGTAGAGTAGGCCACCTATTTGTGCCATTGGGCATAGTTGTTTTCCTACACGAAGTGGGCATTGCTATGATGATTTTCTATGCGGATACCTTGCCTGGAGGGTACCCTTAGGGTGTGTTTATTTATTTTTTATGTACTCTGGATGTCATGCATACGTTCTTACACACCTTTTGCCATAATGCACCTCACTTACATGCATGCATTGCATTAGTGGCCCTAAGGATATTTCTTACTTATGTATTTATTTCATGCATCATACAGCGTTAGATATATTTGTTTGCATATTATAGAGTCCTTGATTTAAGCCTTCTAAACTATAAATCCTTGATTCTTTAGGATAGAGCATTCCTATCTTGCATACATGTAGGACGATTGGTTGTGCTTAGGATTTTAGCTTGCTTCTCTTTTCAGGCAGGGATATAAGTCCAGATTGCATTAGTTAGGTCGTAGATGTTAGTGTTGTGTGTACAACACTATATATTTTATAGATTTAGGGTCTAAAGGTGAGAGGTGCGAGTGTACCCCTGCACACCTTAATGGTGGATGAGTTCTCCATTCTTTCGGAGACTATAAAGCCTACCCATCTGCGTCATATAGATGACGCCACCTCCTTCTTTCTCTCGTGCTTGCTTGAGATGCTTTGCCTCTCTTCTTTTTCCTCAGTTTCCACTTCTACGAGCCGACCGGATGTTGACTGAACCATGTGTGATCTGATTGAGCCAATTTGGGACCTTCCCTTTTGATTAGGAAAGCCTAGAAAATTCACTTGTACTAAACCCATTAGAGCAGATAATCTAACATCCCTAATCGAGAGTTTTCTTAGATCAAGGTCTAAGATGTAATTAACTACGGGGGCTTGCGCCCGTAGGAAACTTATCCCCACAATCAAATAAACCCTATTCGATGCTGATGCTGATGTATCGAATAGGGGAAATCTCGTGAACTTTTGGGTTATAGATATTATTATCCATCGAGGTTGGTAGGTGAAAGCCACTATCCTCTATGGCTAATCGTATCTATAACTTCATCTGCTCTTCCATCGGTCTGCTTGTGTCGATTGTAAAAGTCTACGACCACTTTGTCCTACGGATTAGTGTGACCGTACTCTTTACATTCGAATCACATAAGCAGAATTCTTTCGGAGACCCACAGGTGGTCCGACGGTCGGTGGTACGACGGTGGTCGAGGAGGAGTTTGGTGGCAAGATTTAACACTAGTTTCCCTCTCTTCCTTCTCTTCCTTGCTTTGGTACCCTTTTCCATGAGGAATGAGGGGCCTATTTATAATTTTCTGAGAGAGCCATAGCCACTAAATAGGAGGGAGATCAATGGTATGTTGAGAGTGGTTTGAATGGACGACCGATGTTGATCCCCTTGATTGGGTTTGTATTTTCGAGACTTTCAGTTCGACTGTAAGTTCACTGAAATCGGATTTGGTTGGTCCCAAATTTAATTTTTGAAGCTTTTGACTTAATTTTGCCTCGAGATTCATGCCGATCAAAATAATTATTTGATTTCATATCAATTTTAATTCTTATGAATCTTTCAAATGATTCCTTATTCGAATCATATTCAAGAACAGATCGATTAGCGTTTGATTAATTTATTGAATAAGAAAGATTTATATTCGATTAGAATTTGATAAAATATTCGATCATCAATCAAATTTATATTTTTGTTCAAATATTATTTAAATCAATTTTAATCGCCAATGTCTTCAAGTAGAAATCATTGTTAATTTATTTTAAATCATAGCAAATCATTTGTTTTAAAATGAGATGTTAATTATCCAATATTTTCTATATTTGTAAAAATATTATCTATTATTTCAATATTTATATTGTTAACCTTGTGTATTTATAATTTCATTTTAGTATTCATTAACAAATTCATTTTGCAATAGCCAGTTAAAACAAATTTTAATTATAAAATTGCACCCATATAATTTCAATATTTTAGATTTATTAGACTTTTATGATTTAATATTACTTAGTGGGTTTATATTTTTTTTATCTTTATATCCAATTTAAATTGATTTTTATGCCCACAATAGAAATATTTAAAAATATTTGCAACTATTTAATTTAACTCTCATCAAATTTTAAATTATTATGAAAGCATTTTAAAATAATTAAATGTAGTGGATGGTTTGTGTCGAAAGTTGACAAAACCCGAAACTCGACCCGGACCCGACCCGCAAAAATCCGGGTTCGGGTCAACCCGTTTGTAAAATAGGTTGGGTTCAGATTTTTGACCCGTTTGTTAAATGGGTCGGGCTCGAGTTGACCTGAAACCCGCGGGTCTACCCGGCTAACCCGTTGGTAAAAAAACTTTTGAAATTAAAGAAAAAATAATGATGTAAAATTGTTCTAAACGATGACTAAGAAATTATTTGAACTCCGTTGAGTTTTTTAAACATACAAATAATCGATGTCGTGTAACTAAATTTTAATAAACTTTCTTTTAATTATAAAACTTCTTTGAAAAAAGAAATACATATTAAGACATGCGTCTATATTTAGCATTAAACTAACTAAAAAATAATCCAATCAATGGGGTTGTACTGCGCAAACGTACAAGAAAAAAAATACATCCAATCGATGCCGTGTAACTTAATTTTTTGAAATCCCATTAAGTCCAGTTCGGGTTGGTGGGTCGGGTCCGGGTTGTATATCCTGAACATTTATCTAAACGGGTTGGGTTTGAGTCAACCTATTTATGCCCGGATCAACTTGGGTTGGACCCGAACCCCGATCCGTTTGACCCGAATTGACACCCCTAGTTGCAATAACTCTGAGGTGGTGTAAGGATGAAATTTAAAGTCCAAGAAAAAATGATGACAGAAGTTAGACTATTTTATTGATAAAATATGCCTTTCCCTCAGAGTAATCCTATAACATAAATGACTTATAATTTGTCCACATGTGAAAATTATTATGGCTCCAAGAAGATTGTTCTTAAAAATTTTCCTAATCAGCTACATGCAAGCTGAAGCGCCTCACCATGATCCATTGTCCTGAGGCAACTAGTCGTGGCAAGAGCTTTCAATATATCATTTTGGCCAATAGATTAGTTGGCTGGGGGTCAATGAGGCCATAAACATTGATAAAGAATGTTGGTAGACATCGAGAGTTGGATACCCACATAAATTAGAAGTTAAATTTTGATATGCATCTAGAGTTGTTGGATGTTGGAAGGCATCAATGAACTACACACATCATGTGCTCTTTATTGGCTTATATTGGGTGTTAATTTCGGGTCACGGGTCTGATTCGGGTCGATGACGAACTGACCCGGGTGCAAACGGGTCGACTCTAACCCGACCCGAATAGATAAATGGGTCGAAAATTCGAACCCGGACCCGACCCGACGGGTTGCAGGGTTGACCCGACCCGACACGGGACCAGCGGGGTCACTACAGGAAAAACGCTAAAAAACCGGCGGTTTTTTTCCGACGGTTAATATGGTTTAACCGGCGGTTAATATGGTTTAACCGGCGGTTGATATGGTTTAACCGACGGTAATAAGCATTATTCCTGTAGTGGGTGCGCAGGCGAAGCAGGTGTGCGCACGAGAGAGCAGGAGAAGCGGCTGCGGCGGTGCGCCAGCGGGCGAGCACGGGTGTGGCGCTGTCGCTGGCAGGCGCAGCAGCGCAGGCAGATCCGGGGCAACGGGGCAACTTCGCTGGCAGGTCTGAGGCAACGAGGCAGCGCTGGATTTTTTAAATTAAACGGGTTTTCGGGTTAACCCGGCAACCCGTTGGGTCAACCCGAACTTGACCCGTTTTTTCAAACGGGTCGAATATGCAAACCCGTTTAAACGGGTCGGGTCCAACCGGATTTTTCGGGTCGGGTCCGGATCGGGTTTTCGTGTCGTGTCAAATATTGACAGCCCTAGCTTATATATAATGTTGTGCTCTAATGGGTATCAATCAAATATAATGCATGGTGATTGTTGGTAGCTAAAACTTGGGTTGTTGATCAATAGTGAATATTAGGAGTTAAAGATCAACAAATATAGATTGATTAATAATGTCAGAAATCACTATTTGATGGAAGTTTGACGTTGTAGGGTAAAGTCCTACATGGGGTCCTTGTTGGGTACCCAGTGGGTGACATGCACTACGCGGATGGGCTTCACCTATTCACACCCATCCATGGTGACTTTTTAGATGCCTCCCACCCATACACACTTGCTTTTCATGTTTTTTGAATGCAGTCTGTTATGAACTGATGGCCTAGAGGTTTGTTGACCTTTGCTCTAAATGCAAACTTTCAAGCCGTATATCAGAATTTATCGTAATCGTAGCACGGTTCAGTGTTGCACACTGCATAGTGAGGATTGTGATAATATAAGACATACAATGATTAGCAATGTTAATTGATTTATCCCCGATGTTTAGTACCCACTCATATCTACCCACGAGGCCATGGGTGTACCCATAACCATTAGGGAGGATGAGTACGTGGGTGGGTGTGGGAATAGGTACCCAATGCAAGGCTCTGCTGTAGGGTGATCAATCGTGATGAGTAAGGATGATAACAAATGTCACGGCTGGCATCAATAGACATCCTAAGTCGAAAGTGGGCATGCAATTAATAGTCAAATCTAAGTTAGTTGATGCCAGTAGATTGATGTGTGATCTTTTAGGTCAATTTGTAGGGCTCAGGTGATGATAAGCATTAGGATCTTGACCTTGATTGACATAGGTGGACATCAATGGATTCTAAATATTAGGTGTTACTGTTTAGTTGATGTATAGTGTTCTAGGTTGATGGATGTCCATGATGGGAACAAAAAATGTCAAGAGTTGTATGTCTTTGAATGTCAGCAGTTAGACAATGGCTAATGTTGGTCAATTATAGATGTTAGGGTGACATTGACTCATAGAAGCTCTATTTTGTGATCATAAAGTAATTAATGAAGAATGACGATGATTGTTGTAATGTCAAATTGTTCATTTGCCTTTGAAAGTGTACCAGACGATCGAATAGGATAAGTTTGAGTAGAAGGAATCTAGTAATGATGGATTTGATGTTCCAAACAGAGGTCAAATCTTATCTTTAAGTTTATAGTTTTTAGAAATGAAAAACATTATCTATTTAGCACATCAATATATATTATTTGTTAGAAAATAAAATAATTAGTATCTTGTAAAAAATTACAATTTGTTATGAAAAATATTATCTATAATTTTGCAAGAACAAAGTCATATGATTTAGAATTCGTCTCGAACAGATTTTTTATTGCTTTTTAAAGCAGTTTTTTAGGAAAAAAAATAAAACTTTGGTACTAAAAAGCAGTTTTAAGAAGCATTAAAAAAGTCGTTCCAAACGAAATCTTAGGCTTCATTTGGGACAGTTTTTTTACTACTTTCTTAAATAACTTTCTAGTAAAAAAGTTTCTTGAATTAAAAATTTTTGTGCTAAAAATCAGTTTTATAAAATAATAAGAAATTATCCCAAACGAAGTCTAAATTTCAAATAATGTAATAGAAAATACTGAAGAAGAAGTAAGCCTCTCTAAGAAATATTGGGAAACACACATGTCAAGAACAGAGAGATGTCTGACGGGAGGAGGAAGAAGAAGTAAACTTTATTGAATCTTTCTTGATTACATTATGTCAATAATGATACGAATATATAGCCTATTCTAATACAGGTAGGACACGTGTATTGATGCCGTTGGATACATAAGTACAGGTTAATATTGACGGTCCTTAACATTCCCCCGCAAGCTGATCGTTGGGAGCAATGGTCAGTTTGTTGCGCAGTAATTTGAACCTTGGTGTTGTCAACGGTTTGGTAAGAATATCGGCCACTTGATCGACTGTGCTAATAGGAAGAAGCCGAATAGTGTTGTTCTGGATGTGATCTCTTACGAACCGTTGGTCAATCTCAATATGTTTAGTACGTGCGTGAAAAACGGGATTATTTGCGAGAGCAATGGTGGACGTGTTATCACAGTATAGGTCAATAGGTTGGGAGTGTAACACGCCAAAATCAGATAGTAAACGTTTGATCCAAATGGTATCCGCCGTAGCCGAGGCTAGCGCACGGTATTCCGATTCGGTAGATGACCTGGAACCCGTGTTCTGCTTTTTAACGGTCCATGAAACCAAGGTATCTCCAAGGAAAGTACAAAAGCCTGATGTAGATTTTCGAGTATCTGGATCTGAGGCCCAATCTGCATCCGAATAGGTCTTGAGTGTGAGATTTGAGCACTTAATCGGAAGCCCGAAATCAATGGAACCTTGTATATAACGGAGAAGTTTCTTGAGCATGACAGAGTGTTTTGGAGCCGGTTTGTGCATGTGCTGAGAGAGGGCGTTCACGGCATATGCAATGTCCGGTCTGGTCAGAGTTAGGTACTGAAGTGAGCCTATAATTTTGCGGTATTTGAGCTCGTCGAAGGCTGCTTGATCGTCCGAGCCAGAATCTGGAAGTTTGGTGTAAGACGGGTTAGCGACCGAGTTACACTTGTGTAACTCGGCCGTTTGAATGATTGATTTGGCATAAAGATTTTGAGATAGAAAGAGCTTATCTTGCATGCGTTCAATTTTGATGCCAAGAAATTGATTTGCTGAACCGAGAAGCTTCATAGTGAATTTGGATTGTAGTTTATTGACCAGTTCAGCCATAGCCCGTTCGTCATTTCCGGTGAGCAGAATGTCGTCGACATATACCAGTAAATAAAGATGAATGGAGTCACGGTGTAATGTCAGAAGGGACGGGTCTGCCTGGCTATGAGTGAACCCGAGCTGCAGTAGATGGGAAGTGAAAGTTGTATACCATTGTCTTGGAGCTTGACGTAGACCATATATAGCTTTTTGTAGTTTGCATACATGATTCGGATTGGATGCGTCCTCAAAACCTTTGGGCTGGCGCATGTAAACCGTTTCATTGATGTCGCCGTGCAAGAATGCATTGGCAACATCAAGTTGCTGAACGCTCCATTTGTAAAACAGGGCTATTGTTAATAAAATTCGTATCGTCGGAAGTTTAGCTACAGGACTGAATGTGTCCTGATAGTCTAAGCCATATTCCTGTTGGTTGCCTTGAGCCACTAATCGAGCTTTGTAGCGAGCAACCGTTCCATCGGAATTGAATTTGGTACGGTATGTCCATTTTGATCCTAGGATGGTCCCGGTCATAGGTGGCGGAACAAGCAGCCATGTTCCTTGCTTTTGGAGAGCGTAGAATTCTTGTGCCATTGCCTGTCTCCATTCGAACTTTTTGCTGGCTTCAGTGTATGTTGTTGGATCAGTGGACAGCTGATCCTTATGAAACAGATTTAGTCTGTGAATAGGTTTGAGAGATCCCGTTTTGGTCCGAGTCGTCATGGGATGATGAATAATTTGGTTTGATTGCTGAGGTAAGTTATCCGTGTGTATTGCTGTCGTAGAACCTGAGTTGATATGCATAGTCTGGACGGGATTAGTTTGAGTGAAAAATCGAGCGGGTGGTGGCAAGGTGTTGCGTTTATGCTTTTGCAATACAGATGGCGGAATGAGCAGCGACGGTGGCACCGAGACATTATGCACAGGTTCTTGAGTATCCTTGAACTTAAGAGGAAAAACAGATTCGTTAAAATGAACATTTCTAGACACAAAAACTTGATTCGTTACCGGATTTAAACATTTATATCCTTTGGATGTATCGGAATACCCCAAGAATATGCATGAGGTGGAGGTCGGTGTGAGTTTCGTGCGCTGAGTTGGAGGAAGAAGGGGGAAACATTCACACCCAAACACCCGAAGATGAGCATAAGAGGGTTGAATGTTGAACATACTATAGAGCGGAGCCGTGTGCTTAGTTGTGGCAGACGGTAGTCTATTAATCAAATAGGTAGCTGTAGTGGCTGCCTCAAGCCAGTAACTCTGCGGAAGTCCTGCAGTAGATAGCATAGTTCTGGTCGTAGAGATTATATGTCTGTGCTTACGTTCTGCTATCCCGTTTTGTTCGGGAGTGTAGGGGCAATACATTTGGTGACGAATTCCTGCATTTTTGGTGAAGGATTGGAATTGATTGTTAACAAACTCACCTCCACCGTCGGTCCTTATAGTTAGAAGTTTCCGGTTAGTTTGTCTTTCAACGAATTTCACAAAGTTAATAAAAGTATGTGTAACATCGGATTTGTGTAATAACGGAAATAACCAAACAAAGCGAGAAAAATCATCTACAAATATAACGTAATATCTAAAGCCTTGATGTGAGGGTACCGGTGAGGGTCCCCACACGTCAGAGTGAACAAGTTCAAGCGGAAAACGACTGCTGTTGGAAGATCGTTCAAAAGCTAACTTGTGACCTTTACAAGACATACACTGAGTACAATTGTATTTAGTAGTGCCTATATGTAGCAGAGGATGAACACGCGATATAGTTTGAACAACACGATGATGCGGATGTCCAAGGCGCAAATGCCAAGTTCCTGGAGAAGATGTGTTTGCTGCGAGTGCGGTTGCGTTAGTGCCGTGAACCGAATTTGCTATCTTGTAGACGCCTTGATTGCACGGGCCTTTAAGAATGACTTGATTTGTCGTTCGATCCTTAAACGTAAAGCCACTTGCGTCAAATGTTATAGAAATAGGATTGTCTTTAACAAGATTCGAAATAGATAGTAAATTGTAGGACAAGGAAGGAATATGTAACAGACGAGATAAGACTAGCTTACTAGCAGGGGTAGGAAGAATTCCTGAACCCGAGTGAGCTATTGGAACCGTTCGGCCGTCGCCAAGAATGACATTTTCGATTCCGTTGTACGTCGTGTAGAAGTCCAAATTGTCAGTTGTGTTCGTCATGTGGGAGGAGGCACCGGAGTCAATGTACCAATCCGATGTCGAGTTACCTTCGTTATTTGCTATGAACGCGCTGGTGTACTTGGCCGCATGTTGTGGAGGCTTGTAGTTTGTATTAAGCCTATGCCAACAGGCGTCTGCACTGTGTCCCTTTTTATTGCAAATTTGGCATACAGTGGAATAGTTTGGGTTAGGAGTAATTGCCGAAACCGTGGTTGGCGGTAGTCGTCCGCGGCCACGCCTACCTCTACCTCTTGCCGTGTACAGGGCCGACTGATTATTTGGTAGTGTAGGAAATTTCAAGGCCGCCGATTTTAGGTGTATTTCTTCGCTTATGAGAAGCGCATAGAGAGAGTCGAGAGATAACGATCCTTGCATAGTGCGGATAGTGGTAGCGAACGATTGATAGGCTAACGGAAGTCCGTTCAAGATGTATATGATTACATCTTCTGGATCTACCGAGGAACCTGCCGAAGCTATCTGATCCACTATCTTCTTGACCTTAGTGAGATACTGAGTCATTGTCATAGTCTGCATTGAGATATTATGAAGCTCGTTTTTGAGCTGTATTACCTTTGATCGATTCGATGCCTGAAATCGATTGTGGAGAGTTTCCCATATTTCGTGGGTAGATTCAAGCTGAATTACATAGGGAAGAACAGCCGGCGAGATGGTGGAGCACATCGCCGTCGCAAGATTTTGATCTGTGACCTGCCAAGAACGCGGATCTTGATTGGGATCAACATTTTCTGTAGTCGATTTTGAATCAAGAAACGCAGCGAAGCCATTCGCTTTGAAGAGTTTGGCGATCTGTGTACTCCAGATCGGAAAGTTGTCCGGAGTGAGAGCGTGGGGAACGAGAAATTTGAGATTAGAGATTACAAACTTGAGAGAGGGAGAAATAAGATGATTTGATGCCTCAGCACCCGTTATAGTGGTACCGATCGACGAGGAAGCTGGTGCCGGAGTCGTCATATTCGGTCCTCAGAGTCGAGCACTGTCTGATACCATGTAGAAGTGATCCCGTCAAGAACAGAGAGATGTCTGACGGGAGGAGGAAGAAGAAGTAAACTTTATTGAATCTTTCTTGATTACATTATGTCAATAATGATACGAATATATAGCCTATTCTAATAAGGTAGGACACGTGTATTGATGCCGTTGGATACATAAGTACAGGTTAATATTGACGGTCCTTAACACAATTTACAAAGCAGAAACAATAATTAATTAATACTTAACACATAACACAAACAACTTAGCACATAATTAATTAAATCCAAACACAAAAACGTGTACATAACTTAACACAACACAACATATCAAATACAAATGATTTACACCTAAAACAACACCACTGTAATCAAATTATGTAAACAGAAACATAGAATCTGCTGCTAGTTCAGACTTCGTTATCACGGGCTTTCACTTGCAGGTGGTGGTGAAAGAAACGGAAGTGATGGAATACTGGGAATGGAAGGCAATGGAGGCAATGACAATTTTGGAATGCTGGGGATGGTTGGAAGTGGTGGCAAAGCAAACTTAGGAAGGGCCGGCAAAGCAGGTAGCGGCGGCAGTGCTGCAGGCTGTAGGATGGACGGCAGAGTTGGCTGCGGTGGCAACGACGATGGAAACGGCAGAGCTGGCTGTGGTGGCAACGATGGAGTCGGCGTTGATTCAGGAGCCGGCGTGTCGAGGAGATGGCGTCCACCATAGCAGAGAGAGCTTTCGAGGAAGACGAGCATGACCAAGAAGTAGATGAAATGATTTAGACGAGCCATTGAGTGGAGGGAAGGGGACTGGAGAGAAGAGTTGCTTTCTATGTTGTTGATGAGTATGGAGGAGAGGATGTTTGTGTGTTATTTATAGTTGATGGAAGGAGGAGAAGCTGTGTTGGGGGGGGATTATTTGGTCATAAGGTAGGTGGTTAATTAGCGAGCTAACGTGAAGAAAAGTACTGCTCTGCACGGTTTATGCGATTTGTTAAAGTAGTTTGGTTAATAAATTTCTCATGTTTCTGTTATTGTTTGTTCACCTTCCAAGCTTTCTGGTCATTTTTAGGAACGTGTCACCAGAATAACAGGATAAAAATATGATATATAATCTTTTGAGATTGTCATTTTGATATTTTTGACTAGGATGTAAAACACTCAATTATATGATTCATACTAATTTTGCATCTTATGAAGCATTTGCTTAGCAATTAATTAGTGTCTTAATGACAGTGGAATCAAGTGATCTTTGGCTTGTTGGATTCTCTAATTGAGCATCTCGATTTGACTGTAACCACGTTAAATTTGGAGATCATTTGATCATCTAATTAGTGTTTGAAGTTTTTCAATCTGCATCAAGTGCTTGATTTTGTCTTATTTAGCCTTGGATTGAATAACTTTTGGTATTGTTGGATTGTCTTGTTGGAGTATTCAGTTCGACCATAACTTTGTTGAAATCGGAGTTAGAAAACTTGAATTTATTTTCAAAAGTTTCCACTTCAAAAATTGCCTTAAGTTTCATGCGGATCATATAATTTTTTTTCAAAATTTGTGTTGAATATAATGTTAAGATGTGGGCTCCCAAAATTCATCCCCGACCTCCCTTTCTTTCAAGAGAGTTTTAAAGGATTATATTCTGAGGTAAATTTTCAGATGGTAGATTGGGTTTGAAATAGACACTACCTAGAGATTTCGCCGTCATTTGCAGAAACTTTATGATTTGGGTTTAAGTTTCGTATAGGCTCAAGTCTCTATCGTTAATTACCCCTCCCAGTAACGAGAGAGAACTTTCGATTAAGACTAGTCGTCAAACAGATATGCAGGGATACACAGTATTTAGTGTGGTAACATGGGTTTGAATGTTTTAGAATTTGATTGTTAAAATTAGAAATTTACCACCTTGAACTTAAAGCAGATGGTGGAGGAAGTGATGATGGACCCGATCAAGATCACATGCTTCCGTCGTCCTCGATCATCAAGGTCCCTAATCTACTTAGTCAAAGGAGGTAGTCGACTCAACCTGGCTGAAGGATCCTTGTCGGCAGCCACGGGTTTCTTCATCTAAGGGTACCTTCTAGACCTGGGATGAGTATTTGTCTAAGGGGACAAATTTGAATCTACCTTAGTTAATATAGGGTTTTGTGCCCTATTGATCATATCCTATTAATTCACATCTCAAAGATTTGAAGCCATTGGATAACATACGGGCTATGAACATAACCACTATGCAATAGAGTTGTTGGACCAAGTCGCAAGGTCGGAGGGTCGCGGTCGTAATAGTTAACCATGCGGAGCCATCCAGCCAAACCACGGGTTCTTTATAGAGCCATCTAGCCAAATCATCGATTAGAGGACCAATGACACGTCCTTACTAACATGAAACTGTTTGAGATTTAATCATATTGATATTTCCGATTAAATATTAGCTCTTCATGAGCTAGAGTAATTTTAAAATTTATCCACCTTAACAAATTATTGCGGAAGGTAGATGGATTTTGCTTTAAGAGTTTGATGGTTCATTTCAATTTGAAATATTTTAAGATTTTATTATTATTTTTAAAATTTTGAATTTTTATGGGCATTTGTTAGACATTTTAAATGTTTGGGATCCCCTTATATTGAGATTTTCTGTCAACACGGACATCATCAGAGTATTTAAGGGGCAATTCATTTCATTCATTGAACCTTGTCGACTCTATCTATTTGATTACTAAGGATCGTATTCGTTGTAGGCTTTGTGCCTATGTTAATGAATTTTCCTTTTTGAGGCCTTGAAGGCTTAGTATTGATACGTTGTTAAAAAATTATCTTGATCAGGCACGAATCTCGATGCAAATCAAGTTGGAAACTTCAAAAATTAAATTCGGAATCGTCTGAACTCTGATTTCAGCAAACTTATAGTCAAACTGAGCTTCTCAGAAATACGAACCTAACAACACCAAAATCAACTCAATCCGAGTCCAAACGGGTCCAAATCAAGGGTTAGAAGCGCTGTTGGAAGGTTCAAACAGCAATTTGAATTACCAAACGGTCTCCAAACATGATGTGCTTATAGTCGAATCAAGTGGTTTGACGAGTCGAATCCAACAGCCAAAGATTATTGAATTCTGACATCAATAAAAGATTCAAATATCCATCAAATGGTCCATGATCATGTGATTCAATATCGGTCGTCCATCCGACCACTCCCCCTTTACCCTTGATCTTTCATCTATTTATGGGCCATGCCACTCCAAAAATCTATAAATAGACCCTTCATTTCTCTTGAAAGGGGATACAAGCAAGAAGCAAGAAGCAAGAAGAGAAGAAGAGAAGAGAAGGAAGAGAAGGAAGAAGCTCCTCGACCACCGCCGGAGTTTCGCGGGACCATCGCCGGAATTTCGCCAGACCACCATCGGATCACCACCTGAGGCCCTCACCTTCGCTGGACCACCACCGGAGGCACTTGTCATGCCCCAAGATCTAACTTGGAAAGAATGTCAATCAATTACTCAAACAATTTACCAGAGTTATCTAAAACCTTCAATTAAACAGTCTATCAACATCTATAAAATTTAAAACATCGATATACAAGTCGATTCATATCTCAAAAGATCAAAAGATCATGTACAATACTCAGGAACTATACTATCAATACAAGTAAAGAAATCTATCCTGTCCTGAGTACAAAAGAATCCCTAATCCACCACAAGAACAAAACCTGAAGATCTGGATCAATTCCTATCTCCTGCTCCCAAGCCCTAACCTGAAAATGTCAACAACATATAATGAGCTTTACAAAGCCCAGTAGGTCACCTAATACCTATAACTGAAATCAAAACACGGCGATGCTATCAATATGCATGTCAATCAATCAAATCATATCAGTCAATGGTCAATGAATCTGTGCAATACGAAAATCCATAGTCAATAAAACCAGTCAATGCAGCGGCAGGCAAATTGATAAATCAACTCAATCAATACACGTCAATCTCGAAGAAATCCGTACACAGTAGAAAATCAATCGATCCGTCAAATCAGTCAATCCGTCCGTCAAATCAATTCGTCAAATCAAATCAAATCTAATCTCTACTATTAAGTCGATGAAAGCAATACTATATCCTATCAGTAACTCAAATGTAGCAATCAATACAATGCAGAATCAATAGTATCAATGAGTATATCCATTCTATTCAAATCAATGTCAATAATCGATAATCAATATTATCCAAGCTCAACGATCAATCAATGAAATCTATAAATCCGTACGAAACAGTAAATCCGATCAAATCAATAAAACAGATATCGATAAATCAATAAATCCGTAGGTCAATACAGTAAACATGCATTTCAATATTATAATACTGAACAAGTATAATCAACTGGCTATGTTGCTGTTGTAGAATCCATATTGATGTTGTAGATATCCATACATTGGTTCTATCAATAAGAGTCGTCACTCTTTTCGCCCGTCGGCATATCAATAAACTCCTTATGACTCCCATCAATATATCAATAATCAATGTTTAAAGGAAAGCCCGTCGGCCCACCATCCTGTACAGGTCTATCAATCTTCAACCAATGTTCAACCAGGTTTCACTTGTGATCAGTATCAATAGTCAATTCAATAATCAATATTAAAGCAATCTAGAACAATCATATCAATAATCATGCACATATCAATTCAATCTATCAATTTCAGACAAATCAGAAATCGTACGAAAATCGGGCAGAGTAACGGCAGTCTATCAAATTTACACAAAAATCCTGCAAAAAGGCATAAATTCCAAATTTCTCCAAATTACAATAGAATAATCACGACATCAATACAAGACTATTATTCTATAGAATCCAAATCAAATCAAGTCCTGATATTTTTCTATTCAATTAAAATCGCGTAGAATCAATTCCGACCGATAAAATCTTTGTAGAAAATACTCAAATCGTGTACAATAGTCATATCTATAACATACCAAAAGTTGTGCGGTGAAAGTTGCGTCAAATCAAAATCATGTCCAAAATTCAACTACGAAAACACAAAACAATGCACAACTCGGTCAAAACTTAATATCTTCGAAAACAGAAATAGGATTCGGAGTCCTTACCACGAGATCTTCACTTTTCCCAACAGCGGCGTCGGACGAAAAGCGTTCCGCGGCCTCCAAAAACAAGCTTTTCCTCTTTTTCCCTTTCTCTTTCTCTCTCCTCAAAATATCTGATTTTTTATAAAATGATTTTCTCTCTCCTCAAAATGACTGATTTCAGCTTTATAAAACTCAGATCGGCCCGGCCGATCGCCACATCGTCCCGGGACGATCAGACCAAGTTTGATCGTCCTGGACTGTTCACAGGGCTATGCTCAGGACAAAATTGTGAACAGTACCGATCGGCCTGGACGATCTCAACATCGTCCTGGACGATCCTGTCCAGAAATCATTCCAGAAAGCACTCCAGAAATCAGCTGTTTTCAATGCACTGATCGGCCTGAACGATATCAACATCGTCCTGGACGATCCTGGAAGGAAAATCCAAATCAGAGAGGATTAGTAAGGTAACGAGATCTCACAGCACTCACCTTCACCAGACCACCACCTGAGGCCCTCGCCTTCGCCGGACCTCCACCTAGGCCCTCACATTCGTCAGACTACCACCTGAGGCCCTCACCTTCGCCGGATCACCGCTTAGGGTCGGGAGTTTTGCCAGACCACTACTTGAAGCCCAAAGTTCTGCCGATCCATCTTCTGACACCCGGACTTATATCGTACAATTATTACTTGTAATCTAATCGCCCTTGGAGGTGAGTCAACTCATTATAATCAACTCACGTTCTAGTGGAATCATTTTCAACTAGGTCAGGCCCTGTGATTTTTCCCTTTTTCAGGGCTTTCCACGTAAAAATCTTGTGTTCTCTGTGTGTGAGCTGGATATTCGTGCAACGCTAAGACATAGTATTCTAACTCTATCGCCGCGTATATTCTAGCCCGCAACAAGTATGAATGTACAAAGTTAAAATTTTTTACTTGAATTAAAATTTTTGTACAATAAATGCTTTAAAAATCAGTAAGAAAGCTGTCGTTCGAAACTATTTTTTTATGGCTTTTTAAAGCAGTTTTTATGTACCAAATTTTCTCTTTCAAAATTTTTTATTAAAAAACTATTTTATAAAGTAATATAAAAGCTGTCCCAAATGAAATCTTAATCTCAATTATCAAACTATCTTACACTCTGTTCGGTCTGGTTGACATGCTTGAACCATGCTCAGTTCAGGTAGCAAATTAGCTTGTAGAGATGCTCCAACAATTGTCGTTAGTGGTGAATTTTTGACAAGTGAGCTAACAATATCATCTGAAAGGTCCTAACACAATGAGTATACTGGTGCTAACATATCAAAAATCTATCGGTCAAGTGGCCTGAAATAAAACTAGGGCATGCATGCGACTTATTGCTAGCCCAAAAGACAACAATGATTGAGCACAATCTTTGTATGGAATTATTTATGTTAATAAGAGGAACTCAATATAGTTGATGGTTCATCATTCAATGGTTGTGTTGCAATAATTTAAAGGTGGGGTAAGGAAGAAATTTAAGGTTAAAGAAAAATTGATGACTGATATGTCACAAAAAATATCTTGATTGGGCACGAATCTCGAGATATATTCAGGGTGAAAACTTTCAAAATTAAATTTGGGATCATCCAAACTTTGATTTTAATAAATTTATAGTCAAAATGAACATCTGAACGAGGCGAACCCAACGACTTCGCAATCGATCTAATCTGAGCTCAAATGGGCCCAAAGAAAGGGACAAGTAGTAATTGGATGACCAAATGATCTATAAATATAGGAACAAATCTCGAGATTCCCGCCAAACTTCAACTTGAACGTCGTCGAACCACTGCCTGGCCACTGACTACCGCCAGACTTCCTCTTGACCATCATCGGACCATAGCCAAGCTTCCAACCGCCGCTAAACTTTCACTTTGCTACCAACCACGGCTGAAATTCCACCCGACGATCGTCAGACCATCGCTCGATCGTTGATGGCCTCCAGACTTTCATCTGGCCACCAACAATATCACTGGACTTCCTCCTAACCATTTTAGAACCACCGCAGGGCCACCAACATCCATGATCAGACTTCCTTCCAACTGCCAACCACCGCCTGACTTTCACCTGACCACCACTCGATAGTCAATTGTCGTTAGATCACCGCTTGTCCATCAAACTTCTGCCCTTAAGCTATCGGGCTTCCACCTGATTGCTGCCAGATTTCTACTCAACTCTCCAAACTATTATAATTCCACAACCTATAAGTTAAAGGACGGGTCAACCTTTGTAATTAACTCACATTTAGTGAAATCTTTTCATCTCGGAGAGGCCTCATGGTTTTTCCCACTATGGGTTTTCCACATAAAAAAATCTGTTGTTTTACTTCTCTCTCTCTCTCTCTCTCTCTCTCTCTCTCTCTCTCTCTCAAATTACATGTTTGTGTGTTGGATATCCGTGTATTGCTAAGATGAAAAATTTACACGCTCAACCATTGCGAATATTCTAACCTGCAACAATGACAAAAGTCAAACTATTTTATTGATAAAATGTGCCTTTCCCTAATAGTAATCATATAAAATAAATGACTCATAATTTTTTTACATATGAAAATTATTATGGCTCCAAGAATATTGTTCTAAAATATTTTCATAATCAACTACATGCAAGCTGCACCTCACCATGATCCATTGTCCCCAGGCAACTAGTTATGGCAAGAGCTATATATATATATATATATGTCTTTTTGGCCAATAGATTAGTTGGCTGGGGAGGAAATGAGATCATAAACATTGACAAAGAATGTCGGTAGACATTGAGAGTGTCACGACCCGACCCGAGACGAGATGGATCCCGTTCGCACCGGGCCGCGACGGAGAAGCACTAACCAGGATCTAGCTTTGGAATTTGGTTCGGAACTGAATCTTCCAAATAATTTAAACAAAACAGACAAACAAACACAGAGCTACTATGAATCATCAAATGCAGCGGAACAAAAGATCTATCTGATTTCATTTCCTCAAAACAATAATCTACAAATACAGTACATGGCTTTTAGACAGAAAGAAAGACAGAACAGAAAAGCCATGACTGTACAAAAATCGAAAGGTACAAAACAATACCTATACTGATCAGACTCTGAAATCTAATCCTGGACCTCCTTCCCTTTCCCAGAACCTTAAAGCCACCAGAAAGCAAGGGTGAGCTCAATAGCTCAGTAAAGCAACAAACCTCCAATCAAAATCCTCAGAATCACAAACCAATACATCAGACAAATCCGTACGGAAATCAGAACGGAATCGGACAGATATCAAATCAAACAGAATTGTATGGAAACAGAAGTCGTATCAAATCAGAAACAGAATAGATCAAACATATCAGATCAACAGAATCAGAATCGTACAAAATCAGAAGTTCAGATCATATCGGAACAGAACAAATCGTATCAGAATCATATCAGAATCAGATATCAGATATTATGTAAATCATAGCTAAATTCCCTGACACTGACTGAATCTCATAGGATCCAGGCCCCTTATTCCTCCCTTTGTGCTCATGGCACCAGAACAGATGTGCTTATAGCACCAGAATACATATATAGTGCTTATAGCACCTAAACAGATTTCCTCGGATCCGGAACAGAACAGATATCAGATTTCATATTGAGCTCATTTCAGAATTCTCAGACACTAACTGAATCTCATAGGATCCAGGCCCCTTATAACTCCCTTTTTATAGCATATACAGATAACATATCAAATCAGAAGAATTCCGGACAAATCAGAAATTACCCAAAAATCGGGCAGTACAACGGCAATATACAGAATTTACACAATTTTCCTGAAAATAACAATTTACCAAATTTGCACAGAATATAGATATCAACATTTCAGAACATTTATTCTACTACACAGAGAATTTCCAAGTTCACAGAAAAATCCAGTCGACTAAAAACACAGTCGAATCAAAAATACCTAGACAAAAATCTTCAAAAAATAACCAAAATGTGCACACTCGGCACGTCAACAATATACAGAAAGTTACACGGTAAAAGCTAAACCAGTCAGAAGTTACGGATGAAAATCACGAACAAAAATCAATTCCGGACAGATAATACCGCCAAAGGCGACGGTTCTGAAAATTGAGAAAGTCGGATTGTGCCTTACCTTGCGTACAACAATTTCCTGAACAATCTCTTCGGACGAAAACAGCTCAGCGTCGCCCGAAAATCCACTTTTCCACTTTTTCCTTCGTTTTTCTCTCTCCTCAGCTTTTTCTCTCTCTTCAAAATACCTCATTTCTATATATATCCAGACTGATCGTCCTGGACGATCGAGCTTCGTACCGGATGATCCATGAAGAGGAAATTTCGTCCAGACGAAAAATCAAATATCGTCCCCGGCGAAGGGTTCTCTGACTTATTTTCGTCCAGACGATCCTGATTTCGTCCAGACGAACCATACAGCCAAATATAATTTTATGCACAACCTGTACCGATCGTTCCGGACGATCCAATTTCGTCCTGGACGAACCTGGAGCAAAACTGATATTACAGAGAGTTGGATAGCATCATAAATTAGAAGTTAAATTTTGATGTGTACCTAGAGTTATTGGATGTTGGAAGACATCAATGAGCTACACACATCATGTGTTCTTTATTGGCTTATATATCATGTTGTGGCATCAATAAAATATAATGCATGGTGATTGTTGATAGCTACAAGTTGGGCTTTTGATCAATACTGAAATATTGATTGATTAATAATGTCAAAAATCACCATTTGATGGAAGTTTGATGTTGTAGGGCAAAGCCCTACATGGGGTCTTAGTTGTGTACCCATTGGGTGCCCATGCTCTATGCGGACGGGCTTTGCCCACCTATGGTGACTTTCAGAATGTCGTACCCACCAATACCCACTCGCTTTCCATGTTTTTTTGAATGCAGTCTGCCACAAACTAATGGCCTAGAGGTGTGTCACCCTTTGCTCTAAATGCCAACTTTCAAGCCGCGTATCAGAATTTACCATGGTCGCAGCGTGGTTCAGTGTTGCACACTACGCAGTGAGAATTAAGGTAATATGAGACATATAGTGATTAGCAGTGTAAAATGATTTATCCATCGATGTTGAGTACCCACCTACGAGGCTGGGCCATAGGCGTACCCATACCTATTGGGTATGGTGGGTGTTGGAAAGGGTACCCAATGCAGGGCTCTGTTGTAGGTTGATCAACCGTGATTAATAAGGATGGTAACAAATGTCACGATTGGCATCAATTAACATCCTAAGTTGAATGTGGGCATGCAATAGTTAAATCTAAGTTAGGTGACATTAGTCCGATTGGTGTGATATTGTGGGTCAATTTGCAGGGCTCAGGTGATGATAAGCATTAGAATCTAGACCTTGATTGACATAGGTGTGCATCAATAGACTCTAAATATTAGATGTTACTAGTTAGTTGATGTATAATGTTCTAGTTTGATGGATGTCCAAGATGGGAACCCATAAATATTAGGAGTTGTATGTCTTTGAATGTCAGAAGTTAGACAATGACGGCTAATGTTGGTCAATTATATAAATGTTAGGCGACATTGATTGATAGAAGTTCAATTTTGTGATCATAAAATAGTTAATGAAGAATGATGAACATTATCGTAATGTCATTATTCGAATAGGAGTAGAAGTTTGTGTAGAAGGAATCTAGTAATGATGGATTGGGTGTTCCAAACAGCGGTCAAATTTTTTTTTTTTTTTTTAAGTTTATAGTTTTTAGAAATGAGAAATATGCTCTATTTAACACACACACACACACACACACACACACACACACACACACACACACATATATATATATATATATATATATATATATATATATATATATATATATAGTTGCGTCCAGGAGTATTCGCGGCGGTAGAGAAATATAAAGTTTATCGTCTTAGCGTTGTACTAAAATCGAGCACGCAATCAGATAAGAGTGAGGGTCTAGCATTTATGAGACATCAAATTTTTTACGTGGAAAACCCCTGAAAAGGGGGAAAACCCACGGGGCCTAGCCCAGTTTGAATGAATCCACTAGTATTGCAATCGATTACAAATGAGGCCCTTCCTTGGGAGAAGGCCTTAGCTTGATGTACATTTTATAGAGTACATTACATGATATGAATACAAAGAATCACTATTGACATGTTCGTTTGGTCGGGAGGACCGTAGTCGGCGGGCGACAGAGGTCGAAAGGACTGTAGTCGGCGGGCGACGTAAGTCAGGAGGACAGTAGTCGGCGGGCGACAAAGGTCGGAAATATTGTAATCGGCGGACGACATAAGTCAGGAGGACCGTAGTCAACGGGCGACGAAGGTCAGAAGGACAGTTGCCTTGCGAGGGAGGCTAGAAGGACTGTGTCTAACGATGAAGATCGGAAGGACGACGTCAGCTAGAAGTCCAACAATGAAAAGAAATCATATTCGGATATACGTCCAGCGAAAATCCGATAACAGGTAGAAGTCCGGCATCGCGTAGAAACTTGGCGAAGAGTGAAGGTCAGGTGTCGGGTAGAAGTCCGACGTCTGTTGGTGGACGAGGAGAACTCCGGCATCACTTGGGCGGAGTTTCGGCGTCAGGAGGGAACTTTGTCGTTCATTGTAGGGAACTCTGTCATTCCATGAGAAGAATTTCCACATCCCATGGAAGTTGGGCATAATTCTGGCTTTCTCCCGAATATTAGGCAGAGTTCCGGCGTATTAAGGCGGCGGGAAGAGCTCCGGCGGTGGTTGAGGAGGAGAGGATTCTCCTTTTCCCCTTTCTCCTCTTCTTCCCTTCTTCTTCTCTCTCTCCCTCCCCCCTCTTGTGAAGAATGAGGGCTCTATTTATAGTTTTTCTGGAGTGGCATGGCTTGTAAATAGATGTGAGATCAGGGGCGAAGAGGGAGTGGTTGAATGGACGGCTGATATTGAATTCTTTGATCATACACCGTTTGTCAGCCATTTGAAGGCCTTAATGATGTCGGAATCTGGCAATCTTGGGCTCGTTGGATTCGTCTCGTCGATCCGTTCGATTCGATTATAAGCTCGCCAAAATTAGAGACCGTTTAATAACTCAAATTGTGGTTCGAACCTTCCAACAGTGCTTTGGGTCCTTGATTTGGACTCATTTGGGCTCGGATTGAGTCAAATTTGGTGTCGTTGGGTTCGTATTTCCGAGACGCTCAGTTTGACTATAAATTTGCTGAAATCGGAGTTCATGTGCTCACGGATTTAATTTTTGAAGTTTCCAACTTGATTTTTGCCTAGAGATTCGTGCCCGATCAAGAAAATTTTTGCATGACGTATTATATATATATATATATATATATATATATATATATATATATATATATATATATATATATATATATATATATATATATATATATATATATATATATATATAATTTGATAGAATCAAATAAAAAATCACTATCTTGTAAAAATTGACAATTTGCTATGAAAAATATTTTCTATAATCTTGTAAGAACAAAGTCATACGATTTAATCTCAATAACGTAATAGAAATTACTGTAGAAGAAGTAAGCCTCGCTAAGAAATAATTTCAATAATGCATCCATGAAAGTATATATATAATCATCAACTTACAATGGGTAGAAACAATAAATAATCAATACTTAACACATAACACAAACAACTTAGCACCTAATTATATAAATCCAAACACAACAACGTGTACATAACTCACACAATACAACATATCAAATACTAATGATTTACACCTAAAACAACGACACCACTGTAATCAAATTATGTAAATAGAAACATGGAATATATTTATCACGGGCTTTCACTTGCAGGTGGTGGTGAAAGAAACGGAAGTGATGGAATACTGGGAATGGAAGGCAATGGAGGCAATGACAAGTTTGGAATGCTGGGGATGGTCGGAAGTGGAGGCAAAGCAAACTTAGGAAGGGCCGGCAAAGCAGGTAGCGGCGGTAGTGCTGCAGGCTGTAGGATGGACGGCAGAGTTGGCTGCGGTGGCAACGACGATGGAAACGGCAGAGCTGGCTGCGGTGGCAACGATGGAATCGGCGGCGATTCAGGAGCCGGCGTGTCGAGGAGATGGCGTCCACCATAGCAGAGAGAGCTTTCGAGGAAGACGAGCATGATGAAGAAGTAGAAGAAATGATTTACACGAGCCATTGAGTGGAGGGAAGGGGATTATTGGAGACAAGAGTTGCTTTCTATATATGTTGTTGATGAGTATGGAGGAGAGGATGTTTCTGTGTTATTTATAGTTGATGGAAGAAGGAGAAGATGTGTTGGGGGGGATTATTTGGTCATAAGGTAGGTGGTTAATTAGCGAGCTAACGTGAAGAAAAATACTGCTCTGCTCGGTTTATACGAGATTGTTAAAGTAGTTTGGTTAATAAATTTCTCATGTTTCTGTTATTGTTTGTTCACCTTCCAAGTTTTCTGGTCTTTTCTTAGGAACGTGTCACGACACGTGTTATCTATCTTGAAGAAATTGTATACATATATATATATATATAAAGAAAGAATACAGGATAATATTATGATAAATTAGCTTTTTGAAATAGGCATTCTAATATATTTTGTCAGAATGAAAAGCACTCTATTATACAGTTTATATTATTTCTCTATCTTATGAAGCATTTGCTTAGCAATTAAGTGCCTTAATGAAATTGGAATTAAGTGATTTTGAGCTCATTGGATTCATCTCATCGAGACGCTCAATTCGACTATAATCATGTTGGAGATCATTTGGTCTTTTAATTAATGTTTGACGTTTTCAATCATATATCAAGTGCTTAATTTTGTCTCATTTAGGCTCGGATTTCTAGCTTGAATATAAGTTTGTTGAAATCAGAGTTAGATAATCTTGAATTTAATTTTAAATGTATCCTTTTAAAATTTGCCTCAAGTTTCATGTTGTTCGTATATATACATAATTTATCTTAATCAGGCATGAATCTCGGTGCAAAATTAAATTGAAATTTTTTGAAATTAAATTCGGGACCATCAGAACTCCAATTTTAGCAAACTTATAGTCGAATTGAATGTCTTGAAAAGATGAACCCAACGACACAAAATTCGGCCAAGTACGAGTCTGAATGGGTCCAAATCAAAGACCCGAAGCGCATTTGGAAGGTTCTGACTATAAATTGAATGAGTAGACAATTTCTTTACGTGACATGCTTATAGACAAATAGAGCGGATCAACGAGACGAATCCAATGAGCCCAAGATCGTTGAATTCTGACGTCAATATGTCACGCAAATACTTGATAAATAGTCTAGAATCAACGTAGTCGATATCAGCCTATTTTCAAAACACTCTCAACATGACATTTATCTTCCCCCTATTTACTGTTCATGTAACTCCCAAAAAATTATAAATAGACCCCTAATTCTTCATTGAGAGGGGACGAAGCAAGGAAGGAAAAAAGAAAGGAGATGAAGAGAAATATGATATCACTCTTTCCACTATGCTCCTCGACCACCGCCTAACCACCAAATATCGTCGGACTTCCGCCCGGCAACCAATTATCGTCGAACTTATATCTGGCCACTGATTGTCTCCCAACCACCTTCTCCGACTATGATCTTTTTGACCTCCGTTGTCTGCAAACTATGATCCTTCCGACCACCTTACACTGACTACGATCTTTCTAACCTCCACCGCCCGACTACGTTCTTTTAGACCTCCATTGACCCACTATGATCTTTTTAACCACCATCACCAGCCAACTACGGTCTTTCTAACCTCCATCACGAACAACAGTCTTTCTAATCATAATTGTCTGTCGACTACAGTCCTTATGACCTCTGTTGTCAAATAACGGTCATTTTGACCTTCGTCGTCTACCCACTACAGTCCTTCCGATCTTCATCACCAGACTACGATCTTTTTGACCTCTGTTGCTTGCCGACTAGGGTCTGTTCGACCTCCATCACCATATAGCAGTCCTTCTGACCTCTGTTGCCTGCTGACTATGGTCATTTCGACCTTCGTTTCCATATAACAGTTCTTCCAATCTCCATTGCCTACTGACTACAATCCTTCCAACTTCCATCACTATACTATAGTCTTTCAAACCTTCGTTGCTCACCGACTATTGTCCTTCCGACCTCCGTTGCAATCTTTTCGACCTCCATCGCTCGCTGACTATGATCTTTTGGACCACCGTCACCCGACTACGGTCTTTCTGACCTGAGAAGCCCGCCGACTATGGTCCTGCCAACCAAACAAACATATCAATATTAATTCTTTCAATCCCCACTGTGTAATGACTCTATAGGATGTATATTTGCTACATCAAGCCAAGGTCTTCCTCCCAAAGAAGGGCCTCATTTGTAATCGATTACAAACACTAGTGGATTCATTCAAACTGGGCTAACTCTTGTGGTTTTTCACCCTTTTAGGGATTTTCATGTAAAAATTCTAGTTTCTTTTATGAACGCTATGCCCAATCCTCTTTTATCTGATTTTGTGTTGAATCTTCGTACAAAACTAAGACGATAATATATTTCTCTATCACAGTGAATATTCCATGATGCAATAATATATACATTAAAAAAATTAAGAGAAATCGATCTTGAATATTTGATCTATCCAAAATTATTTCAGTGTTACTCGAAATGTGAATCTTAATTATCAAAACCGGAGAACACAAATGACGTATAGCAGTATACTACAAGAGCCCAAGCGTAATTTTTCCTTTCATAAAAGATAGCTTGGAAACTATACAAGAGCAACACAAAAACTTATCACAAATTAATAGCTGAGAAGTTCATGGCATCTCTTGTTACTGAAGAATTGACCAAAATAATGTACACAACTATTATATACATTACCTAACCAGTTTTTATAGTCAACCAGAGAAAATTAAGGTAGAAAATATTTCTAGGATGTAGCAATTCATTTAAAAACAATGCCAACGCAGGTATATCTTTTGATAGAGAATGATTTTTTGGCCATTAAACAGAGCTTGGATGCCAGCAGAAAGAGATTCAATGGGAGCAGTACTTTCAATGCATGGGAAGTATTGCATCATTTTTTTTTTTTTTTACAATGCATCGGTATTGTGTACTAGAGCACTCCGGCGCTGCAGAATTTTATGGGAGAAACAACAGAGAGCAGAGCGCCACAACGTTGTGTAGTGTTGCAACGTTGTGGGTTCAAGCGCCTCAACATCATGATGACAAATGTTTGAGCGCCGTAATACTCCAAACTTGTGCCGCAGCACTTCGAGGTGGATTGAACAATTTTCTTTCAAGTTTTTTCTGAAGGGTGGCATCCTTTAGTGTTATTTACTTAACTTTCTCTTATATTTTGTATGTTGTAAAGGTGTAAGATAGAAGAAAAACAATGAGAGAGCAAGAGAGAAGACAAATCTGCACTAATTTCTCCCCATTTTCATATTTAATTTCTTGTGTGGTTTGGTCCAACGGTTTTTTCCCGATTTCGGGTTTTTCCACGTTAAATCCTGGTGTCATTTTCTTTCCACTGCGTTTTTATTTTTCTTGTTTGTTTCATCGATCACGGTGTTTACTTCCATCCCCAATAATTCTAGGAGAGAAGAATCGTATGGTATGCTTGTGAGTAGTTATGTTGTTAAATTCACAATATTTCTTTCTAATCTCAAATTGAAAAGTGATCGCATTTCAACTTGATTAGACCCCATGATTTTGTTTTCTTTCTCGACTTTTAAGTAAGAAAAAAATCTCATATACATTCCATTTAACTCTTTTGATTATGCGTAGAATTTTCATTTAAAGCAAAGTAAACAAATTCTCTCTTTATCACTACAAATAGTCTTGCAAATCTGATTTCTCCAATAGGGTTTCTCAATTTTTTTGCAAATAACAGTACATAGTAAGGATTGCACAATAAAAATAATGATGATGAACATTATAAAACAATTTTGAAAACTGAAAAGTTTAAGAATATAAAATGAGAAGTTATTTTTTCTTTAGAGAAAAAATCTTACATCCAACTAGAGGAGGCTTGCGTTCTAGATCGTAGAGTGAGGAGAGAGGAGGCCAACGCTAGAGCCGGCATGTAGCTATGTCGAGAAGAGGCCTTCGGTTGGGGATGGGAACGATGACGGGAAACATAAGTTAGGATTTAAGAATGAAATGTTTTGATGTTTTATAAAATATTCTTTTACATTGTAAGTTTTAATCTAGCCAATTTGATCTCAAATCAATGGCTCAAAATTGCCATTGATTTGTCGGTTCAATGCAGTTTCTTCTGGTTTCCTATGAATCCAATTATGAGAGAAGATCGAATTGGCCTATCAATCCATGCTCACTTCAACCAATTGAGCCAGTCAGTCCGATCTGATTTTCAAAATATCGATATTAACTTAAAATTCTAGTAGAATAGTCTTTACTTTTGTTGATAATGAATGCACCATATTGTTCCCTCACAAGATTAAAAAGTTATTGAAAATCTCACTAAGGATTTGCCGATTAAACCATCCAAATCATAGTCGAGTCAAGCAGCCGATTGTTGCCAAGTGGTATGATCATCCAAGTTGATAATTTTTCATGAAAAATATTGTTTATATTTTTGAAAAAAAAAACATTTAATTATTTCAATAATAGAATATAAATTACTAATGAAAAGGAAAGCATCACCAAAAAATAGTTATCAAATATACATCATATATGCATCTATAGAAATAGATAATCATCTAGGTCCAATGTCTAGCTTATCATCATAAAACACATTTCCAACTCAAACACCCCAACACCGAAAATTCTAATACAACAATGCTCATATAGCTCATCAAGCTACAAATTAGTTCAAGTATAAAATACAAACATCCACACAATACAAAACATATCAAATACAAATGATTTGTGCCTAAAACAACACCATTTTAGACTTTCATTGGCACAACTTTCTTACTGCTTTTTAAATCAACTTTTTAATATAAAAATTTCTTAAACTAGAAATTTTAATATTAAAAATCTTCTTTAAAAAATAGTAATAAAGCGGTACCAAACGAAGCTGAACTTAATCTAATTATATAAATAAAAACATAGAACTAACTGTTTCATTAAGGCTTCTGTTATCATGGGCTTTTACTTGCAGGTGGTGGTGAAAGAAAAGGAATGGATGGGAAAGTGGGAAAGGAAGGCAATGGAGGCAGTGATAGTTTTGGAATGCTTGGAATCTGGGGAATTGCTGGAATGCTTGGAATCTTAGGAATTTCTGGAATGGCAGGGATGGCCGGAATTGGAGGCAAAGCAAGCTTAGGAATCACAGGCACGATGGGCAAAGGTGGCAGAAGCGCCGGCAGCGGGATAGACGGCAAAGTTGGCTGCGACGGTGTCGTGTCGAGGAGATAACGTCCACCATGGCACAGAGAGCTCTCGAGCAAGGCGAGTGCGAAGAAGAAACAGAAGAAATGGTTCATGGGAGCCATTGAGGTTGATGGAAGGGGGGATTGGGGAGAAGAAGAGTTGTTTGATAGGTGCTTGATGAGAACAGATGAGGATGGTTGTGTGTTATATATAGCTGAATAGCTGATGGAAGAAGATGAAGATGTATTGTTTGGTCATAAGGTGGGCAGTTAATTAGCTAGCTAACATGAAGAAAAATGCCATTTATGCAGGCTTTATTTAGTCGTTGAAGTAGTGAGGTTAAAATTTTTCCTTGTTGCTGTTATTGTTTGTTCAACTTCCCAGCTTCCTCGCCATTTCTAGGAAGGCATGGCCCGTACACTACTTGTGTTAGCTTCTCTTCACTTCGAGAAGCTGTGGGATTTTTCTGACCACCAGGTCTGATTAAGGTTTCGTTTAGGATCAGCTTTAGATCGGTATTTTTTGTGCTTTTATTGGATTTTTTAAATTAAAAACTAGCTTTATAAAACATTAAGAAAGCTGTCCCCAATAAAACCTCATATACGATGGGAGCAAGAAGGAATATTTAAAATATGGTTGTGTAGTGGCTCTAAATGAAATCAATTTCATAATTCTCTCTGGCTCTTGAATGCTACCAGCTTATATTGTGAAAATTTTTGAAGAACTGAGGTTTATTTAAAATGTGGGTAATTCGATTCTTATCCAAAAAATTGTCCCATAATATTTTAATTATGACCAATAATGAATGGGTCAATCGATTTGGAATTATTTCTAAATCTAAATAAATTTTTGTTTGGAAAGTTTTAATTAATGGCTCATTATTATAATAGATTAGAGAGTAAGTTATTTTCCTAATTAATTGATTTGATTGGGGATAAGATTATGAAGCTTTTTTCTTTATTGTTTTGTCTCAAATCTATAAATTAAGGAGTTTGAGGGCTTTTGCATGTAAAAGAAAGAAAGAGCTCATTGTAATTTATTATTCATCAAATCTAATGAAATCTCCATCCCTCTTCATGAATGTAGGCATCTTCGTTGAACCACATAAGTCACTGTATTTATTGTGTTGTTTGTACTGTGATTTCTGATATTTATTTTCTACTGTTTGCACAACAATTAGTATCACATATAGATTATGGTGGAATTTCCGGCGAAAATGATATAAAAACGAAGAAATTTAGCTCTTGTGGTTTGTCCAGGTGAAAGAAAAGTGATGCAGGAGCAAATTCCACATGACAGAAGATATGCGTGTGGGTCTCTTATAAGGGCTTATGGGCTTGGCTCGATGTCGGATCTCATACAAAAGCTTTGACCATGTAGGCTTCACGCGGAATGGCGGGTTAGGTTGTGCTTGAGGGTCACATACAGGCACGTTAAGGTTGAAGCAGCAAGGGATGGATAGTGCGGTCAAGCATGCATGCAAGCCACGACACATAGTTATTTACAGACACAAACAATCTTCCCGTCAGTGGTTTCAAAAGCTAACATCTTTTTTAATCAGTTTTAGATTCTACTTCAGCATATTCGATCCATCCCTTCTTCTTTACAATCATGCAAAATTATGTTATACTTTCTAATCTTTGTTGATGATATATTGCTCATGGGAAACCACTAAGACACCATTTAGCTCCTCCTTCACAACTACAGGATGTTTTCTCTCTCAAACAGCTCAGGTCAATATCTCTCTTCTTCGGCATTCAAGTACAACGCACGACATCTAGTATGTTTCTCCATCAAACTCATTACGCTCACGCTATACTTGATGATTCCGGTTTCACATCTTGCAAATCAGCTGCCGCCCCAATGTCCTTAAAACCTTCTATCGACGCATCCTTAGATACATCATACAATGATCCCACCTTATACTATCAATTAGCCGGCTCCTTATAATACTTAACCATCACCCACCCCGACCTCGCCTTCGCAACCAAGCATATATGCCAAAGCATGCAAAACCCATCAAATCGTGACCACCAAGCTCTCAAACGCCTCCTTCACTACATCAAGGGCGCACAACATTTTGGTCTCCCCCTCACCCCAAGTGAACTCTCAGCACCTACATAGATGCAGATTGGGCAACTAATTCCACCAACAGAAAATCCATCTCAAGTTTCTATACTTACTTTGAAAATAACTTCATTTCATGGCATGTTAAGAAGCGAACTACCATGGCAAAATCATCTACAAAAATCGAATACAGATCCCTCTCCTCATTCACCCCATATGTTATTTGACTTCGACCATTAGTCGCGGATTTTCAACCTCCACAACAACAACCAACCTCCATATATTGTGACAACATTTAAGCACTAGCTCTCTCAAACAACCCAGTCTACCATGCCAAGACTAAACACAGAAATTGATTATCATTTTATTAGCGACCACATCAAGAGCAGAGAAATTGAAGTCTTTCATATCAGCTCCATAGATCAACATACGGACATATTCACCAAACCACTTTCAGTAACTCTCTTTCAAAATCTACAAGACAAATTAACCATCCAACAGTTAAATACTTAATTTAAGGGGATGTTAACAAACCAGTCCATTGAGCTACAGGTTTTACTCAACATATTGTAGTCCATCTACATTAGTTGTCAGACCCAACTCCACTTCCTCCGTTACAAAAGAATTCTGAAGATTTCTGATTCTTCCTAACAACTTGTCCATTATTCCTTTACATACATATTATGCAAGTCCATAATATACAAAACATTACTTCTCTATTAAACTATCTTCTTCCTTCTCTATCTATTTTCTCTTCACTGTTCTCCTACAGGTTTTTTTTTTATTTATTTATATTTTTATTTTTACAGGGCTTTCTTCATTATAAGGTAAAATATATTTTTTCTTATAGAATTTTTTATGCTGCTCTTTCTTGTAGATAAAATTGCACAATTCTAACCTTTAAAGAAAAATTATTATGTCAGGTAACCTGACGTAGCTCTACATCCGGCAGCTAATAATATGTCGCCATGTGCTCTTACCCTTTACCGCACGGCCCGACGACCTAACTCGAACTGGAATCCGGGATTACTATGTTTGCGTATTGCTCGGTATTTGCTCGGTATTGCTAGGTATTGCTTTCCAATAACGAGAAATACCGCTCTGTGAAGAGCAATACCGAGTAACACCTAAAAGAATTCGGTATTGCTAGGTATTGGTCTTCACAGAATGGTATTTTTTATTTTTGTCGAGCAAAATTGACTAATACCTAGCAATACCGAGCAATACGCAAACTCCCGGGTCCGTTCCGGGTCGGGTTGTCGGGTCGCGTGGTAAATAGTGAGAACATGTGGCGCCTGTTTAGTGCTCACCGAATATAGAGCTACGTTAGGTTATCTGACCTAATTATTTTTCCATTTTACACAAACACACACACATATATATATGCACAAACGCGTGTCATTAAAATTTTCACTAGATCAAACATGAATCTCAATGCAATATTATTTAAATTGGAAATTTCTAGAGTAAAAATTAAGATAACATAAACCCCAATTTAAACAAACTTTTAGCCGAACTAAATGATTTGACATGACGAGCCAATCGACATCATAAGTGTTTATGACCAAATCATAATGAGCTAATACCAAGATTGAAACTTTATAATACTACTTGAAGAATCAAGATTTTTCCCATATAATGTTGGAAAAAGAGAACTATGATCTATTTATAAATTTTGAAGGCAATAATATGATACTTTTTAAAGATTATACTAAACACCCCTCGCCTAATTAAAACTTTATAGGATGATCTAAACATGTCGATCTACTCACATAGGCCATAATTGAGTCAGATGGTCAATCAATTTCTAATGGTATTGGTTCAATTACATCTAATGAAAGGCACCATCTAAGGATTGGATTAAGATTTGGATCTTAGATTGTAATTTCCTACATTAAAAAAATTGTGACAATTGGAAGCAAGCTTGTTATTATTTTGTTCAACTTCCTACCATTCATGGGCGTGCGGATTGATTTAGGGGGAGCACGACAATAAATTTTTTTTAATTATCATAAAATTTATCTTCTCATAATTAATAAAAATAAACTATAATATCAATTTCAAGCTCAAATGAAAAGCATGAGAATATTTTTAAAATTAGAAATGTGTTCCCACAAATAAAAAATTCGGGCTCCGCCACTGACAATCTAATATCATTGACATTTTTTTTATTTAAATGGGTGAATCGTAATAATTTAGAAAAAGGTGACCGAACACAATTACACAACTAATTTTGTGATCAGATATTTGTTTGTATTCTCGAGAGAAATCTAGCATTATAAATAACTATTGATTTCATCAACTATAGAGGTCACAGAGACTTAAAAAAGTTTAGATGATTAATTTAGTGTAACAAATAACATATAACAAAGGCCGATTGAAAAGGTGGTGGCGGTGGTTGTTGTTGTTGATGATGTAGAAGTGCGGCACCCGTTACATTTTATTTTTTTGGTTAATTTTTTGGATATTGTACTGCTTAGGGGCCGGGTGTTAATTTTTGACACGACTCAAAACTCGGCCCAAACTGAACTTGAAAAATCCGGGTTCGGGTCAACCCGTTTGTGAAATGGGTCGGGTTCGAGTTCAATAAACTGATATGTTTCAAAAATTAGGTCGGGTTCGGGTTGACCCGTAAACCCGTAAGTGACCCGTAAATAGTTTGTCTGCATCTGTGGCCCACTTTGCCCGCGTCGAGTGCCCTTGTTGCCCAACGCATCAAGTCGCATCACACATGACTCCCGTCTCTTCAATCTCTTTGCGAGCGTTGCCTGACATGTCACCGTTAAGTCGCGTGACTCCCATCTCTTTGGTTTCTGCTGTCGCGCGCACCGCTGCCTCGCCACTTACTATGAATCAGAACCAAGCGATGGGAGCTCAGCTTGCACTTCTTCATCTAAATCTTGTAAATTTGGGTCGGGTTGTGTCAACCCGGCAACCTGGCAAGTCAGGTTCAGGTTGCATTTTCTGACCCTTTTGCAAAAACGGATTGGATTTGAGTCGTGTCAAATAGCATATGGTCAGTTCAGGATTCAACCCAAATCCGACTCGTTGACCGTACCCAAATTAACACACCAAATACTGCCCATATGAAATTGAGATCTATGCTACTTGTAACTCTTTTAAAATTATATTGACAAGCCACTCATTTTTAGTGTGATCTTTCAAAAATTAGAATTTAATCGATCCTTTTGATAAATTTTAAAACTTCTAATTATACTTTATTTTAAGCTCATCTTTTGATTTGGATTTAGATTTAGACAATTTTATATAAGCATAATCGACTTGTATGGTCCAATTATTACTCTTAAAAATAAATTAAATTAGAGCTTTTGTATTCTTCAAATTAATTAATATCTATTATCATAATTTTATTTTCTGACAGAATTAGTTTGTGAAAATTTATATTTGATCGGATTAATTTTGCAATAAATCATCCAAAACAAAACCTTAATTTCAATAAATAGATAATCATCCACTTACAATGCACCAAACCAATAATTGATCAATACAAAACATATTTTTGAACACATACTTTAACACCAAAATCTAAACACAATAATGTACACATAACTCACTAAGATTTCGTTTGAAAGAGCTTTAAAAAGCAGTAAAAAATCTATCCCAAACAAAACCCACAAATTATTTCATGTCAATAGTACAAGCAACCACACAACACGATATATCAAATACAAATGACTTACACCAAAAACAACACTAGAAACATGCATGGAATCAACTGCTGGATTCAGGCTCTGTAATCACGGCCGGCTTTCACTTGCAGGTGGTGGCGGAAGAAGCGGATTTGATGGAATACTTGGAATGGAAGGCAATGGAGGCAAGGAAACATTTGGAATGGTAGGGATGGTCGGAAGTGGAGGCAAAGCAAACGTAGGAAGGGACGGTATAGAGGGCAGCGGTGGCTGTGGGATAGACGGCTGAGTTGGCTGCGGTGGTAACGACGGAATCAGCGGCGGCGTCGGAGCTGGCGTGTCGAGGAGACGGCGCCCACCATGGCATAGAGAGTTTTCGAGCAAGACGAGCACGAAGAAGAAGTAGAAGAGACGATTTGTGTGAGCCATTGAGGTGGAGGGAAGGGAAATGGAGAGAAGAAGATATGTGTTTGATGAGTAGAGAAGGATGGCTGTGTGTGTTTTATAGTTGAGGGAGGAAGGAGAAGCTAGCTGTGTTGATTTTGATAAGGTAGGTGAAGAAAAGTGTTATTTATGAAGGGTGTATGTAATTGTTAAAGGGATGTGGTTAATAAATTTCTCATTTTTCTGTTATTGGTTGTTCACCTTCTCCCAGCTTCCTGGTCTTTTTTTTTGGAACGTGTCAGTACATGTGTTTTCATCTCTGGCTTCATTTTGATTTTTAATAGTGGGAGGTGGAGAAGGGCTTATTTATCTAAGTTTAGGGTTTAGGGTTTGCGATTATTTGGAGGTGGGTGTCAATTGAGTATAAATCTCATGTTTTCTTTGGAACAATATTTTTATCATTTTATTCATAAAAAAAAAAAAAAAAAAATTTGATGCTTCATTTAGGATGGCTTTTAATTTTTGTACTAAAGAGCTGCTTTAAGAATCAATAAAAAATTGTCCCAGACGAAGACTAAGATTTTGTTTGGGACAACTTTTTTTATTCTTAAAGCAGCTTTTTAATATAAAATTGAAAAGCAACAAAAAAAGCCATATAGAAAGCAATTTTTTTATCCAAGATTTTTATGAATGCAATGAAAAAATAATAGTCAAATAGAATTATATATGATTGTGATCTGAAAAATAAAATTATAAGAAAATTATCAAAAGCCTCAAAATAAAATTTAAGAATGGTAATAAATTCCTTTTGGCTTTCTATAGTTTGAAGATATATATATATATATATATATATATATATATATATATATATATGATAAAAGTTTTATATTGACGTCATAAGTGTTATGACCAAATCAAATTGAGCTAATATCAATAATTCAAAATCTTAAATATATATAAACTAATTTTATATTAAATATGCATCATATTATTTATAAAGTGTAATTTTAAACCTAATATATATTTTAAAAATTTTATATAAGTAATTTCTATATAATTAAATAATAAAAAGTTATCCCAAATCAAATCTTAATTACTCTAATTATAAAAAGTAACTTTTCATTACCAAAATTTCTAAAAAGGCAGAGAGAAAGCATTGTTAGCACACTCAAACGATACTCACAATGTTATCGGTGGTCAGAAAAGCAGTACCGCTATCTGTGGCCAGAGCATGTTCTCTGTAGTTGATTAAATCCACACCGTTCATCCTAAACTAACTCATAAGCTTTATATATACAGCTCTTTAACAATATAATTCATATTTGCCAATTCCGTATGGAGATCCCAAGTAACTAATCAACATATAGGTGGGTCCCAAATGGTGAAGAGTCGGCTAGGTAAAGTCTAGGTCTCTAGTTCGAATCCCTTGGTAAGCAATGAAATCCTTAAGTGTTGACCCGTGTAAATTGGTGTGGGTTACATGCCAGGTTGACTGGAGTTTTCACTGGCCTAATGATAGTGCTTCCTCGTCACAAATATATATATATATATATATATATATATATATATATATATATATATATATATATATATATATATATATATATATATATATATATATATATATATATATATGCTATACTAAACCCTTTACAAGTAAAAAGGACATACGAGCTCCGCCATAATAAACGAGGCACCAACCGATCACATGACATCATCAATCACAGTCGTTCACCTATAACAAAGAAGTGTAATCACAACCACACACAAAGCACTAAAAAGCTATAAATAGAGATGTACATCAGACATTAATAATACAAGAAAAAGATCTAACTCAGCTCATGTCACATCTTTCATTTTCTCCATTTGTCGTTTTCTTTATGGTATCAGAGCCCAAATTCAGCAAAGACTGAAGGTTACAATGAGAGGTAAGGAATCTTGAACACTTCTCATGGGTTAATCCTCTTCATCTCAAATAGGATACCCATCAACAGATCCACCAATCAACTCCTGTACAATACCTGTATCTTTGAAATTTGTTATAGCAAATATTAAAACCATTGTACCTACCCAATTATCAAATAAAAATTACTCTATATGGAGATCCCAAGTAACTAAACTCCTCAGAGAAAATGGATTTGCCAATTCCATAGACCCAACTATTTCCCCACCCTCCCGTCTTTAACAAACATCTGATGGACAAACCATCACAAACCCTAAATACATTGCATGTGTTCTGATTGATCAGAACTTAGCAGCTGTACTTTGCTCCATAATAACTCCAGCCATACTACCCTATATTCTTCATCTAGATTCATCAGCAGCTATTTGGACTAATATTGAGAGACGATTGTAATCATCCAACATATCAAGTGTCACAACCCCAAGATCCGTGTGGCGAAAGGATTCATCTGATTGTTCTATTGCCTCTTTTTTTTTTTTTCTTTCCTTTCTATCGGTTTACTCATCTGTTGTTCATATCAATCCATACATACATATATCCAGAGCCATAGATAATTACATTACAGAAAAGAAACAGCAGCGGGTACTATAATTCACAAATAGTACAAGAGTCAAAGTACAGCAAAAAAAAAACACTACACTAGCCGTACAGGCTATAAAAGAAAGCCTACCAATGCTACAAAAGAAAAAGCTACAGAACTCGGCAGAAAGATCGTCAAGCTGGAGGCCCTGCACCTGAAATCATTAACCACATATAATGAGCTTACAAAGCCCAGCAGGTCACCAAAGCCTACAACTGAAATCAAAGCACGACACTGAAAATAATATGCAGGTTAATCAACTCAAGTCAAATCAATCAGTCGAACATGATCAATGAGTCAATACAATACAGAGATCAATACGAAACAGAAATCAATAAAATCAATAACCAGTAGAAAATCCATAAAGCTCAAAATCAAGGCGTCAATCCATTCTCTACAATCTCTATCATAGCAATCGATAACATCAATTACATCCATACAATAGTCTAGTCGTCTTACTTATTGTATCACATCAGTCAAATCAATAGAGTGAAATCGTATCAATCAATTCTGCCAGTCATTAGTATCAGTCGACTCAAAATCCCAATAAACGATCAAGTCAATACGGCGAAAGATCAATTGAAATCAAATCAATAGATCCGTTCAATAATAAATCAATTCAATAAATCGATCAATATCAATAAATCAATCCGAAATCAATAAATCAATACAGATCAGAAAACATATACGATGCAATATCATATACATGCAATTTCATATAATGGTCTTACTCGACAAGCACAAACACTAGCTATTATCAATGATGCTGTTGTAGTTATCAATAGTGTTGTTGTAGTTATCAATCGTTCAACCAGGTTAAACTGGCTATTATCAATAGTGCTGTTGTAGTTATCCATACGTTGGTTTCTATAACCAACGTTCAACCAGGTTTCCACTTGTCTTTCAGAATCAATCAATCAATGCAATAATCGATGCAATAAGCAATAATAGAGAAATCTAGAACAATCATATCAATAGTCATATACATATCAATTCAATCTATCAATTCCAGGAAAATTAGAAATCGTACGAAAATCGGGCAGAGCAACGGCAGTCTACAGAATTTACACAGAAATCTCCAAAAATTACAATTCACCAAATTAATACAGAACGTACACAACAACATTATAAGACTATTCTTTTACTGCTCAAACCAATTCGGACATCATAATAAATTGCAGTCAAAATAAAACCCCGTAGAACCAAAACGGACCGGACGAAATCTGCCAGAAAATAATCAATACGTGCAGAATAATCACATCTACATTATACCAAAAGTTAAGCGGTGAAATCTTCGACAGTACCAAACCGGGTACGAAAATCACTTACAAAAACACAAATCTGAGCACCATTTTACAAAACCTCGAAATCTTCTAAAACAGAAGTAGGGTTTGGAATCCTTACAGCGAGACAAACAAAATATCCAACAGCAACGAACGACGAAAATCGCTCCGCGGGCCCCGAAATCGGACTTCTTCCTTTGCTTTTCCGCTCTTTCTCTCTCCTCAGATATTTTCGTTTTATAAAAAATGATTTCTCTCTCCTCAAAATGAGCTGATTTTCTTATATCTGTGAACTGATCGGCCAGGCCGATAGCCACATCGTCCCGGGACGATCAGACCAATTCTGATCGTCCTGGACCGTTCCCAGGGCGATGATCAGGACGATATTTTTGAACAGTACAGATCGGCCTGGACGATCTCAACATCGTCCCGGACGATTTTGTCCAGAAATCGCTCCAGAAAGCACTCCAGAAATCAGTTGTTTTCAATGCACTGATCGGCCTGGACAATCTCAACTTCGTCCCGGCCGATCCTGGGGAAAAATCACTTTTCCCAGCAGCTACAGCAAAGGAATGAGGTCTCACATCAAGAGTTATTCAACTAAAAAATGAATTGCACAATGTTTCAATGAAACAGCACCCCATGGCCGAATACATAAATGAAGTAAAAACTCTGATAAATAAGATAGCAGTAGTAGGAGCTATAATAGAGAAAGAAGACAAAATTCTTAATACACTCAATGGTCTACCACTAGCTTACCAACCATTCAAAAGCACCATTAAAACCATGATACATCCACTAAGTCTTGATGACTTATATGCATTTCTAATCAACGAAGAGATAAACCTCAACGCTGAAGCAGCCAGACATTACAACATTTCTGATCAGAATACTGCACCATAGTCTACAAGAGGTAGAGGAAGATGATGCAGAGGTAGATTCATACAACAAAATGCCCGCCCCAACAATAACAACAACAATCCCAACCAACCCGTATCAATGTGCCAAATATGTAATAAGAATGGCCACTTTGCTACAAAATGTTGGCATAGATTCAACATAAACTACATACCCCCACATCAAAAAATGAATACAACATTCACGGCTATAAGTGACAATTCCAATCCAAACTGGTACTTAGATTCTGGGGCAACATCTCACCTCACCAACGACATCAACACTCTAACACTCGGTGAACCAATGTTATAAAATGGTACAATCAACATAATCATCGGAGATGGAAGTACATTGCCTATAGCTCACACTGGAGCTGGCATTCTACCAACCCCTAAACCATATCATGCATATCTCTTCGAAAGATTACTCAAGTACATAAAAGGAACAATCAACTTTGGCATCCCCATTTTTTGGGACAACTTCAACTTCACTCGTACTCAGACGCAGACTGGACAAGCGACACAAAGACAAGAAAGTTCACATCATGATATTGCTCATTTATAGGCAACACACTCATCTCATGGAGCGTCAAGAAGCAACATACCATTGCAAGATCATCCATGGAAGCAGAATACAGTGCCTTAGCTATGGCCATCACAAACATCATATGGCTACGCCAGCTGCTATAAGACTTCAAAATACCTTCATCGCACCTGACGGATCTTCATTGTGACAACATTTTAACCATAACACTAGCCAACAACCCCGTCTTTCACTCCAAGACGAAGCACATAGAAATCGATCACCATTTCATTCGACATTAGATACACTCAAACACCATACGAGTCCATCCGATCAGCACCCAAGAACAGACCGCAGACATCCTCATGAAGCCGCTCTCCATCTCATGCTTCCATCTGCTTCACACCAAGCTGAGTGTTCACAAGAATCCCTCAGCTTGAGGGGGGGGGGGGGGGGGGGGGGGGGGGGTAAAAAGGACAGACGAGCTCCACCGTAATAAACAAGGCACCAATCGATCACATGGCATCATCAATCATAGATATTCACCTGTAACAGAGAAGTGTAATTACAGCCACACACAAAGCACAAAAAAGCTATAAATAGAGATGTACATCAGACATTAGTAATACAAGAAAAAGGTCTAACTCAGCTCATGTCACATCTTTCATTTCCTCCATTTGTCATTTTCTTTAACAGGTTATTGGTTTTCAAATAGTAGTCAAACAAATTTTTGAATGCTGACTCAAAAGCAAAGTCGCTAGACAGTCAGAGGTGGAACCAGGAAGAGTTCAGGATGGGCAACTGTCTACCCTAAAATTTTTTTCCTTAAGAAAATGAATATAGTTACCCAAATTTTAAGCAAAAAAAATTATTTTCTATTTCATACATAAGAGTATGCATTTCAAAATCTTATTTTGTCCACCTAAAAAAAAAAACTCGAACTGCACAAGTAAGTTAATCTTCAAAAGCTCGCCCAAATATACCCTAAGTGTATCAAGAGGTGGTTAACTATCAAAATAAGTTAATCGGATTACACGAGATTTTTCCTTATCACCCTCAAATTTATGTTTTTTTGTTTGGAACGGTTTTCTTACAGCTCCCTAAAGCAGCTTTTTTGTACAAAATTTTTAATTTTTATACTAAATAAGCAATAAGAAAGCCGTCTCAAATGAAGCCTTAGACTTGTTTATGTCATATGAACCCCGCTCTTCCAGGTGACTACAGCTGCTTCTTGAAACCTGCTTAGGCCGCTGTCTTCTTCACTCGATGCTCCAGCCTACGAAAAACAGAAAACATAAACGAAACCTGTTTGCTCACACCTACCAATTCTTTAAGAGAAAAATATATCTAGCATACAAGAACCACTTCCTGCAGGTTCCTTAGATCGAGCACCCTCTCAACTCCTTTCAATAAACTAGACACAATTAATTTATTTTATTTAAAAAGCAAATATATATATATATATATATATATATATATATATATATATATATATATATATATATATATATATATATATATATATATATAATTAATTAATTAAATCTGAACCACACATCAACAGTTTAAACCTCTAATTATATTCTATAATGTTAGGGAACATGAGGAATAAACACCACATTGACGAAACAAATAAGAAAGTAAAAGCAGCAGAAAAATAAAGGACATCAGGATTTAACGTGATAAAACCTAAAATAGGAAAAACCCACTAAGCCACACCACGCCAAAAAATCAACTATAAAAATTAGGAGAAACAAGTATAGATCTCCGTTACTCTCTCACTCTCTCCTTCTTCTATATATTCTCACATGCAACATTCTCAATATCTACATACTTAGAAAATACAAGAGAAGGTAAGTTATAATCCCAAAAGGATGCAACCCTTGAGAAAAATGAGAAAAAGAACTGTTCAATCCATTCCATAGTTCTACAGTGTCTGTTTCGGGCGCTGCGGGCCTGCGGTGCCCAATCTCTGTTTGATAATATTGCATTGCTCAAACACTCAATGTTGAGGCACTCAATTTCTATCTTGATTCCCGCTGCGGCGTCATATCTCGACCGTTGTTGTGCTCTCCTATCTGTTGTTGAGCTTTGAACCGCTTGAGAACACAACACCAGGATGCTCGGGTACGTAGGGCCAGGGCATTGTATGAGTGAGAAGGGGAAATTTTCGAGTGCAAAACAGTCAATCCCAGGCAGAGGATAAATCCCTCGCACCCCCCAATGTACAAGACAAATTTGAGGTCAAAGATAACAGAACAACCTTATTGATCAACACAGGGGAAGATCTACATGGGGGCCCTGGGGGCATGGGCCTCCAATGGCCCAGTAACAAAAAATATATAGGAATAGTCCACATCACAATCATGTAAAACTTCAATCCTCCATTGGCCCATTAACAAAAATAGAGGAATAAAGGCCCACAATGATAATTTAAGAGCAAAAGATTTCATTTGAACTCACACCTCTAAGTTTCTAAAAGCCCAAGTATCCATTGGACTTTATATTTAAATCCAATATAATCCCTGCCTATGTAATTGTTATAATTTTTTAATAAAATTAATACTTAAATATTTAAAGTGAAATAAATTAATTATAAATTCATGTCTAATACAATTAATAAAATATAGAATTTATAGATTATTAAAAATAAATACTAATATTTTTATTAATATGATCAGTCCACGGTGGTTGTGACATTTTAAAATACTAATAAAATTACTTGTAACTCTACATCACGAGATACACAGCTCATCTTGGCCTGTTGGTTGAGAGCTTATGCTTTCAACTAAGAGGTCATGGGTTCGAGTCTTTGTGTATGCGTTGTGTGTGTGTGTGTTTGTCTTAAATGGCCTAAATGTCCAAAAAAAAAAAAAAAAAAAAAAAAAGATCACGAGATTAATAATATTTATTTAACTAAAAATAATTAATTATGTACATTATAGGTGTTTAATGTCATTTGATAGATCTCTTAAAATAAATATAGTACAAATGGTACAAAAGGTAATAATCATGGCGGATTTAAGTGGGGATGAGAGGATTCCTGCTCTTCTTAAATTTTCTAATGGGGTTTGTAAACATGTCATAAAATTCTTCTGCATTTGTTTATCCAATACCTAAATACTTATATTTAATCATTTTCCACTTTAATTCCTAAATTAAATTAAAGCATATGCATGAAAATATATTTTTTATTTTTGATACGCCATCAAATATTACCTTTGATCTGGCATGAATCTCAAAGCATATCTGAATTGGAAACTTGAAAATTAAATTTTGGATCATATAATGATCAAATTAAATGCCTCAATGAGATGAACCCAGTGATTCTGAAATTAGTTCAATTCGAGTCCAAATAGATCCAAACCAAGGGACTGAAGCATATTTGAAAGCTCTAAAATATTAATTAAATGATCAAATAATATTCAAATAAGACATGCTTATTTTCAAATCGAGTGGCTTGACGAGACGAATCCAATGAGCTCAAGATTGATTAATTCTAACATCATCAAGACACTTAAATGCTTGACAAACGTTTCATCATCAAGGGAATACGTATTAACTGTTTGATGAAACATTCCGAATTTTTTCCAGATATTCTCCATATTTACGGGACATGCCACTATCAAAATTTATAAATAATTCGCTCTTCTCACATTAAAGGGGGCAAGGACTTGAGAAGGAGTTTTTATTTGGTTCGGTTGACCAGATGCAAGAAACATCCGGTCATAGGCAAAAAGAACACGGTACCGAGGTGTACCGAGTTTTTCAAAAAACTCGGTACACCTCGGTACCGAGTTTTTTTTGCCTACGACCGGATGTTCCTCTGCATCCGGTCGGAGGACGTAATAACTTTTCCTTGAGAAGGCTTCGACCTTGGGCTAGAGATTAAGAGAGGTATAAGGCTTAAAGAATCACGGAGTTCCACCCCGACCTCACCACCAGTGCACCCTCGCCACCGGTCACCGCTGCTAAACCTTTGCCTGATCATCATCGTTGAGCCTTCCTCTGGCCACCACCGCCAGGTCTACCTTCGACCAAAGTCGTCTAACAATAGTCCTTTCGACCTCCGTCGCCAGCTGACTATGATCGTCATTTCGACCATCATCACCCACCTTCTATCGTCCCTTAGACCACTATCATCGGCCGATTACGGTCCCTTCAACTATCGTTGCCAACCGACTACGATCCCTACAACCTTCATCGCCCATCGATTATAGTCCTTGCGACGTTTAGCTCCGTCACCTGCCAACTACGGTCCCTCTGGCCATCATCACCCGCCGACTAAGGTTCCTTTGATCTCTATCATTTGAGATCGGTCCCCTCTATCTTAGTCGCTTGACTATGACCTCTCTGATGACTTCCGTCGCCCGACTATGGTCCTACTGACCAATCGAACATACCAACATTCTTTTGAGAACAATTATCATATCGTTGGATTCTTCCAACTCCCACCATATAATTTGTTATATATTATGTATATTTGCTAAATTGAGTCAAGGCCTTCCCTACGAGAAAAAGCATCATTTGTAATCGACTACAAATAGCATTAGAGTCATTTTAATTAAGTCAAGCCATGTGGTTTTTCCCCTTTTCTTACTTTTCTATGTAAAATTCTTGATGCCTCTTATGATTTGTGCACCCTCTCTCATCTATCTGTGTGTTGGATCTTCGTACGAAGCTAGCACGCTAAACTCTATATCTCTCCATCGCCATGGTTGTTCAAGTTCCCAACAATTTTAAATAAATTAATATTAGTGATATTTTTTATGTGATTTAGATAATTAAATGTTACAAGTACATATAAAGATTCATATGTTAGATATACAAATATATAAAAAATTTATGGTTTGTACATAAATCTACATTTTTTAAATATTAAATTAATAAAATTATACAAATAAATAAGCTTAAAAAGTCAATGTGGATTATATTTTAAATTCATTATTAAAGTTAATTATATTTTAGTCAATCAAAATCGAATCGAACTAACCAAACTAAAATACAATTCAGCTAAATTTCATTTGAAAATTAATTTAATCGGTTCGATTTACTTAATTTTATAACTAAAATAAATTATTTTAGTAATTAATTCGTAACGGTACCAATATACCCTTAGCTACTAGTTCGTAACCTTCATAGAAAGCTGTCAAAAAAGGGGCAAATTATTGTGTCCGGTGTCCGGATTCAACCGGACACCAATTCAGTGTTGTCACGTCACCAAAATATATCGGGATCCAGTGTATTTGGGTGACATGACGTCATCGGGTTGGATGTCCGGACATCCGGTGACCGGACGCAATAATTCGCCCAAAAAAGGACATTAATTCTTGAAAGAAGACTTCGTATTTCTTTGCTCGAAAGAATATTTTTGGAGCTATCATTGGATGCGGATGCTCGGACTTATCCAGCTTAAGAAGGTCATCAATGGACACTTTGTATCTGGCAATGCTTCCCATTGTATAGCAAATTAGCAGAAGGTGTGTGCAAAGGAGGTCAAGCCAAGACTAATGGTGTAAATGAGTCTAGCGGGGCTCAAGTCATTTCTAACTCGAGTTTGAGTTTGATTAATTAAATAAGGATCCGTTTGGGACGGATACAACCTTTTGTAAAGGTGTTTGAAAAGCTGCTATGAAGAAAATTAATTTTTTTAAAGCTGCTTCTCAGAACAAAAATTCCTTAAAAAATGTGAAAAAACTACAGTAAAATAGAAACTATGATTGAGGCCTGAAAAGCAAACAAATACGAAAGTTGTCCCAAACAAAGCCTATGTTCGAACTCGCTCTAAAATTTAACTGTATTAGTTCAAGTTGCATCACAAGCAAACTGATTTATTATTAAAGAGAGAATACCATTCTTGTTTGCATCTTGGAATATTCGAGGCAACAGAGAAATATAAAGTTTAACGTCTTAGTTTTGTACGAGGATCCAACCACTACAGGAAAATCACCTATTTCCGGCAATTAAAATTCGGCTGGTAAAAACGGCGCCGGAAAATAAATTCCGGTGGTTTTTTCCGGCGGCAAATTATTCCAGAGGCTTGCCGGCTATCTTAAACCACGGTCAAATTAAAAATAATAATAATAAAAAAATTCCTAGCGTGCTACCCCCCGCCCCACCGCGACCGCCATCCCCGCTCCCGGGCTGCCGGCGACGCACTCCCGCTCCCGCGCTGCCAGCGCCCCCGCTCCCGGGCTGCTGGCGACTCACTCCGGTTCCGCGCTGCCGCTCCCGTGCGCGTGTGCGCCCGCGTCTGCCATGAGGTTCGAACCGCGTCAGTTAGAAAGAAATTCAGGCAACCGACCGAATTGCTAAATGTGTAAATACATTTTTTTGTCAATATTTTTTATTTAAACTATATTCTGACTGTAAATAAATTAATTTTTAATTATAAAAAATGGAATTAATTAATTTAAAATAAAAATTAATATTTAATATAAAATAAAAAGTAACTAACTAATTAATTTTAAAATGAATATTAATTAAATAGTTAATATTACTTTTAATAATTATTTGTTAAATCATTTCAATAGTTTAAAATTTATTTATTTTTCTTTAATTTTTTAAAAGCCGCCGGATAATTTCGTGGGAAAAAGCCGTCGGAAAAGTGGCCGCTGGTAAGCCGCCGGAAAATTCCGTCAGAAATTAGTAGTGATTTTTTCTGTAGTGAACACATAATCAGATAAGAGAAAATGTGTACCATTCATAAAAGAGACCAATATTTATACGTGAAAAATCCTAAAAAGAGAAAAAATCACAGGGTCTGGCCCTATTTGAATGAATCCACAAGTATTTATAGTTGATTACAAATGAGGTTCTTCATTGGATGAAAGGCCTTGACTTGATGTAACAATTCTTATTCAAGAATTCATAATAACATCATAAAAGAATAAAAATTAAGCAAGAAATCATACGAAATAACTTGATAACAAAGTGAGATATAACATTTAAATACTTGTAATAGCTTTATATTACAATTATTAAAATATAAAATATATTTTTAGTGTATTTTTTATTAATTTTTTAAATAAATCAATTTATTAGTCATTTATTAGGCTGAGCTTGAGTTAGCTCACGGGTTAGCTTTACTCAAGTACACCTCTGAACTTACCTTTTTTTTTTCTACTTTCTTTGTTTCTACATTTGGCCCGAGGTAGCAAAATCAAGCTTTTCCAACGTTTTCGAGGATGAGTTTTGCTCTGCTAGGGTTCCGCCTCCGCCGCCCTTTCGTCTCTTTCGTCTGGTGAGATTTTTCTCTCTTTTCTCTTGTTTTTGGATATGGCGGCTACTCCTCCTCGCGATCCTGGTTTCCTGTCTGGAAAGTCGGTACCTATTTCTTTTAAGGATGTGGTTTCAGGTTCTACTTCCTCTTCTTTTCCTGAACTGACTTTTTCTTCTCATCGTGGCTTGCCGGCGTTGTTAATTGATGAGGATGAGGTTAGGTCGCTCGCTAAACCTTTTGAATTCTCTTTGGTGGGTCGTTTTCCGGGGCGAAGGCCCTCCGTCGATGCCATTCGGAAATTTTGTTTCAATCTTAAGTTGATTGGGAATTTCTCTGTTACTGTGCTTAATAATCGGAATGTTTTGATAAAACTTGAGAACGATTTCGATTATTGCAGAATTTTTTCTCATAGGTCTTACTTTGTTCAAAATTGCTTTATGAAAGTGGTGAAGTGGACTCACCATTTGGACGTTGAGGTGGATTCTCCGATTGTTCCGATTTGGATCAGTTTCCCCCTTCTTAGGCCCCATTTTTTTTCTCCTCGAATCCTTTTTGGTTTAGGTTCGCTTTTCGGTCGCCCTCTTAAGTCTGATTTGGCTACGGCATCTGGCTCGCGGCCGTCGATGGCTCGTATTTTGGTAGAGTTGGACGTTACCAAGAAACATGCGGAGAAGGTTTGGGTTGGATCTGTGGAATCGGGATACGTCCAGACGGTGATATTTGATGAAATCCCTAGTTTTTGTACACATTGTTTGTCTTTAGGTCACTCTAAGGAAGCTTGTTCTATTTTACATCCTAGTCGGATTGTGTCAAAAACTGGGATTACTCAATGCGACTTGCCGGTGTTGAAGGAGCATGTGGCTGATGGTGCTCCTAATGAAACTGTTTTGATTGAGTCGAATGAACGGGAGACGGTTGAACCGGTTGTTGTTTCTTCTCAATGCGATTTGCTGGTGTTGAAGGAGTTAGTGGCTGAAGGTGTTCCAAATGGAATTGTTTTGATTCAGTCGAATGAGAGGGAGACGGATGAGCTGATTGCTGATTCTGGTAGGGTGCTGGATTTGAATCCTACGGCTGATGTTTTGTTGGAAAAAAATAGGGAGGATAATGTTTTGGGTGTTAAGGTGGTTTCGGTTGAGGCTGATGCCTCTTTGTCTCCTAATGCTTTGCCTTTTATTCCTTCGTCTGTTGGATTATTTCAGTTGGCGGGGAATGAGGGTATTGAGATTAATAATCTGGTTTCTGATTCCAGTGAGGGATTGATTTCAAATGGTGTTATTAAAGAAGCGGGTCCTATAGTAGGTGATGGGTCGGATCTGAGAGTCTTTCCGGATTCTCAAAACTTGGTTAATGTGCATGTAAAGTTAGTGGAATCCAATGTTGCCCTGGGTAGTAATTCTGAAATGGTTGTTGGGTCTCATGGTGACTGGTTAAATAATTCTTCTGAGGAGTTTTCGGATTCTGATTCATTTTCAGATCCTGATGATTTTAGCATGGTTTCGGGTAAAGCTTTGAAGGTTACTCAGCGGGGGAAATTTTGGAATCGAGGAGGTAAAAGAAGATGAACTGTTTGTTTTCTACTGGTTTTGGCGTTGGTTTCGATTGGTTGTTGCATGGTAATGATGTGGCTGGGGCTCCCATCCTCGTTGTTTCCTTGTGGCAACCGTTGATTTTTCTTCTGGATGGTCCCTGCGAGTACTCGAGGATGTTGGTAGTCCTGGCTTCCTACTGAACCCTTTTTTGTTACTTAAGCTCCTAGGTTTTATTTTAACTGTTGTTTTTTTAGTGAGCTTCTGTTTTGGGTTGATCTTGTACTCGTTCGTTTTTGTTATTTAATATAAATCTTTTTCCAAAAAAAAAAAAAAAAAAAAAAAAAAAGTACACCTCTGAACGAGACTCATTGTTCAACGAAATGGAAGGATGAGAAGAGGCACGAGAGATAGTTTGGTCTTATCCTGCAATGGGATTAGCTCTGGTCTTAACTTGAAACCTCTGAAACTTTGAAGCAATTAATCTTAATTTTTTTATTAATTATGGGAATATAAATATCTATTGAAGTAGACATATAATTTAGAAAAAATAATAATAACATTTTTTCTTTAGAAAAATTTCTATTAGAAGCCTCCATTACTGAGATCTATAGCAAAATAAAATTGATTGAGAAGAGTAGGACTCTTGCAGGCATCAACAAGAGTGATCCATTCATGCAAGCCAATTCGATCGGTTCAATCGTGAATTAAATTTATATTAAATATGTAATATAAATTAGTAATAATTTATATTAATTTATATGATTACATGTAAATCAAATTTAAAAATTGAAAAATATTTAAGTTTAAAATTATCATATTATTGTTAATGTAAATTCTTATAATTATGAAATTTAGATTTTATTTCGCTCTTATGTGCATGAGATTTTAAAATAATTCTTTATTTAATTATATAAGTTTTATGTTTCATAATTTTTTATTTCTTTTATTTTTTTGTCTTATATTTGAAATGATAACCTTATTATTATGTTGATTTTATTAATTTTTTATAATATTATTGTTGCGTGCTAGAATATACGCGGCAGTAGAGTCAGGAAATATTCGTCTTAGCGTTGCACGAGTATTACGCACACAAACAGAAAAGAGAAAGTGAACACCAAGGTTTTTACGTGGAAAACCCAAAAGAGGGAAAAAACCACGGGGCCTCGCCCAGTTGCAAAGTTCTACTAGTATTTGTTTGAAGTACAAAGGTTGATCCGTCTTACAAATCAAGACGATCAATTTACAATCAACTTCTCACAAAGTTACAAAGTTATGCAAATTCCCGGCGTTTCCCAAAAATCCGGCAAAGTTCCGGCGTCTTCAGGCGGCAGGAAGAGCTCCGGCGGTGGTCGAGGAGTTGAGGAATCTTCTTTTCCTCTTTCTCCTCTCCTTCTTCTCTTCTTCTTCTCTCTCTTCCCTTGAGTCCCCTTGGAGTAGAATGAGGGCTCTATTTATAATTTTTCTGGGATAGCATGGCCTGTAAATAGTTGTGAGATCAAGGGCGAATTGGGAGTGGTTTGAATGAACGGTCGATATTGAATTCTATAATCGTGCACTGTTCATTGGACATTTGAAGGCCTTAATGATGTCATAATTCGTTGATCTTGGGCTCGTTGGATTTGTCTCGTCGAGCCGTTCAATTAGAGTATAAGCTCGTCAAAATCAGAGACAGTTTGGGAACTCAAATTGCGGTTTGAACCTTCCAAAAGCGCTTCGGGTCCTTGATTTGGACCTATTGGGCTCGGATTGGGTTGAATTTGGTGTCGTTGGGTTCGTATTTCCGAGACGCTCAGTTTGACTATAAGTTCGCTGAAATCGGAGTTCAGGTGCTCCCGAATTTAATTTTTGAAGTTTCCGAACTGAATTTGTCTCGAGATTCGTGCCTGATCAAGTTAATTTTGTGATGACGTATCAATTATTATTTATTACATCATCCGGTTTGAATCGTGAACCTCTCATTCTTCTGTGTCCAATCCAATTTTCACAACCTTGTCATTTTCTGTTGTTACGTTTTAATTTGAGTATGGTAGATTGTTTTTTGTTGTTGGACCGTGGTGTTCTTTCTATTGGTTTCTCTTCTGGAGTTGTTGGGCGGGGTAATGTTTATTTTTCTGCTTGGGGTTAGTCACTCTGTCATTTCTAGCCACAAGAGGATCTTTTATATGGATAATTTTGTCCTGTATCTGTTGAGGTTTTTTCTGTTTTGTAACGGGTGGTTGTTGCTCTGGGTTTCTCTTATCAATCAATGCTGGAGATGTATTCTAGCTGGTAGTATGGGTTTGACCTCTCTCAATTATTGGTTTAATGCTAATTTTTGCTTTCCTAATTGGAAAAGTTATCTGTATTGGGACAAGAGGATGGGTTTTAGGAGGTTTTTTCCTATCTATCTTGGTGCGGGTTGTAGTAAGCTTCATATGCTTTCTGGTTATTGCTGGAGTCTATTTTCGTTAGGCTGGATCATTCTAGAGTTGGTTTTTGGTGAGAGTATTAGTTTTAACTATAATGATAAGAGTTTTGATACTAATAGTTTTATCTACTTTATATCTAATGCTTATCTTGGGAGTGTGTTTTGCAAGGGTAAATCTGGTTTTGAAAGCTTCGAATTGTGCAAGGTACCCAATTTTTGTTTTTATATGCTGCTCTATTTTGTTCTCCAATTTTGCAGGAAGTACGCGCTGAACGTGATTTTTTTGAGCTTCCGTTTTTTGGGTGCTGTTTACTCACAACCCTATTTTATTATTAGGATTTTTTTGTAATCTTAGGAAAAGGAATCACCGGCTCGTAGGTTTTATTTCTTTTTGTCTTGTAGCTCTTTTGAGCATTAGAGAGCTGGATGATCCTTCTAAGGACTTTGTAACTGGATTTTTGATATTAACGCGTAGGCCCCTATAGTGGGTTTAACAAAAAAAAAAAAAAAAAAAAGTGTGAACTCAAAGAAGGATAGACCTTTTTTTTTTAAGGCGGGGACAAAAAAACAAATGACATAATCATTAAAAAAATAATAATAATACTTTAAGAAATAGAGAAAAGATTACCTCACTAAATTGCCAACATCTCTTTAAATAGTCGCTATGAGTTCCTCTTACGTCCACATACTTATGATATTACGTTTTAGCTCTATTCTTTATATATTAATTGCTATAACTTTCATATTTTTCTATTATGAAATAAAGCCAGGCAAAATTTGTGTTAGACTCCACCCTTATAAGGTCGACCTAAAGCTAGATTCAACTATAAGCTTCATCTGGAACTGACTTTCTTGTTGCTTTTTAAAACAATTTTTTAGTACAAAATTTTTATTTTTTGTACTTAAAAACTTAAGAAAATTATCCCAAACTAAGCCATAGTCTCAAAAGAGATTTTGGATTCATCTGGGATGCTTTTTTTTATTGCTTTTTTTATTGCTTTTTAAAAGCATATGTATCATGTCTTTGACTAATATTTGTTCAACTTTGTCATGCATCAGTACCAACATTATAATAACAAAACTGACCAATAAAGAATAAAAATACTAACCTAATCCTTAAATAAAAAATTATGAGATAAACTCATAAAAAAAAATCTACTCTCAAAAGCCCACCGACCAGTTCATCAAAGTCATAGGGATGATAACACAGTGACAGGAGCCTTCTTCCTCAAACCGGCTTAGAAGCCAGGGAAGATGAACTAACAATAACAGTAATATCATAAATATATTAGCCCCGGCCACAACGTAACTATTAACAAAGCCTGTAAATAGTTAGATAACCAACTAATCACCTACCTCTGGATGACCACTATACCCAAAGCTCCCTACACTTCACATCATCTCCTTCTGCCAATCGCTATAAAAATAACAAGTTAACATCAACTTCTTCATCAACCACATACAAGCTAGCAACCCTTAGGCTCTCCTCTCCACTTCCCTTTTCTCTTTTCCTCCATGGCTCACTCAGTTCAGTACTTCTTCTTCTTCTTCTTCTTCGTGATGCTCGTCTTGCTCGAAAACTCAGTATGTCATGGGGCACGCCATCTCCTCGACTCGCCGGCCCCTGCGTCGCCGCCAGCTGCTTCGACACCGGCCACGCCGGCCTTACCTACCGTTCCAAAGCTTCAGACGGTTCCGCCATTCCCCACCATTCCATCAATCCCCGGCATCCCCACCATCCCCACCATTCCAACCATTCCAAACTTTTCACTGCCTCCATTCCCTTCCATTTCTGGACTTCCTTTCAGTATTCCCAACATTCCCAATTTCCCATCCATTCCTTTCCTCTCACCACCACCTGGTAAGTGAAAGCCTATGGTGTTACAGTTGCAGTTGGAGCACAGTAGTGAAGCTTTCTTCAGTTGTTTGTTAGTGGGGACGTTTGATCTTCTATAATGTGTGGTTGTTTTGCTTATACTGTTCTGAATAATGGTGTTTGGTTGTTTTACGTGGTAATGGTCTGCGCATTTATCTAAATTGTTGCTTATTTTTGTAATGTTATAATATATGTTTGCTCCATCTATGTTGGATTCTATGTTGGTGAGGTGAAATGGATTTTGTTCTATGATAATTTTGAAGAAAAAGAGTTTTCGCTGCAGTTTTTAATAGAATTGCGATCGAGTATAACACAAACATAATAAGTATTTTGATTGGAAGTTCTTATCAAATAAAGAGTCGTCATCGAGGTTCTTAGAGCAGGATTGCAAACTAAGTGGATTGAGGGAGATGATCAACGTTCAAAATTAAGTTTAATTAGCATCTAACAATTAAGAAGCTTAATCATGATAATGAAAATATTATTAAAATTAATTAAAACTATTTAAATGATGCTTTAGTTCTTGTAATTCTATTAAGTTATAATATAAATATAAAATTAATATCTTTTTTATTAATTGTAATTTCTACTCAAATTGGTACAATAATAATGATTTATGGCTTAACGGTCGAGTGATTCGATTATTTATTTTCACAGGTTGATCCTAGCTATTTACAAACTTGGTTTCATAATCAGAGTGAATCAATTTGAGGATTGGTTTACAATCTTATATGTTCAACCACTAGATTCGATCCGACTTTCACAACCATAATCCTCATAATAGAATTTGACGTTAGGGTTTTTTTAGGAATTTTTAGGCTGTGCAATATATTAGAAATTTGAAATGAATTTCTTTCTTGAAAATTTTAGTGCAATAAAAAAAAATTGATGTAGCACTAATTTAATTTCAAAATCTTAGAAGTTACCTCTTAATACTTTTACCAACCAAATTAAATGACAGCAATTTGTATTACATGCAAACATATTGGAATATCAGAAAAAGAACCCAAAAATATCCAAAAGGAGGAGAAAAGCATAACAATGCTTAAATGTGATAAGTAACAAAGAGAGAAAGGGACAACGGGCATTCTATTTAAGAACTTTAGAGGATCAAAATTTAACACATGAGAGCCACTAATATTAACGAGGAATTAGATCACTTCAATACAAATCTATATCTAACTAGTAAATCTAAAAAAATAAAAAAAATTTAGAACGGTCGTTTCTTATCTTGAGAATCAAAAGCCTTCGTAATATCAAATTTGACATAATAGAACTTTGGATCGTTTGTGCGATAAAAACATCTAAGTAATTTATTAGCAAGTACACATTCTCGTCAAGGAATTTTTCATGTATAAATGCGTCATAGATATTACGTAAGAGAAATGATATGAGAAGTGAACTTCTTCGAGCCTTTCAACAAAATTTTCACCCACAATATTGTTGAAAAATATAATAAGGTGATGTGTTTTTGCGGTTTTAGATAGAATTTGATGCTTTGGAGTTTGGATGAGAGCGAGCCATAACTTTGACTTGCCTTGAAAAACTTCAATTGTAAAAATAAAATTAATACATAACAGGGCCAAGAATACTCTATGAGGGGCTGGAGAAATCAATGGTGAAATCATTGATTCAAAGCAATTTGTCATCATTTGAGAAATCCATGATAATGTAGTTAAAAAAATCACTTAAAAAGTTGATGCCACCAAGAGGATTGAGGATTGCTATGAAAATCTTTGAAAATGAGCATTGATCTCTTGAGAGATCATCATCAAGACTAAACAAGATCATGATTTGTATTGAGAGACTTCATGACACTGAAAGACTTCTCATTTATCTTGCTAAAAAAATTTGAGGTTGATTAACTTCGCCAGAAATGAGAGTTCGGCCCTCTCCATAGTACAAAAGTTCTGGTTGAAAACGATAAGTTGCCCCACATTATGCATATGTTATTTCCTTTTTTTCAAATTTTGTTGCTTCTGTACAAAAATTGGTATCTGAACTAAATTAGTTCATTCATCCAGGATATAAAGTGCTTTAAATAAACTTATGATAATGTCAGTAAAAAGCACTTTGAAGCCTTGATCTAATATCAATAAAATGGATGGTAGTGGGAAGGGTAATTGAGCTGGAGATGGAGCATGCTTGTGTTGAATTGAAAGAAGAGGGTTGATCCTTTTGGTGTACTGATTTATGTACACTGATAGAGGCTATTTTCTGTGTGAACTCTGATTCTTTTGAAGTATATGTGTCATTTCAAGTAATAAAATAATGATTAAAGTATCATTCTCATGAGGATGAGAATTGCACTAAGTTCACTCTAGTATTGTTTATATGAATAATCAAATTTATTTTATCTATAGAATTATAAAGGTGTGCTAATGCAAGCTATCACTATAGGAAAATTGCTCATTATCGGCGATAATTTCATGCAGTTTTGATATATGTTCTGGCGGTTTGTAAAATTTCCGATAGTTTTCTGGCGATTTATAAATCACCGGAATAAACCGCGCTGGAATGAAAACAAGCGTCCATTTTCCGACGGTTTTCCAACGGCTAAAACAGCCAAAAATTAATAATATCAAAATTGTAAATAAACCGCTAGTAAATTTCGACGCGAAAACTGTCAGGGACTGTCGATTCATTACCGGCGATAAAAAACCTCTGGTATGTCCGGCGGCCAATCTGGCGTTTAGCTGTCAGTTATTACCGGCGGCAATTTAAAAAAATCCGCTGAAACTTCAAGCCATCTGGTATCAAAGATTTTGGCGGCCAAACCGCCAGTTAGCCACCATAAACCTATAGCATTTGTAAAAAAAATGACATCCCCTCTTATTTACACCAATTTCCACTATTACTTGCACACAGTTCAAAATATATAGAAAACAGATTTGATTTCCAAAATTAACATAATAGTTAATATGAAATAACAATACACAATCAACAGGTATATTACACAATCCAGAATGACCAGAAACAATTATTTAAACAAATAACATTGCATATGTTCCAAAATGAACTTAATATAGAATTGCATATGTTCGGCACCATAAAGCATTGCAAGTCTCACCACAATTTTTTAGAATTTTCCCTTAATTTTGAGGGGGTCATTTCTATCACACAACAAGCCCGAAGCATTCGTCCACTTTAACCATCCAATTTGACTTCTGTTGATGATATCCCTATCTATTTCATCTTCACTCTGAACAAGAGATCCAATAAATCTAAAACATGTACTCTTATTAATGACTTGATCGCCCAAAGTCACAATCCCCTCACTAAGTGTATTACTACTAAAATTACACTCCATGTATTCATATTTTAGATCTATGCAAATGAAAACCTTTAGACTCTAAAGTTGACCTCCATAATTAAAGTTTACCTTCAACCCCCTCTCTAGTCTTATCAACATTAAAAATAATATCATTAGCAAAAAAAAACATGGTATAACCTCTTGCAAATGTTTATTGAGAACATCCATGACTAAAGCAAAATGATATGGTCTTAAGGCTTTTTCAAAATCAACCTTTAGATTCAAAGGTTGATCTCCATAATTGAAGTTTACCTTTAACTCCTTCTCTAGTCTTATAAAAAAGAAGAATATAACCAACAACAAAAAATTTAACCAAGGTTCATTCTCTTGCAAATGTCTATTGAGAACATCCGTGACTAAAGCAAAAAATAAGGAGATGCATGGAGGACATCACCTTCGGGGGCGTTCGGTCGCCGGATTGAGGGCATCGGGGAGAGGCGCGGGCGGCGTTTGGCGGTCGCAGTTCTGTTGACGAAACAAATGCACTTAGGTGAGGGCGAGGGCGCGAGCATCTGGACCAAACAAATGAGCAATGTGAAGAAATAAGGAAGATGGGCGGGGAGCAACCAATTTTAGGGCCATTTCCGGCGGTTGTAACCGCTGAAAAAATTTCACTTAAAAATGATAGCTAATTAACCACCTGTAAAAGTCGCCACCAAAAAAAAAAATACTGGACGTATTTCTGGAGATTTAGTGTTTAATATCGACGGTGGAACCACCGGATAATAGCGGCGGTCAAACTGCCAGTTAAACTACCGGCAGTCTGGTATTTGACTGCCGGTATTCAACGAAATTCCTGAAGTGTATCCACTATATATAGTTTTGAAAAGAAAATTCTATGACTAAGGGACTTTGGACCTACGATAGTTAAAAAACTTATGATTACAAATGTTAGATTTCTCATAATATTATTTTGAATCAGAGTATAAATTCTACTCATTTTTGTTGAATTTGTTGGAGTGTCTATTTAAGATTCTTTCAACTACAATGATTATAACTCCTTAAAATTTCAAGACTCTATCGATAATATATTTACATATGGTAGAATTTCATTTTAAATCCCTTAAGTATTCCTCTGCTCTTCCATCGATGCTGAAGATCACACTGAGTTTTAAGTTTATGCAAGACCTATACAAAAATCAGATTTAATATTAAGCAAACAAGATTTCTGACATATAATAAGCCTAGAGTAATATATTAGATAGACATAGAAATTAAACTAAATAAAATACAATTCATTTCAAAACAAAACAAAAGCACAAGAGGTAAGTTCATGACAAACATCATCAGGAAGTTCTTTACAACACAGTTATAGACTCTTCTTTTATTGTAATTGACTTCCTATTGTTGCACTCCCTCTCTCTATCTCACTCCAAACTTTTCTTAAACTAATTACAAAATGAACAAATGGCCCGTTCCCTCCCTCAATTGGGACAAAACTATTCAAATTTTTTTTTTTTTTTTGCAAATAATAGAACTGGTATTACGACGTTGACCTGAATAGTGTTGTCGATCGAGCTACTAAATTGATGTGACAGTTCATCAATCATCGCATCAGTTCACTAGTCTAACTGTCAGTAACTTTCACTCGCTGCAGCACTGTGGCAATTTGACACTCTTTTTAAGGTGCCTTAACTCCTTGCTCATTGTCTTGGTTTCAACTCTTTACTGCTACAACGCTACTTTATAGTCCTTCAACATTGATGATAATTATAGTGTTGTGACACTCTGTTTGTGGTGTCGCGGTGCTCCTTCAATTATAATTATTTTTATTTCTTTCCTCCGTAAAAATAGATTTGGATAGTTTTTTTATGAAAATAAATATAATTTAGATTATGCGTTTAAGATGAGAGTTTTTATCATATGTGAGAGAGGGAATGAAAATATGGAGGTTGGAGTTAAATGTAATGGTGTTGACCTAAATTAAGTAAGAGTGGATGAAATAAAATAAAATACAAAGACAACCAAGATAACACATAGAAGATCTCTCATAGAGGAAGGCATCAAGCTACTACCAACATATGTGAAAGAAACCAAACAATAAAATATTTCATCCATTTATCATTCAAGACTAAATATAAGAAGTTTATTTATATAGGGTTACAAAAGAAAAAGATAATAACAATTCTCCATATTGAAATAATCAAATTTGGAAGAAGAGTGATTCCTTTGGTCTTGATTTTGAGCAAGTCCATGCCTATATGATGCCTATAGGGAAAGAGAGTGGCTCTTAAATTATAGGATTTGTTGGGATGTAGAAATAATCATATATGACACAGCATTATTTATCATGCTTGATAAACCCTTCGAACTTGATCAAAAGGTCTTGATTAAGGCTTCGTTTGGGACAATTTTTTTATTGCTTCTTGAAACAGCTTTATAGTTTACAAATTAAAAATTTTATACTAAAAAACTGCTTTAAGAAGTAATAAAAAAAATCGTCCCAAATGAAGCCTAAACAATCTAATATTTAGTTCTTGATTCGTTAAATCCTCAAATTTTTCTTAAGAAATATATATTATGAGATTTTTAACATGCGCGACGGTTTGAACTTAATATATATATATATATATATATATATATATATATATATATATATATATATATATATATATATATATATATATATATATATATATATATATATATATCTCAATTTTTAAATATTGTTAATGCCAAATTAAATTATCATAACATGCCTTTTCTCTTACATCAAGCCAATACATATAAGGAAAAAAAAATGTAATATGCAGAATATTTAATTTTTTAAGATAAATCATGAAAAAAAAGTTATCCTTACAACTTCATAAAATATACAAAATTTAAAATTAATAAAGCTTAGCTATAGGTTACAGCTAGCTTAATTAATTAAACTAATTTAATTAACAAAACTTTTATTACTATTATTAAGATTTTAAATATTATCTTATTAATATTAAATTCATATTACTGCATAAATATTTTCAAAAAAAAAAAGCTTAGCATCTGCATTTAGGAAGTTCTCGCTATTATCATTAGGCTTAACATTGTATTTATTTTACTTGAAATTAAATTAAAATAAATATATTTAAATTTTAATTATTTAAATAATTTAAAGTATTTCGAATATATTAAATTTTTTATGCTATATTCCATTTAACTATACGATATTTTCATTATAAAAAAATATTATCCCTATCTCTCCCTCAAAACATAATATTCACACCCTTAAAATCCAGATCTCTATTATTCTCTCCTTACCGATGGCCGCCACTCTCTTCATCTACTTATGCATAGCTCTTGCCTTGCTTAGCAACTCTATTTGCCATGGGAAGCAACTTCTTCTCGGCACTCCGACCGCTGATCAGCTACCGCGGACCATTCTGACTCTACCATCTCTCCCTTCGCAAGCCTCCTTGCCGTCGAAGCCCTCCGAATCTTATCTTGTACTGCCGCCCATTCCATCCATCGCCACCATCCTTCCCATTCCATCCATCCACGTCATCCCTACAGTCCCGCCAATTCCGGCCATTCCCACCATCCCGCCCCTTCCCGCCATCCCCACAGTCCCACCAATTCCGGCCATCCCCTCCATCCCACCTCTTCCATCCATCCCCAGCATCCCACCCTTGTCAGCCATCCCCACAGTCCCGCCAATTCCGGCCATTCCCACCATCCCGCCCCTTCCCGCCATCCCCACAGTCCCACCAATTCCGGCCATCCCCTCCATCCCGCCTCTTCCATCCATCCCCAGCATCCCACCCTTGCCAGCTATACCCACAGTTCCGCCAATTCCGGCCATTCCCTCCATCCCGCCTCTTCCATCCATCCCCACCATCCCACCCTTGCCGGCCATCCCGCCCCTTCCAGCCATCCCCACAGTCCCGCCAATTCCGGCCATTCCCTCCATCCTGCCTCTTCCATCCATCCCCACCATCCCACCCTTGCCGGCCATCCCGCCCCTTCCAGCCATCCCCACAGTCCCGCCAATTCCGGCCTTCCCCTCCATCCCGTCTCTTCCATCTATCCCCACGATTCCACCCTTGCCAGCCATCCCGCCCCTTCCAGCAATTCCCACAGTCCTGCCGATTCCGGCCGTCCCCACCATTCCAAGTTTCCAAAGCAGTGAACTTGAATGATATAAATATATTTGAAGCAATGATTTTGTTTGGGTTTGATATTTGAAATTTTCATGTATGTTGTTCTAGTTGCAATTAGCTTAATATATCGTTGTTACAAGCTACTTTTTTACTTTGTGTATATTATATATATATATATATATATATATATATATATATATATATATATATATATATATATATATATATATATATATATATATATATATATATATATATATATATATATATATATATATATATATGTTGATATTATAATGCAAAATCAAGCTGTAAAATATACAATAATGATCAACATATGAGCAATTTAAAGTAATTATGGTGTTAGATAAATCTAGCCTCAATAATTTTTGTGGCAACCCTATCATCATCATTGTTGAGATTGGAGAAATTTAGGTTTCATTTGGGACGATTTTCTTATTGTTTCTTAAAACATTTTTTCAGTAAAGAAATTAAAATTTTAGAAAGCAATAAGAAAGCTGTCCCAAACAAATTCATGAGCTTCATTTGAGATAGTAAAAAAAAAACCGAAAATAAGCCTTATATCCCAAAAATTCAAAATATATCATGGAGGCAAAAAAATATGAAGAGGATTTATAAAATATAAATTCACTAAATTGCTGCTTACAAATTTCTCTGGCTGGAAGTCTGCTAGTGATATTCTTACACCCCAATATTTTGAGGGTTTGATCAAATATAAATATCACAATAACAAAACAGCAACAATAAGCCTTCATCTCATTATATTTTCAACTACATGAATTTTTTTCTTTTCATTGTGTACTATTAAGAGTCAAATTATCATTTAGATCTACTAAAATATGTCTTTTTTAATACTTTCGAACAACTCTTTTCGGTCTAATTTTGTACATTAAAAATAAAATTTTATGTCATTCTAAAATTCTTATATGTACTATACTAATATATATATATATTTTTTTTAAATTTCTCTTTTTTCTCATATTCAAATAATTACATAGAAATAAAAAGAAAATTAAAAAGCCTTTTGTGCATGTGTGGACTTCAAAAAACTTGTCGCTAGGGATGTCAATTTTGACACGACCCGAACCCGACCCGGAAAAAACCGGGTTCGGGTCAACCCGAACCTGAAACAGGTCGGGTTCGAGTTGAACAAATCAACCTGTTTTAAAAATCAGATCAGGTTCGGGTTGACCCAGTAACCCGAAATTGACCCGAAAGTGACACGAAAACTCATATTTGACCCGAAAACCAGAGATTGACTCGATTTTGACCCGAAAATTAGCAATTTTAGGTCAACTTCGGGTCATTCGTGTCGGGTCGGGTTGACCCGGACCCGAATCGGGTCGAGTTCGGGTCCGGAAACCTGACCCATTTTTAAAAACGGGTTGGGTTCGGGTTGACCCGAACAGTGTCAGGTCAGTTTCGGGTTCGACCCAAACTCGACCCGCCGACCCGAATTGACACCCCTACTTGTCACCATGATTTTAATATAGAAGGATTGCACATTTTCAACCAATGCACTTTATAAAAACTATGAAGACTAATGAAATATAGCTGGGCTAAATTGGCAAAGGTTTCGCCCTAATCAATCAATGGGGTTGATTAGGGTTTATTTAATGTTAAGAGATTGAGATTTGCCATATATTAACTCGACATAGTTAATTATATCAATAGTATGTGATATCAAAGAGTATTTTTAATTAAGGAATAGTATAGTACTTAGAGAGAATTAAAAGATGATCAATGCTTTGGGCATCTAATGAAGATAAAGAGAATAAGAAAGATCAGTATAATGTGATCTTCTATCTGAATAATTAGGTTTCATTAAGGATAATTTTAGACTACTATTTTTTTCTGCTTTCAAGACTTTTTTGTACTAAAAAGCAACATTAGAACAGAGTAAACAAATCGTACAAAAAAAAACCTTAATTCAATCATTTTGATGAATTATTTTTGGACTTTAACAAGTTGGGAACCCCTCCAACCAATTAATGAGATTGATTAGGATTTATTTTATTTTAAGGAATTTATATTTATGAATGCACAAGCTCCATTGTTAACTATATTCATATGAGATACTTATGAATAATCTTGATTAAAAATGACATATTACTTACTTTTAAGAGATGATATTAAAGGTCAAGTTCAATGATATAGATATCTAGCAAAGATATGAGATACAATTAGAATAAGTCAAGGTGTAATCCTATAAAAGAAATTATCAATATATCGAGGACAAAGGATCTAAGGATAAATCCAAATTTAGGACTTAGGCTCAAGAGAAAGATGGGCTAACCTAATCAAGACCTTAATTTTTAAGTTCCATTATCAGTGATGATTGTTGGCCTAATCTAATTTAAGAATTTGTCTTAATAATTATAGTTTATGTTATCCAAAGGAGACCAACTATTTCTTGAGGGAAAATGGGGAATAAAAATTTTCTCCCCTAAAGGATACTTAAGATATATGGAAATGGACTAGATCAAATGAAAAAAAAAACTATCAAATTAAGATAACACTTTTAGGAAGAAGAAAAAATATCAAACTCAAAATCATTAAAAATAGATGTAAAATAAAGGTTACTTACAACTATCATAACAACTTTTATAGCAGGGACGACCGACGAAGAAGTCCCGAAAGACTTCATCTCTCTTCGCTTCCTTCTCCATTCTCTTCTCCTATTTCTTCTCTTCCCGACAAGCAAGTGGAATGAGGTAGGGGTATAGGGGTAGTGAGGGATATTTATATACAAAATATCATTCGGTGCCCACGCCACGTGTAATGCCCCGAGATCAAATTTGGAAAGAATGTCAATCAATTACTCCAACCATTTACCAGAGTTATCTAAAACCATCAATAAGTAATCTATCAAACATCTATAACAATTTAAACATCAACATAACAGTTGATTCATATCTCAAAACATCATGTACAATACTCAGGAACTACACTATCAATACAAGAAAGGAAACTATCCTGTCCTGAGTACAAAAGAATCATCAATCGACCAAAAGAACTAAAACCTGAAGATCTGGATCAATTCCTATCTCCTGCTCCCGAGCCCTGACCTGAAAATATCAACCACATATAATGAGCTTTACAAAGCCCAGCAGGTCACCTAATACCTATTACTGAAATCAAAGCACGGCAATGCTATCAATATGCATGTCAATCTATCAATCCGAATCAGTAAATGGTCAATGAGTCTATGCAGCGGAAATCAAATCAGTAGTCGATGCAATCCGGAAATCAATAGTCAATAAAACCAGTCAATGCAGCGGCAGACAAATCGATAAGTCAACTCAATCAATCAATATCCGTCAATCAAATCGATACGGTCTAATCAATGAAATCAGTCGAGAAAAACGATACGGAACAACGAATCTAAAAAGCAGTCAATACAATACAGAAACAGTAGGCAGTAGTACGATGAATCTATAGGCAGTAGTACGATGTCCATGATCATGCTATCAATGCAATATCTATATCTATCTATGTCCATATCAATGCTCAGTAGTAGATCGATGAAATCAATAGAATCCGTACGATACAGTAAATTCGATCAAATCAATAAAGCAGAAATCGATAAAGCAATAAATCCGTAAATCAATACAGTAAACATGCAATTCAATACTATATACTGAACAAGTACAATCTACTGGCTATGTTGCTGTTGTAGAATCCATATTGCTGTTGTAGATATCCGCACAATTGTTCTATGAAAAGAAAGAGTCGTCACTCTATTGCCCGTCGGCCGCCCGTCGGCATATAATCTCCTTATGACTCCCATCGTTATATCCATGATCCATGATCTATGATTTAAAGGAAAGCCCGTCGGCCCACCATCCTGTACAGGTATCATCTCCAACCAATGTTCAACCAGGTTCCACTTGTGATCAGTATCAATAATCAATCAATAATCAATATTAAAGCAATCATATCAATAATCATATGCATATCGATTCAATCTATCAATTTCAGTCAAATCAGAAATCATACGAAAATCGGGCAGAGTAACGGTAGTCGGTCAAATTTACAAAAAATCCTGCAAAAAGATACAAATTCCAAATTCTTTCAAATTACAATAGAACGTTCACAACGTCAATATAAGCTTATCAATCTATAGAATCCAAATCAAATCAAGTCCTGATAATTTTCTATTCGATTAAAATCGCGTAGAATCAATTCCGACCGATAAAATCTTCGTAGAATACAGTCAAATCGTGTACAATAGTCATATCTATAACATACTAAAAGTTGTGCGGTGAAAGTTGTGCCAAATCAAAATCACGTCCAAAAGTAGACTACAAAAACACAAAACGGTGCACAACTCGATCAAAACACAATATCTTTGAAAACAGAAACAGGATTCGGAGTCCTTACCACGAGATCTACACTTTCTCCAACAGCGGCGTCGGACGAAAAGCGCTCCGCGGTCTCCGAAAACCAGCTTTTCTCTTTTTCCCTTTCTCTTTCTCTCTCCTCAAAATATCTGATTTATAAAATCTGATTTTCTCTCTCCTCAAAACGAGCTCATTTCCTTATATCTTACTCAGATCGGCCTGGCCGATCACCAAATCGTCCCGGGACGATCAGACCAAATCCTGATCGTCCTGGACAGTTCCCAGGGCTGTTGTCTGGCCGATCATTTCTACAGTACAGATCGGCCTGGACGATATCAACATCGTCCCGGACGATCTGTACAGAAATCCTTCCAGAAAACACACCAGAAATCAGCTGTTTTCAATGCACTGATCGGCCTGGACGATCTCAACATCGTCCTGGCCGATTCTGGGAGGAAAATCCAATTCAGAGAGGAACAGTAAGAGAACGAGATCTTACACCACGACACCCAACTTCTTAGCGTTGATGTGTTGCATGCCTATCCTATAGTTAATGTAAAACAAATACTGCGATGTCGCGACAACAATTCCTGGCTCTACAGCGCACTTGCTCTGTTGCACTTGCTAGCACAGTCGCATCGCTTCATACTGGATCCAAATTTTCATTTTTCAAATAAACTCATTTTAAGAATTTTGGGTTATTACAGGTCTGAAGACCTAAGTTAAGGTCTAGGGTTCTAGTGTGCAAGTTTGATTGTGAGTCCACCTTAAATCTAATTTCTCTTATATGCCATTTAAGGCTAACTATAATATATATGTTTTCCTACCTTAGGATGATTTAAGCTAGGTCATAAAGGGAAAATTTATTCATCCTCTTCATAGGTGGATTATTAACCAAGTTCTTAGTATAGGATTGATGCTTCAAGATTACCATCCTTCTTTAATAGGAAAATCCATTATCATTAATGAAGTTGTGGCTGCACTAGTATGTAAGTATAAGCTCAATGAGATCGATTTCAAATATATGCCAATCTAAGATTAGGCATATCTTGCAATGAAAATTGACCACGCCAAGGATGGGGTTGACCTAACACAAGTTGATTGTGCCAGACAAGTCTACTAGCTTCAATTGATAATTTCTTCCTCTTTCACATCTCTGCTCTCACCTCTCTTGCATGTTACGCCTCCGCTCGGCTAGGGCAAACCGCTCTCCTTGAGTTTGTTTGTGATTTTTTGTCTTGATTTTCCTCCCTTTTCTAATAAAGATTTTCAGTGAAGATATCAAATCTTTTATCATACATGCTGTAAAAAGAAAGAAATAAGATCATTATATATGTGAGTTTTACTATTATTTTTTTTTTATTCAAAAAAAGTTTCAAGCAAAATACATGCTGATGATAAAAAAATTACATCATACCCTAATTATGAGGAAAGTATTGAGTTCTAAAGTTAAAATAGTTGCTGCTAACAATTTTTCAATGCTAATTTTTATTCGTTGAAATCCACTTTAAATCTGTGATTCAAATTGTGCAAAGCTTTTGTTTCAAAAGCTAACATCATAACATTCCACTGGAAAGAACTCTCAACATTCAAGATTTGCAATAGAGAATAGAAAATGCAATTTCTTTCAAGATTACAAACAAATAAATAAAGATGAGTCTCCCTTGAGGATTTCACACCATTAAACTTATACTCCCTTGAGGAAATTAAGTGAATGAAATAATTAAAAAAAATATTGTGTACTTAAAATCAATAATCATAACTTAGTATAAATAAACTATATATCACTATTAGGATAAAATAAGTATATTAATAATTGCATGATTATGTAAATGTCATACTATCATTCTTGTAAATGAACAAAATTGAGGTTAATTTAATACAGAAAATAATACAAAAAAGGGAAATTTACATACATATCACTATATACTATCTTATTTACATATCTAACACCTAAAATTTTAATATTACATACATACCACCCTAGATTATTTTAATATCAAATATATCACTCATATTTCCTTCATACCACTCATATATTTCATTTATACCACTCATATTTGATATGAAAATGAACTATTAATGATATTTATGTAATATTAAAGCTTTAGATGTGAAATATGTAAATAGAATAATATAGGGTGGTATGTATGTAAATCTCCCTAAAAAATATTGTGAAATTATGAAACCCACTTTTGAAAGGGTGCGGAGAAATTGAGGGCATAGGCCAAATTCAATCAATATAATAAAGAACACAACCAAAAGAGAGTAATTACAACTCATATACATTTGAAGAAGAGAGCTATTATAAAGGGAGAAATTATTAGGTGCAGAGTTCAGACATATCTCTACGTCCGGACATCCACTTAAAAATAAAGAGCTATTACACTTTGGTTGCACTTTTTTATGTGTTTTACTTGTGCTTTACCTATGCTTTAGTTATATTTTAGTTGCGCTTTGACTGCACTTTAATTTGTTGCGCTTTTTTACTGTGTTTTACATGTGCTTTTGATATGCTTGGCTTAAAGTTCCACGGATACATTAAATATATGAAGTAAAAAATAAATTGAATTGAAAATCCATGTGTCCACTCCACATGTCAACATTTTATTGGAGTCCGCACTTAAGAATAGGGCAAATTTTTAAAAGGAGCAAATTTGGCAAACGTTTTAGGAGTAGGAGCAGAGAAAAAAAATTTAAAAGGGAGCATAGAAGTGAACATGGATGGTGTTTTATGAAGAAAACGTAAATGAGGATTGCATTTTCTGTGCAAAATGCGATCAAGCTTTGCATTTTTCATATAAAACGCAAGGGACCTCTGCGTTTTTTAAGAAAATGCAAACCTGCATTGCGTTTTCTTCATCACCGGACTCTCACACCTGTGAGATTTGGCGGAATTGATGCGAATGTGGCTTGTTTTTCTTCATCGCTGGACCCGACCACGCGATAAATCAGGCGAGATTGGTCACGGGAATGGCTTGCTTTTTTAAGAAAAAATTTTTAATGCTTTATTTTTTCCTATAAATGGCAGGTCATAGGGAAGAGAAATTGTTGTTCGAAGTTAAGTTTAAGTGAAGGGTTGATTCCATTAAGGTTAGTATTTACATTTATTTTAAAGATATTTTAATGTTCAAGTAGCGGTATTTTTTGCACTACAAAAATTATAGCATTTTGATATTATAAGTATTGTTGAAATATTGATTTATTATTTCACATCATATGTGTATATTGTTGAATTTTTTTTTACAAATATTGTTGAAAATTTGATGTAGAGAGCAAATAATGTTGAAACATTGACATGAAAATATTTGGCAATATTATTGTAGCAAATAATATTGTTAGAATTGAAATATTTTAAATTTATGATTATTGTGCAATTATTATGTATATTTTAATTTGTGCACTTTTTTTCCCTCATTTATATTAAACTTACCTTAACTATTTTAATGCTTTGTAAAGCGCATAAGATCATTCTTTTACAATATATATATTTTTTAGTTGTGTATTATAGAAGTATAAATTATTTTGAAGAAAATTTTGATTTTATTTGAGATAGTTTTAGATCATCATTTTTTCTCTACTTTCAAAAGATTTTTATACCAAAAAGTAGCTTTACAAAGCATTAAAATAGCCATCCAAATGAAGCCCTAATCTTCATTTGGGATGACTTTCTTACTGTTTTCTAAAGTAGTTTTCTACTTCAAAAATTTCTGATTTATAAAATTTTTGTACTAGAAAAGAAAATTGCCTTACAAAGCAATCAGAAAGTTGTCCCAAATGAAGCCTTAGAGTTGATGCACGCGAGGAACATATGATTCCCTTTTTTTGATAGCTTGATGAAACGAATGCTAGGTTATGTTGGGCACCGAGGCATGAACGTAGGCTTCATCGAGCCAAATCACGTAAAAAATCATATTATCTCTTTTTTTTGTTCTACAAATTTTGTAATTTTTTCATTTATATGATTGTGAGGATCTTTTATTATAAAGTTATTTTTTGTTAAAATATATTTTAATATAATAAATGCATATTTAGAATAAAAAATTTTAATATCTAATTTAACTCCCTTGTGGGTTATATGTAAACTATCAATTAGCATTAATGTCTGTGCTCCATATCTAACATTAGATGCAAGAGTAGATTTCTTAGAATTTTCTCCTATAAATACATGTTGCATTAGACTTTGTGACTTTGTTTGGAATTTTGAAGCTGATTTCTAAAATAAATTTTTTACATAAAAATTTTTAATTTTAAAAAATTATACAAACTACTTTAGAAATTATCAAAAAAAAAATTGTCCCAAATAAAGTAATAATTTGTCACAAATTTTTTACTATTTTTTAAACATATTAGAATTTTTTTTTGTGCTCAATTATTTTGGCATTCATTCCTTGAAAAAAAAAAAATTCTCGGATTACCAATTCCTAAATCACCGGGGATGATGGCTCCATGGAACTTTTATTAGGTCAGGACACCTGACGTAGCTCTACATCTGGACGCCAATAAAATATCGCCACGTGCTCTTACACTTTACCGCGCGGCCCGACAACCTGACCTAGACCGGAACCCGATATTGCCATGTTCGTGTATTGCTAGGTATTGCTCGTATTACTAGGTATTACTCGACATTAACGAGAAATATTGCTCTTTCAAGACTAATACCGAGTAATAACGAGCAATACCTAGCAAAATCAGGGTATTGCTAGGAATTGGTCTTGACAAAATGGTATTTAGCGTTACTGAGCAATACCTAGCAATATCCTGATCTGCATAAATAAGCTAATACATAATAATACCGGATTTCGATCCCGGGCCGGATCTCGGGCCGCACAATAAAGAGTAAGCGACAACATTTTATTGGCGTTCATATGGAACAATTATTTAGTCCGGTGAACGTACGCTCCTCTACGTTCGGCCACGAATGTTGTAACGCCACGTAGCATGAAGAAAAGTCGCCGACCCGACCCGCTGTGTTCTGGGTTCTCGCACGTGTTAAATTTTAAATGGCAAAAAAACAGAAACACTTTGAAGTGCGACGCTTCACCTTCTTACGGACTTTCGAATCCCTGTCACTATTTACTTCGTTTTATCAGATTTCTACCAAATCCTTTGGAGTTCTCCAGCATTTTCTTCGTAAATCTGCAGGATTTCGTTCGTAGTTCTCCATCATTTCAACTCGAAGTTCTTCGTATTTTCCAGTTGAAAACCACCGCTGATAAAATGCCTGAGGTTAGAAACGATTTGCCGAGAATGTTTGTTTATCTCGTTATTAATCTAAAAGTACCGAGTTTTAGCGATATGGTTAACATTTCTGGGTGTTTTTAAAACTCGGTACACATTCTAAAACTCGGTACTAATCGGTATTCGGTATTTGGTTTTGTTACATTATCTCGGTATATGATGATTAAAACTCGGTAAACGTCCTTATTGATTGATAAAACTCGGTACACATTTCATAGTGATGTTTGGTTTTCCTTAGTTAATTGAACAGAGTCATATAGTTGTATTTAGGGTTTAGGATTTGGTTCTACCGGATTACTCGGTATTCGTCACTCGGTACTCGGTACTTGGTACTCGGTACGAGGTACTCGGTACTCGTAACTCGGTACTCGTAACTCGGTACTTGGTACTCGGTATTTCACTCGGTACTCGGTATTCGGTACTCGGTATTCGATACTCGGTACTCGGTATTCGGTACTCGGTACTCGGTATATGATACTCGGTACACTCGGTATTGCCTGTTAAAACACGTTATTTTAATAGTATTTGTTATTCTTCGGTACATTTAACTCGGTATTCAAAACTCGGTATTTGGTACTCGGTACTCGGTACACTTATTTATTTCTTGTAGTTTTTCACGGAATATCTCTGTAAAACTGTTATTTTCTTACTGTTTACACTTTATTATGCAGGGATATACCCCCAAGGTTCATTTCAGATGTCGCACATCAGGATTTAGGGAAGTTTGTAATGAATTGGTTGAGAAATTTGGTGATCAGTTTGTCAGTAGCCTAAGTGAGCTACAAATTAACCAGTTTTTATTTCTACCTCGTTTCCCACAAAATGTTCCTATGGTTTATATGTTACTGTCAACGTGGGATAACGACTCTGAAAGTTTTGTTATTAATAGCCGGAGTCTACCTTTCACTTCTGAAGAAATAGCGTTGATTATTGGCTTACCGGACAGAGGTATTAAATTTGAGCCCGGGACTGCAACAATTGCTGGTAAAACAGCAAATGACATAAGGCATGACATTCTGAAATTGGAGTCCTCAACGCCTATGGAGATTGTCAGGGAACAATTTATTGTATACCTATTGTCCAATATTTTCTTTCCAATGGCCAACTTCCGAGTGCAATCAACTATATTGGACGTTGCAAAGAATGCTGAGTAGTTCAGAGCATACAATTGGCCCCAATCCATTAGGGATTTTCTTGTTATGGAATTTAATACAATAGCAAAGAAACAGTCAAAAGGACAATCATTGGGATATGTAAATGGATTTGTTATGATAATAATTGTGAGTTTTTCTTACACAAATTTTTTATTAATTTGTTTATTTCAATGTTTTCATAGGTAATATATTCCATACACTGATTTATATTGTTTTATTTTATGTTTTAGATTTGGTTTTTTGAGCATACAAAGTTCCACCTAGTAGTGGATAATTTGGCTCGCCCCCGTCTACTTCGTTGGGATGCAAAATTTAATTATAGAATTAAAGATGTTGAAAATTTACTTAAAAGCCTTAAGGATTCTGAGGTACAATTCTCATCTGCAACTGTTTAACTTTATTTTGTACTTCTAAATTTTGTGTATTTATAAAAGATTTGCTCCAGATATTGACAGATTTAGAAGAGATAACAGATAATGAGAAGACTTTAATTCAGAATAGTAATCCAGAAAAAGTTTTGGATATAACACCACCACTGAGTAATGTACATATATCTAGCAGCAAGACCACTCCATCATTACAAGCAACTTCATTTCCAAAAAGTCCAAACCCAACTGTTTCCCCAGTTCAAACACCAGCGGATACTGAATGTCCAATGGAACAGCCTTTGAAGAGTGATACAACAGTTCGTATTGTTAGTCCTACTGAATGCCGAAGTCCCATTGATTCTCCCGTACGAGCAGAATTTACAGAAGAAACTGATGCATAACGTGGTGTTCCTGATGAAACAAATTTGAAGATTATTAATCAATCCATATATAAACTGATAACACAGCATGAATATATGGTTAAAAAAATTTCAGCACTCGAAATGGATAAAATTCTGCTGCAAAAATGGGTGGAAGTATTGGACAATGAAGTATTTCAGTTAAAATCTGATAACAACGAAAAAATTTGTGGTATATATAAGATATTAAGTTATCATTTTCCACAATATTTCACGTCCGAGAAAATAGGTTCTCCGGTACCATCAAGTTCAAGAACGGAGTCTAACCAAAATTTTGATGAAGTATCAAAAACTGTAGAGAAAATTGTTGATGAATTAGTTGGTCAGAAAGAAACATCAGAATATGAGGAATTTCCTTTCCCTTCATCAGGAACTGGAGGAATTGCTAGAAGAGTACATAGGAGGAATGACAGGAAGAGGAAAAGAGTAAAAATTCCATTCACAACTGGTGATAGGAAGAAGAAGAAGACTCAATTACCAGCGGAAGCTGAAATACATATTAAGAAGGAAACCTCAGTAACTAGAAGAAAACCGGTCACGCGTGCTGCATCAAAACTGAAAGAGAGCTTAACTTTTTTTCCCTCATTTATATTAAACTTACCTTAACTATTTTAATGCTTTGTAAAGCGCGTAAGATCATTCTTTTACAATATATATATATTTTTAGTTGTGTATTATAGAAGTATAAATTATTTTGAAGAAAATTTTAATTTTATTTGAGATAGTTTTAGATCATCATTTTTTCTCTACTTTCAAAAGATTTTTATACCAAAAAGTAGCTTTACAAAGCATTAAAATAGCCATCCAAATGAAGCCCTAATCTTCATTTGGGATGACTTTCTTACTGTTTTCTAAAGTAGTTTTCTACTTCAAAAATTTCTGATTCATAAAATTTTTGTACTAGAAAAGAAAATTGCCTTACAAAGCAATCAGAAAGTTGTCCCAAATGAAGCCTTAGAGTTGATGCACGCGAGGAACATATGATTCCCTTTTTTTGATAGCTTGATGAAACGAATGCTAGGTTATGTTGGGCACCGAGGCATGAACGTAGGCTTCATCGAGCCAAATCACGTAAAAAATCATATTATCTCTTTTTTTTTTGTTCTACAAATTTTGTAATTTTTTCATTTATATGATTGTGAGGATCTTTTATTATAAAGTTATTTTTTGTTAAAATATATTTTAATATAATAAATGCATATTTAGAATAAAAAATTTTAATATCTAATTTAACTCCCTTGTGGGTTATATGTAAACTATCAATTAGCATTAATGTCTGTGCTACATATCTAACATTAGATGCATGAGTAGATTTCTTAGAATTTTCTCCTATAAATACATGTTGCATTAGACTTTGTGACTTTGTTTGGAATTTTGTAGCTGATTTCTAAAATAAATTTTTTACATAAAAATTTTTAATTTTAAAAAATTATACAAACTACTTTAGAAATTATCAAAAAAAAATTGTCCCAAATAAAGTAATAATTTGTCACAAATTTTTTACTATTTTTTAAACATATTAGAATTTTTTTTTTGTGCTCAATTATTTTGGCATTCATTCCTTGAAAAAAAAATTTCTCGGATTACCAATTCCTAAATCACCGGGGATGATGGCTCCATGGAACTTTTATTAGGTCAGGACACCTGACGTAGCTCTACATTTGGACGTCAATAAAATGTCGCCACGTGCTCTTACACTTTACCGCGCGGCCCGACAACCCGACCTAGACCGGAACCCGATATTGTCATGTTCGTGTATTGCTAGGTATTGCTCGGTATTACTAGGTATTACTCGACATTAACGAGAAATATTGCTCTTTCAAGACTAATACCGAGTAATAACGAGCAATACCTAGCAAAATCAAGGTATTGCTAGGAATTGGTCTTGACAAAATGGTATTTAGCGTTACTGAGCAATACCTAGCAATATCCTGATCTGCATAAATAAGCTAATACATAATAATACCGGATTTCGATCCCGGGCCAGATCTCGGGCCGCACAATAAAGAGTAAGCGACAACATTTTATTGGCGTTCATATGGAACAATTATTTAGTCCGGTGAACGTACGCTCCTCTACGTTCGGCCACGAATGTTGTAACGCCACGTAGCATGAAAAAAAGTCGCCGACCCGACTCGCTGTGTTCTGGGTTCTCGCACGTGTTAAATTTTAAATGGAAAAAAAACGGAAACACTTTGAAGTGCGACGCTTCACCTTCTTACGGACTTTCGAATCCCTGTCACTGTTTACTTCGTTTTATCAGATTTCTACCAAATCCTTTGGAGTTCTCCAGCATTTTCTTCGTAAATCTGCAGGATTTCGTTCGTAGTTCTCCATCATTTCAACTCGAAGTTCTTCGTATTTTCCAGTTGAAAACCACCGCTGATAAAATGCCTGAGGTTAGAAACGATTTGCCGAGAATGTTTGTTTATCTCGTTATTAATCTAAAAGTACCGAGTTTTAGCGATATGGTTAACATTTCTGGGTGTTTTTAAAACTCGGTACACATTCTAAAACTCGGTACTAATCGGTATTCGGTATTTGGTTTTGTTACATTATCTCGGTATATGATGATTAAAACTCGGTAAACGTCCTTACTGATTGATAAAACTCGGTACACATTTCATAGTGATGTTTGGTTTTCCTTAGTTAATTGAAAAGAGTCATATAGTTGTATTTAGGGTTTAGGATTTGGTTCTACCGGATTACTCGGTATTTGTCACTCGGTACTCGGTACTTGGTACTCGGTACGAGGTACTCGGTACTCGTAACTCGGTACTCGTAACTCGGTACTTGGTACTCGGTATTTCACTCGGTACTCGGTATTCGGTACTCGGTATTCGATACTCGGTACTCGGTATTCGGTACTCGGTACTCGGTATATGATACTCGGTACACTCGGTATTGCCTGTTAAAACACGTTATTTTAATAATATTTGTTATTCTTCGGTACATTTAACTCGTTATTCAAAACTCGGTATTTGGTACTCGGTACTCGGTACACTTATTTATTTCTTGTAGTTTTTCACGGAATATCTCTGTAAAACTGTTATTTTCTTACTGTTTACACTTTATTATGCAGGGATATACCCCCAAGGTTCATTTCAGATGTCGCACATCAGGATTTAGGGAAGTTTGTAATGAATTGGTTGAGAAATTTGGTGATCAGTTTGTCAGTAGCCTAAGTGAGCTACAAATTAACCAGTTTTTATTTCTACCTCGTTTCCCACAAAATGTTCCTATGGTTTATATGTTACTGTCAACGTGGGATAACGACTCTGAAAGTTTTGTTATTAATAGCCGAAGTCTACCTTTCACTTCTGAAGAAATAGCATTGATTATTGGCTTACCGGACAGAGGTATTAAATTTGAGCCCGGGACTGCAACAATTGCTGGTAAAACAACAAATGACATAAGGCATGACATTCTGAAATTGGAGTCCTCAACGCCTATGGAGATTGTCAGGGAACAATTTATTGTATACCTATTGTCCAATATTTTCTTTCCAATGGCCAACTTCCGAGTGCAATCAACTATATTGGACGTTGCAAAGAATGCTGAGCAGTTCAGAGCATACAATTGGCCCCAATCCATTAGGGATTTTCTTGTTATGGAATTTAATACAATAGCAAAGAAACAGTCAAAAGGACAATCATTGGGACATGTAAATGGATTTGTTATGATAATAATTGTGAGTTTTTCTTACACAAATTTTTTATTAATTTGTTTATTTCAATGTTTTCATAGGTAATATATTTCATACACTGATTTATATTGTTTTATTTTATGTTTTAGATTTGGTTTTTTAAGCATACAAAGTTCCACCCAGTAGTGGATAATTTGGCTCGCCCCCGTCTACTTCGTTGGGATGCAAAATTTAATTATAGAATTAAAGATGTTGAAAATTTACTTAAAAGCCTTAAGGATTCTGAGGTACAATTCTCATCTGCAACTGTTTAACTTTATTTTGTACTTCTAAATTTTGGGTATTTATAAAAGATTTGCTCTAGATATTGACAGATTTAGAAGAGATAACAGATAATGAGAAGACTTTAATTCAGAATAGTAATCCAAAAAATGTTTTGGATATAACACCACCACTGAGTAATGTACATATATCTAGCATCAAGACCACTCCATCATTACAAGCAACTTCATCTCCAAAAAGTCCAAACCCAACTGTTTCCCCAGTTCAAACACCAGCGGATACTGAATGTCCAATGGAACAGCCTTTGAAGAGTGATACAACAGTTCGTATTGTTAGTCCTACTGAATGCCGAAGTCCCATTGATTCTCCCGTACGAGCAGAATTTACAGAAGAAACTGATGCACAACGTGGTGTTCCTGATGAAACAAATTTGAAGATTATTAATCAATCCATATATAAACTGATAACACAGCATGAATATATGGTTAAAAAAATTTCAGCACTCGAAATGGATAAAATTCTGCTGCAAAAACGGGTGGAAGTATTGGACAATGAAGTATTTCAGTTAAAATCTGATAACAACGAAAAAATTTGTGGTATATATAAGATATTAAGTTATCATTTTCCACAATATTTCACGTCCGAGAAAATAGGTTCTCCGGTACCATCAAGTTCAAGAACGGAGTCTAACCAAAATTTTGATGAAGTATCAAAAACTGTAGAGAAAATTATTGATGAATTAGTTGGTCAGAAAGAAACATCAGAATATGAGGAATTTCCTTTACCTTCATCAGGAACTGGAGGAATTGCTAGAAGAGTACATAGGAGGGATGACAGGAAGAGGAAAAGAGTAAAAACTCCATTCACAACTGGTGATAGGAAGAAGAAGAAGACTCAATTACCAGCGGAAGCTGAAATACATAGTAAGAAGGAAACCTCAGTAACTAGAAGAAAACCGGTCACGCGTGCTGCATCAAAACTGAAAGAGAGCTTAACTGACAGTAAAAAAGCAACTGCTCCTAAGAATGAACCTACGAAAATTGCTCATGCTGCTCCACCAGTTGAAAAAGAAAAAACTGCAATTTTGGATGTTGAGGATTCCAAATATGTAGAGCGTGCAGCCAAGGAATTTTTGGACTACCCAGGAAGATTATTACTTATTGAAGAGAGGAGGAATACTATTGATAACTTTCTAAAGAAGTACACCAAAAAGTACGTATTCTACTTAACAATACCGAGTTGTACCGAGAAATAAAAACTCGGTACAACTTGGTATTTCACTTTTTTCAGTTATGTTTTCCATATATGAATGTCAAGTACTTAGTTTTATTTACAAAACTGTAAAATACCGAGAAATAAAAAACTCGGTACAACTCGGTATTAACTATTATTGTACAGAATACCGAGTTGTACCGAGAAATAAAAAACTCGGTACAACTCGGTATTTCACTTTTTCAGTTACTTTTTCCATATAAGAATGTCAACTATTTAATTTTATTCAGAAAACTGTATAATACCGAGAAATAAAAAACTCGGTACAACTCGGTATTTCACTTTTTCAGTTACTTTTTCCATATAAGAATGTCAACTACTTAATTTTATTCACAAAACTGTATAATACCGGGAAATAATAAACTCGGTAATAGTAATACCGAGAAATAAAAAACTCGGTACAACTCGGTATTACTATTATTGTACTGAATACCGAGTTGTACCGAGAAATAAAAAACTCGGTACAACTCGGTATTTCACTTTTTCAGTTATTTTTTCCATATATGAATGTCAAATACTTAATTTTATTCACAAAACTGTATAATACCGAGAAATAATAAACTCGGTACAACTCGGTATACAACTTTTTTTAGCAACTATTTCCATATATGAATGTCAAGTAGTTAATTTTATTTACAGAACTGTTTAATACCGAGAAATTAAAAACTCGGTACTACTCGGTATTGCTATTATTGTACTGAATACCGAGTTATACCGATACTCAGTATAACTCGGTATTTAACTTTTATTACATTCTTTTCATACATAAATGGCAAATTATACAGGGAGGATACCATCTTCGCAAATGGAAATGCAATTATTTTTAGAAGCCAAATTGACGAATTATTGCTATGCGAAGAGCTTGACATCAACCATATCGACACTTTCGCATATATTTTATCTGAGAAAAACAGAATGGTTCAAGGACTGAATCAACCTTTTCTATATGTATCTGCTTTTCATTGGGTTAGTAATCATTTCTAGTTTAGGTACATTGAAGATCAGTAACTGTATATCATTAATTGACTGAATGGTTTTTTTATTAGGGTTATTATACTTCAAATAAAGAGGAGTCCACAACATCATTTGCTGCTAATGTAACCAAAGATGCTGTTAAGAATGCGAACATTATGTTTGTTCCCATCATAAATGAAAAACATTGGACGTTACTAGTTGCAAACTTGAAGAACAGAAGATGGGATTTTATGGATTCATTACCCAAAGCAACGCACAAGTCTATTGCTCCGAAAGTGGTATAAACTTAGAGTTACATTTGCTTTAGCATTTTTTATTGAAGGTAATTCTAATAATTTTATTACCTTTCCAGATATCTCATTTATACCATGACGCAGAAGATGCTTTTGAGGAAGATATAACAACATGGCCGATCCAATCTATCCCAAATTTGCCAACACAAGATAACAGTGTTGATTGTGGAATGTTTATCTGTAAATACATGGAACAAGTTATAAAAAAAAATGTTACTGATTGGGACATCCATAAGAACTGGCAAAGTGATATGGCCTTATTTAGGGCAGAGTTTGCTTATGCCATTTTTTGTAGTACAATAAAATAAATTTATACTTTTATGCATATGTTTTTTATTTGTGTTTTGTTTAGTTTGATGAGTTTATAACTTGCAGTAATACCGAGTATGAAATGCTAGAATCGAATAATACCTTGTTATTCTTGAAATCTTGATCACACTTACATAAATGATGACTGACTTCCTGATTCTGCAGGTGTAAAATAAATTGTTGGATTAGGATTTTGCACGGTTGGTTTCACTTTTTTGGCTTTCCTCTTCTCTCAATGATCCTTTAATCTAGCATTTGAAACTCCCTTAGGCCGGCGCTTTGCAGGATCTCTAATTGTTTTGTGGAGCCCTTCAGTTGCCGATTTATTGCTTTTTCCTTCCATAATGTTTTGAACATTTAATGCCAATGCACTCATACCATCTATCATACATTGTTCTGCATCCTCATTACCTTGAGCTTCACTGCTAATTTGATAAGCAAATCGGCAAACATAATTTCTAAAAATCATGTTTCGGGAACCTTGATTCAACGTGCACAAACTCGGTATTGTAAGCTGGACATTCAATCCACTATAAAGATCGTTCCTAGCAGTTGCTGACCATCTTGGACATAAGTATTTCTGAGGTATATTAGTAACATCCAACTGACTCATCACTCTCATGCAATGAGAACATAGGATTCCCATCATCTCGAACTTTCCGCAGCTGCATTTTATAGTTCCTTCAGCTGAACTAAACAAAACAGTCCACTTGTGTGAATCAAAAGTCGGGTCTATGTTTTTCACGGAAAATGTTGATGAGTCTGGTGAAGAGTGATCAATGCGTAGTCCACCTAAACCATTCAAAAACTCCTCTTCAAAAAATGAATATAACTTTCTTGAATAAAATTTTGCTGCTTGGTTTAGTATCGGACTTCTTTTCATGTAAGGTTGTATCTTACTTTGAGAACATTTGAAAATTTCATCTCGTTCATTCCGACGCCAACTATTTATAAGTTTCTCCAATCCAAGGAAACATTCGGTTAGAGAACTTGTAGCCTTTGAAATACCATGGCAAACAAAATTTGTAGACTCACTACGTTGTGTAGACAATATTCCAAGGTTAAAGCAATCTTTGTTGAAAGCTGTGGACCACCTATCCCGTATTTTGTACAAATCATTTAACCACTGATGGTTGTGTAAGTCTCCTTCGCTAATCATCTCATTCCACAAACTATCAAATTGCTCCGATGAATCACACTTGTTGAAGCAACTATAAAAAATGCCTTTAACTTTGTTGTTACTATTAAAACACCAAACTTTCGAAGGCGCCTTCTTGTGTATATGCTATTGACACAACCGATGTCTTGTATTAGGGAATACAAGCTCTATTGCTCTTGCCATTGCTTGATCCTGATCAGTGAATATAGTAATTGGATGTTTATTATCCATAATTCTTAAAAAGGTTTGAAATAACCAACAGAATGAATCAATAGTTTCATCAGATAGAAAAGCCATCCCTAATATAATGTTTTGCCAATGATTATTGACTCCAATAATAGGGGCACATACTAAATTATATTTGTTCAAACGGTAGCTTGTATCAAAAATTATTACATCCCCGAAGCAGTCATAATCCACTCTCCCCAAACCATCGACCCAAAAAAAGTTTACCAACATGTCTTCATCGTCAGTTTGCACATCCCATGCAAATAGATTGTCTTCAGCACACCTGTTTTTGAACAATTTGATTAGCGAATTGCAGTCCCCATTCTCAATTTTTGCTCTTCTCTCCTTTTGAATATAGTTGTATGCATCTCTCTTGGTAAAACCAAGATTTTCTACTCCTCCAACCTCCTCAGATAGATATGAAAATGCATTTATTGTTCTTATTCCCGCATTTGCCATTGACTTCAGAACAGTTGCATTCTCTTCAGTGATGTGCCTAGATGATCTCAACAAATGTTGATCATCCGGTTTTGCCAATTCATGGTTGTGTGTTTCTACCGAATTTTTCGCCGTCCATATCCCTTCTTCACTAACAAAAAATCTCACCATAGCAGGGCATCCAGTTCTTGTAGTTGATTTTCTAAATTTAACCTTCTGTACATTTTCTGTTTCCTTCTTGAATCCAGATTTTGAACACACAAAAACCTTTGTTTTCAACTTCCTGGTACCAGGCCAGTATGAAAGATGTTCTTTCCGAACACTGAAGCCATGCTTATGTGCATATTCGCAATATTTAACATATACTTCCTTCTCAGATTTGTAAACCCCCTATCAAAAAAAATTACATTATACATTAAAACAAAGAAAAAAATTCCATTATAAATAAATGAAAATCTCGGTACAGGTTCAATACCGAGTTATAAAAAACTCGGTACAAATTAATGGTATTTCAATTCTAGGTATATATAAGTCATAATTAACGTAAATCTAACGAAAACTTATAAATACCGAGTTTTAAATACGAATACCGAGATATTAAAAGTTATTATAAAAAACTCGGTACAAGTTCTACATAAGTACAATATCTGTACAGAAATCAATTTCAAGTAATAGAAATTAAAATCTAGTTATGTATAATACATAAATGACGTAAAAAATGTTTCAAAAACCCAAATACCGAGAAATACCGAGAAATACCGAGTTGTCATAAAACTCAGTATTTCGTCTTCATAGCTATAAAAAAAAAAAAATGGAGGCAATATAAACACATATCGAGCAGTACCAACTTATAAAAAATCAAGTAACATTTAACTAACAATCAATACCGAGTTATCTAAAGGTTAGATAAAAACAAATATGAGAAGATCAAACCCCGATGGATGACAGCTTACTTGTAAAAAATATGAAAAATCGTCATCCAAAGTATAAGTGCCAAATGTTTCGTCGAAATCGTCTAACTCTTCCAAAGTAGGAGTTCCCAGAGTAGCTTCCTTCGAATCCATGTAGTGAAAAGCTATGCGAAAGTTTCGAAAACCCTAAACACTGTATAACGTTCTGTGTACAGTGAAGATAAATGGCTAGTAGTTTATATACCCGCGTCTTATAAAGTTTTCCCGCCCATTTAAGGGGAAAATAATCGTCAAATATCCAAAATACCGCGGGTTTGGGTCGTGTCGTCGGGCTGCTACGTGGCCTAAATTTAATAATTGTTCGTTCATATGACCTAATAAAAGTTCGGCTCCACGACTTCTGATGCAAAGCATGGCTTCCCTCGCTACCCGCTCATTGGATGTTCTCCCATTCTAGTGAAGGGCCATCAATTCCTCCTCAACGAGAATTATCTTTCTTACCGGGAGCAGCGGGAAGGCGAATGCTATGCAAGGCGAATGCTATGCGAGGCGTTGCCCTTCGTGCCTTCATCTTCAGGGGGAGAAGGACCATCCATGATCCAACCATAGATTTCTTGAAGGTTCTCGGCGACTTCTCTCTTGTCACGAATTTTGTATCTTAGGCGTATTTCCTTTCCTTGCTACCAAGGTTAGTTCTAATTCGCCTTACCTTTTTCACTTGGACTACGAAATTACTTGTCCTCTTTGAGAAGGAGATTAGACTAGAAAGTTTTAACAAGGCTTCGTTATAGTGTCGTCAGTTTTTATCTCTTATCGTGCAACATTTGAGCAAATATTTAATCCTTTAGTTGTAATTTAAACATGTGGTCTTGCCTTCTATTTAGGAGTTGGTTCATTAGTTTTTGAGAATTATGATGCTGGTATCTGCACTTTGATTGTGAGTTAAAATCTGTGGATCGAAAAAATAATTTAAAGATTTGCTTGAGTTGAAAATTAGAATAGAACGAAGGAGAGTAGAGGATAGGGTTAATTTGTTGTCAGTTTATGTAAGCTAAGCAGTGATAAGATAAGTAAATTTAAGTTGTAAGCTCTATGTTTTGTTGAACCATTTGGTTGATTAAACCGTTAAGATAAATTAGTGATGAAAAAAAAAAAAAAAAACAGAACTAAACATCACAATAATCAATAGATATTCTCAGAATTTCTCAACAAACATTTCTCCAATATTACATTGAACTGAAAGTGCAGGCGCAGTCATTATTTATTACAATAACCTACATGCACATTGACCTGTAAAAAATATAGCTCATGCCAAAGGTAGAATTACTCCATATTCGATGCAAGAAAAACTCTTTGATGGTGCACTTGAAGTTATGCATTATGAAACTTTTCAGATCTTGCCTCCAACTTATAAGCATGTAGGAAGGCTACTGTTTATTTTATTCCATGAGTCCACAATGCAAGTCATTCATCAGGTTGACTTTCTCAAGGTAATAGTAAGCCAACTCAAGATTGAGCTTCAAAGAGTTGAGCCAAACAAATTTGCCAAGATTGTCTATGAATATTGATTCCAAAAGGTCAACTAGCCTAAATCTCTCTTAATTAGCTAGACAAGATCCCAATTAACACAACCTTTTGATAGGGTTCAAACTTAGTTACTTCCTTGCTAGGCTAACATTGTTTGAGATCCATCACATGAGCCCAATTGGAAGCTCAAGGCTTTGGGCCGATCAAATCATATGTTACAATCATAATTAAATGATTCAATCCTACACAATTAATTGAGTCAAGCCTCACCTTAGAGCTGCTTGGGTTGAGTCATCAATGGTTGAATGGAAACTCAAAGGGTACCCCTTGACTCAAGTCAGATTACATAGGTTGCCAAGAGCGACTTCCATGAACTAAAACTTTGAATTGAATTATCGTATTGGAACATCATCTCAGCCCCAAACCTTTATTTTTATTTTTATTTAAAAAAATATATGCTTGTTCGTATTGTTTTTAGTCATTTTATATTTTATTTTTAAAAATAACCACCTCTATCTTCCACTGATGATGATCTCTAGCCGTTGTTGGCCACCTCGGACAATCATCTCCTTCCTTTTCCAACAACTTTTTTTTGGCAATTACCGGTGACCACCTTCGACTGTTGTTGGCAACAACCTCTAAACAAAACAAAATATAAAAACTAAAAAAATAAAATGATCCCAAACAATTTCTTATCCAAGCCAAAGCTATGCACCTTTTTTCTTCTACACATTTGAGAACTAATCCATTTGGCCATAAGAATAACCACAACATAGAATGGTGTATACTTATCAAATGACGAATGGCGTACTATGGCACAAAGTTCCATGTAGAGCCATAGCACATGTCATACGACATGACATGCGTTGTTTTAAACATAGTGCATACTATTAATCATTATAAAATAATATAAAATTGTATTGAAAGATACACCATCATAATTATTAAAACAATCAAAGTGATGCTTAAGCTCAAATAATAAATATCTCAATGCACCATGACATGCATCATTTGTGCCATTGGCATGTATGGAGACGTGCAAGGAAAAATAATAATAATAATAAAAAAAAACTCAAAGAGGAAAGACTACATTTAGAATTCAAAGTAAGGCTCTTAAGGATAAAAGCAAAGTATTTGGTTGCTTAACCTTACATCAAATAGGCCAAAATTTAACTATTACAACCATAAAGCCCTCTAGTGACCCCTATACGTAAAAATACACAAAATGAGGCGACTTTAGGGTCAAACAACCTCCAATCGTCAAATGTATTGCTTAATTGCGATCAGAGCATCGAATTCACTTAAAGGAGAACTCCTCGCAGTCAAATCTGACGAGATCTGTCAAAAGGGATGATTGACACCCAAAATTGATGTGCGGCGTTGCCCGAATTATGTTCGATCGCAAAACGGACTTCGTCATTGCATTCAGAATGTCGACAACATTCAAAAATGACTGTCAATTTATTCAATTAAGATCGCGTGAGGAAATAAATGCGCATCCTAAGGCAATGACACACAAATCGACGAATTTGACACGCGATGTCGCTTAAATGACGCCCGTTCGCAAAATAGACTTTGATGTTGCGTTTAAAACGTCGTCAATACTTAAAATCAACTATAATTTTGCCTAATAAAAATCACGCATGCAAATCAAACGAGTTCCTAGCGCACAAATTGAGGAATTGCATCCAAATCGAGATAATTTTGACTGATTTTATCAATTTTGTCCTTTTAAAATTTAATAATAATAATAATAATAATAATAATAATAATAATAATAATAATAATAAAGTATTGTTATTATTAACTCAAAAAGGGGAATTTTTGTGCATTATTTGTCGCTGTTGTCCCGACACCGCTATCGTCGACCTCATTCGCTTAGGTATAACGTCGCTAAACCCAAAATCCTCAAAACTTTATTTTTGGTGCTCGTAGCGCTTCGAAAAACCACCTATACATGTTTTTCTCTAGCGTGGTTGGAGAGAATCCGGTGCGAAGCCTGCGGCGAGGTGGGTAGGCCTTGCACAAGCTTTTCTCTAGCGTGGCGGGGACAACTTTAAGTACCCATACAATCCTCAGTGCTAGCGGAATTGTTCCCTGCGGGAACTGTTCCGACAAATCCGCACCATCACGAAGTCACCAACCACAAAAGTTTTAAATTTTCGCTTCAGATCGACAAATAGTTTGTAATCGTTGTTGCCCTTTTCAATTTGTCCAACACTCATAATCAACACATCACACCAAATATTATCCTTATAGTCAGTGAAGGAGATAGGTATGAAGCTACGTTCCTTTACCTCCAAGGCAGTAGTGTTGACCCAAGCTATCTTATAGGGGTTGGGGTGGGGAACGACAGACATGCCAAGCTTAGACACCATGCTGGAGGAGACAACATTAATGCAGCTGCCACTATCCATGACGACTTTACAGTTCTTATCCTTGATCCTGGTGTAGGTGTTAAAGATCGTAGTCCTATGCCAGTCGTCGGTGGTAACGGGTTGTGACAGTGCACATCTCACCACGCAGGTGGGAGAAGCGTCAATTTTTTGGATGTACTTGATGACAGCAGTGTTGTCATCCTCCTCAAAGAATTCACCATCGTTGTCTACTTGGTGAATCTGATCGACTTCGGGCTCGAATTCTGCTTCAGTGATCTCTTCGATAATCGTGACTTTATAGGGATTAGAGCACTGAGAGGCGATATGTCCATACCCCTGACATCTAAAGCATTTGATCCCGCGGTTAGATCGAGGGGTATCCGGAGTGGGAGGCTTATTTCTAACATCAGGACGGGGAGTGGGGGGACCAGACGAGGGTCGGGTAGTGCTCCCTGGGGTCGGCTTGGCAGTGGGGGTGTGAGGGGTGGAACTACCAGAAGGTCTGTAGGAAGGCCTAGAGTCATGTGAACGGCTCGGGTGTTGTGAACGGGTCTCCTCTAAATCAAGCACTAGGCTGTCGGCATTCTCCAGTGTAGTGACGTTCCGGGCAAACAGCTCATTGCGAAGATCCTCTCGCAACCCGGTTCGAAATATCGATAAGATCTGCGCGGGGGTGGTAGAGGTCTCCCCCTTGCAGCGAATCAGGAAGTCATCGAAAGAGGCGATGTACTCCTTAACTGATTTGTTGCCCTAAGTCAGCCTATTCCATCTGTCCAATAGTTGGGGGGAAATACGAGGGAGACAAGTACTTCTGCTTGAGTTCTCACTTCATGGACGACCATTCGATAATGGGGCAACGTTCCTAGGTTCCCTAAGGCTCTCTAAGTTGGCCCAAAACTGACTCGCCCTACCCGCATCTCCGCAAAGCTGACCTTCCTAGCCTCGAAGATGTCATACCACTTAAAGAAACTGTCAATACCTTTGACCCAGTCCAAGAAAAGCAGGGGGTCAAGTGTGCCATCAAAGGTAGGAGCGTCGACTTTAATATTTTTCATAAGTGGTATATCAGGATCATGACATGGGTCATGTCCGTGGTAGGTGCTCAATGATTGGCACGATGCTGCCTCTCAGCCAAGTCTAGATCATGATGTGGGTCATGTCCACGGTAGGGAGCTCAATGATTGGCACGATGTTGCCTCTCATTTGGTTAAGTATCATCCCCATGCATAAAAGGTGGTCTAGATGGGGTGTAGGGAGTAGGGTGCTCTCTAGCTCGCTCAAGTGTGTCAAATCGCTTAGTGGTGTTCCTACGGAGCTCAGCTAGGCCCCGGCTTGGCTCTCTTTGAGTTGCTGGCTAATTTTGTTCATTTGGCCTACCAACAAGTCTAAAGTCCTTCCTAGTTGTTCCGGGTCCATGGCTAGACACTAGGGGACAGTTGGGGGTGAATCTAGGTAGAGGACAGCACCAAAATGCAATGATAAACTCTCTAGAATGACACTAAACGATGCAGAAAATGTTTGGACAGCAAACTACAACAAGGCGTTAAGCATCCTAGGTAACTAGGGAAGTTGTTATATTGAGGGCAGCACCTATATACTTAAGAGACAACCTTAAAACTAACTAAATGAGTGCAGAAAATTTCTGGACAACAAACACAACTAAGATTTAAAATGATTTAAGAGATGGTATGCATGCCAAATTAAATATGCATGATTACTACAAGCCTTAGGATTATTTCTAGCATGAAAATCCTAAGCTAACCATGCTCTGATACCAAATGATGTAGAACTAAATGCTTTAAATGAATGAAATAGAATTTGCACAATTTCTTGAATTAAGCAAGTAAGATTAAAACTATTAGCAACCCAATCGACAAAAATAAAACAAGAGAGGGGTGCCTACGTTTAGACTAAGCCACTTGTCAAACACTTGAAAAAATAAAAACAAGTTAGAAATTCAATAATCATGCTAAGTAAATAGTTTTCAACAAAAATCCCTAATCTAACAATAAGATTAGAAGCAAATACAGTGCACTCAACCATACGTTTACTAAGCTTTGGCAGTAGGCAAAGGTGAAGCACTGCTCTTTGTGACTCGTCATCACCTACAAGATTAGGTGATTAAGAAGTTAATTGAAAAGAGGGGAGAAGTTCACCTTAGTCAAAGTCGGGAAACACTTAGCCGAGATGTTGAAGAACTTCGTCGTAGTTCCCTTGAAGGTTCAACTTAGAGAGAGAAGTTTTTTCGAAAAACCCTCAAGGAAGGTGGATGAAGTGGCCGGCCATGGGGGAAAAGGGGTTTGGGAAATTGGGTTCAGATTTTGAGAGGTTTAGGTGGAGGGAAATTTCAATTCAAACACCTCCTAATTTTCCTCTTGATTGAGAGTAATTAAAAGAAGAGAGAAGAGGCAAGGAGGGGGGCGGCGGCAAGGAGAGTGGGGGAGATATGATTTAATTCCATAAGGAGATATTCTCTTTTTGAAAGAAATTAAATCAAAGGGAGCATGAAAATTTCGTTCAAGGAGGGGATTTGGGGATTTGAAATTATTTCCTAAGTGAAGAGTTGGGTTTAGGAAATAATTAAAACGGAATTAATGGGATAGGGGGGCCGGTGGCATCCATAGGAGGGAGGTGGAGTTATGGAGAGCAATTAATATTACTTGATTTGGATTTGATTATTTGGAAAGGGATATTTAAATCCAATTTGAATTTTAAATTCAAATAGGATCCAATTAGGAAACTTTCCAAAAATAGGATACTTAAATTAGGAAACAATTCAAACTCAAAGTAGATTTGGCTTTGAATTGAAAAACGTTTCCTAACATAGGAAAAACCCAAATGGAAAGATTTGTCACAAGCAAAAGGAGGAGAACCCAAGGAGGGGCCGGTGGCTTGGCTAAGCTTGCCGCCGGGTTTGGGTGATGTGGGGTGGGATTGGGTGAGCAAAGAAAAGGGGTTTGGGTGTACTCGTAGGGAGGAAGTTTAAGTGGTGGAAGTGAATGGATGAGAGGTGGCCGGCAACAAGGTATGAAAGATTATTGGCCGACGGCTAGGGGTGGAGGAAGGGGTCAAAGAGAAAACCAAACAAAGATAGTGAACCACAAACCCAGCCGTCTCCAAGGTTGGTTGGTGATCCAATCTCTCTCTTCTAGGGATTTCTCTCTAATCAAACTCTCAAGCTCTCACAAGAACTCATGCAAGGAAGAAATTTTAATCAATCATTCATTCATTAATCTTCAAAGAGAAACATAGGGGTTATAAATAGCCTCGTACATAAGACTCAAAATAAGAAAGGCAACAATGTCCTCAGGGCTTACATACAACCTCCCGTTAAGTAAGGGGTAAAAATGGAAAAAACAATTACAACATAAATAATAAAAAACAAATAACATAATAAAAGACAAATACATGAAATGAATCAAAGCTATATCGGATCGATCGTGGCCATAGATCGACGGCCATGCCTCTGCTGTACTTTCCATACTCTGATGTCCCCATCAGTGATCCATGTTCACAAATTCAAACAATGCTTGAACTTGTTTGGTTTATGTTCACAAATTCTAACAATGCTTGAATTTGTTTGGTTTATGCAGTTGTTGATGCCCTTTTTATATGTGAGAAGTCTTTGATGATTCGGGCATTAACTTAGTTATTGATTTGCTTTTTGTTGATATAGGGATTTGATACATGAATTATAGAAATTTATAAAATTTAAATGGACAGTTTTGAATATTTTCAGGGTGTCCCCGTTTCAAGTTACCTCTCTTAGCTTTCTTGGGTTGGTGCTTTGTCTTGCAAGTAGTGCTGAAGCAAGAGAATGCAAAGGAGAGAGGGATGAGATAAGGGTGAGGAAGTGAGGGACGAGATAAGGATGAGTGAGAGTGGGTGTGCAATCAAGAGAAGAAGAGAGCTCTCCAACCACCGTGATTTGCAAGATAGAGTTGAGAGGATAGAGGCACTTGCAGTTCTTATGGCTCATCCAGATCTTATAAATCCCTTTGCTCACAAAAAACGTGTGGTGCTTTTGGCAAGGAAAGATGCTTCTGGCTAGGAAAGCTGCTTCCATGGGTTCTCATGAGGTTTTCTTCATAGAAAACGGTTTTCTTTATAGAAAACTTTCTCTTATTTTGATGATATCCTCTCTACTATCACTATTGTTAATGTTATGTTAGTGTATTTTATATATGTTTTGGTATCTTCTATATATTTTAATAGTATCATTTTTTTCTCCTTGTCCTAAATATATATCATTATTGATCGAGCCATATGCATTTGGTGCTATTATCTATGTAGTTGTTTATTTGGTCCCCGTCAAATTTTTGCAGTGATTGTTTTTTTTTCCCTGCTTTGGGTCCTTTTGCTCAAACTTTTTTTTTACCATTTAAATTTAAATTGTACCCCAAACAATCCCTTCCCCCCTCTCTCTCTCTACTATCACTGTTGTTATTGTTATGTTAGTGTATTTTGTATATGCTTTGGTATCTTCTATACATTTTAATAGTTTTTTTTTTCTCTTTGTCCTAGATATATACTATTCTTGATTGAACCATATGCATTTGGCGCTCTTATCTATGTGTTTATTTATTTGTTCCCCGTCATTTTTTTTTTGCAGTGGTAGGGTTTTTTTTTCCTCTTTGGGTCCTTTTGCTAAAACTTTTTTTTACAATTCAAATGTGAATAGTAAAAAAGCAAGTAGACATTAACCGCTCCTATCCACTACCTTATGGCTCAGCATATGTACTGGAGCGGATTTCCACTATTCCACATCATTACATCACCTGTGTATGCACTGCACATCACAACTACTTGCTCCCTTTTATCATTTATATATACTACCTCATGTAAACAGTAAAGGTATGGAAAATTTATGAAAACAAAATGCTCTTCTTACCGTTCTCATCTCTCAGTATTCTTCTTTAGATTCGTTGCTCTATTTGTTTAACATGGTATCAGAGCTTTGAAGCCTCACGGCTGATCTTCACCCCTCCAACCAATTGCAGACTCTAGCAGCACTTCCGACACCGCTCCCGCCGTCTCACACCAATCACCTTCTTCTCCAACGTCAGAGACCACTATCTCACCGGCCTTAAAGTTCCTAATCTCTTACCTCAAGAACATTGTTCATGTTCACTTGTGCTCCGATAACTACGCTATTTGGCAACTACAAACCTTCAAAATCTTCTCTGCTAACAGGTTCGAAGGCCACCTGACTAGATCCAACAAATGCCCACTGTAATACATATCTTCATCCACTATCGGGTTATGTACCAAACCCCCATTACTCCTCCTTGACATTTTTAGACCAAAACCTTGCCTCTGCTCTGTGCTCAACCATAACAGGCCCTATATTTCCATACACACTCAATCTCTCCACCTGCCATGACATCTGGCTCACCCTTGAGAAACGCCTTCAACCAACCAACCGGAGCAGAATCATACAGCTCAAAAATGAGTTCTACAATGCTTCTATGAAAGATCTTAGTATGTTGTTAACATCTCTACAGCGGGCTCTACTATAGATCAGGAGGACATTATCTTCTATATTCTAAATGGCTTACTACCATCATACCAATCTTTCAAAATGGCCATATGAAGCAGATCTGACCCCATTAACTTGGACGAGCTATACTCTCTGCTTTGTAGTGAGGAAATCAATTTGATGACCAAACACCTCAAACTTGCTCCACCGGATTCACCCTCTGTGGCCTTCAATGCAACGAAAAGTCGCTATTAGAACTTCCATGGCCGCGCTCGCTCTGCCAGCGTCACTCAACCTCCTGCTCGTCCACACTTTTCCACACCTAGAGGTCGCAGACGCTTCTCTGGACATCAACACATCAGTTGCCAAATTTGCGGAAAACCTGGGCACTCCGCCCTTCATTGCTAGTATCGTTCTGATCCACACTACACTCCACCGTCTTCGGCTCTAGTGACAGCACTCTACTCCAACATTCCTGCTTCTTCTCCAGATTGGTATCTGGACTCAGGTGCTATAGCTCACCTCATAGCAGATGCTTCCAACCTCAAACAACCGAAACCTTACATTGGTCCGGATGCAGTCTCCATTGGTGATGGCTCTTCCCTTCCGATATACCACACTGGGGATGACTTACTACCTACACCCACCTCCCATCATTAGCTCTCTCTGAAAAACATTCTACATGTACCCTCCATCTCCCGTAACCTACTCTTTATTCATAATCTTACCACTGACAATCAATGCTCTGTTCATTTTGATCCGCATGATTTTCAAATTAAGGATATGAAAACCCATGAAGTTCTTTTGCAAGGCACTAGCTCCCATGGACTCTACCCAATCACCAGCTCCAATTCTGCTCCAAGACACATCGCTCTCAAAGCCCAATCCGACATTAGCAGGATGTGGCGCTCACGCCTTGGTCATCCTCACAGTTTTGTAACCACAAAAGCCTTACAGTCCCTTAGTTTGCCCTCTAGTTCTACTAATTTATGCTGTGTCTCTTGTAATGTGGCTAAAAGCCACAAGTTGCCTTTCAAACATCAAGTAAAATCTGTAACTAAACATTTATCTTTAATACATAGTAATGTGTGGGGACCCTCCCCCATTTTATTTCAAAATGGCTTCAATTACTACATCATTTTCATCGATAATTACTCAAAATTTTGTTGGCTTTACTTAATGAGTTCAAAATTGGAAACCTATCAAAAATTCGTACATTTTGTCACCATGGTTGAAAATTAATTTAACAATCTAATTCAATATTTTCGATCCGACAACAGTGGTGAATATACCTCAACCCACTTCAAAACATTCTTGGCCAACAAAGGCATCATAGATCAACCCGTATGTCCCCACACACCTGAACAAAATGACATTTCCGAACGCAAGCATCGGCATCTTCTCGAGACAGCACGTGCCCTTTTACATGAAGCCCTACCACTCACATTCTTGGCTGATGCCATTCTCACCTCCACCTTCCTCACTAACCGCTGACCCTCTAAAAACACCTCTCTTCAATCTTCATATGAACTCTTAACCTCTAAACCACCTAACTATGCTCAACTAAAAGTCTTTAGCTATCTCTACTTTCCTTGGCTCAAGTCACTCGCCCCCAACAAACTCTCTCCACGCTCTACACCTTGCATCTTTCTAGGATACTCCAACTCTACCAATGCCTATCATTGCTACAACCCATTCACATATAAAATCATTATCTCCCGCCATGTCATCTTTCATGAAGACCACTTTCCCTACTCCACCACACAAACCACAACCACAACCTCCACCCAAGCTTCACATACCCCCCCCCCCCCCCCCCCCCACTCATTCCCACTTCTCTCACTCCAACCGTGTCTCCAACTCAAGTTTCCACAACCTCTATACCACCTACAACACACCCTTTATCCTCTCCATCAAAGTCTAAAGATAACAACTCCACATCCAACCGAACATCACTTGACCCTCCAACACCACATCAGGCTTCTGAATCAACTACTCCATCTCCCTCTCACCCAATGAGTACACGGCTCAACACAGGAAGCCTGAAACCTAAGCAATACTACCCAATCCATTCCAACCACTCCAACCAGTTTCACTCAAGCTACGAAAGACTCCAATTGGCGTGCTTGAACCGCCAAAGAATACCTGAACTGTTTACCTCCCTTTTTTTCTCCCTGAGAGACAATGCAATGAAAATCACCATCGACCACCATGGGGGAACCCACCGTTTGACCTGCAGCAATTTCCTCCCAGAGACGCCTTCTTATATGTCTATCCTTATGAGCATACACCACAGCTAATTCCCAAGTCAAACCATTCGTCAGTTGGACATGCCCCATCACGCATTGATCAGAATGTGAAACAACTTGAAAGGAAACAAGCTATGTCTGTTGAATTCTACGCCCTCCAAAATCAAGGCACCTGGTCCCTCACACCACCACCTTCTAATCAACCTATTATAGGCTGCAAATGGACCTATCGCCTCAAACTCAAACCAAACGGTACCATTGACCTCTACAAAGCTCAACTTGTAGCTCAAGGCTACACTCAACAATTCGGTATACACTTCAACGAAACCTTTAGCCCAGTAGCCAAAATGCCACCATTCGACTCCTTACCATTGCTCTCCACAACAATTGGCATATTCGTCAATGTGACGTCTCTAATGCCTTTCTCCACGACACTCTACAAGAAACCATATATATGAGACAACCTCCTTGCTTTGTCGATCCCCTACATCCCACCTGTAAGCTTCACAAAGCCATTTATGGCCTTCATTAAGAACCACGTCAATGTTTTCAAACATTCTCCACCTTCCTTCTTAACTGTAACGTCACATTAAGCAAATCTGACTAATCCCTCTTCATCCATCGATCATCTACTACCCAAACGTTCCTTCTTCTCTACGTTGATGACATTCTCCTCACAGGAAATAATCCTACTCACATCTCCTCCCTCACCGATCTCCAACATCACTTCAAACTCAAATATCTCAGACCAGTCTCCCTATTTCTGGGAATACAAATTGAACAACAAAGCAACTCCTACTTTCTCCATCAGTCCACATATGTATCAGCCCCTAAACATCCTCCAAATGTTCGACATGACAACCTGTAAACTAGCTTCCACACCTATTTCTGTCAAAAACACCCCCTCACCTTACGGTCACCTTCCCTTTTCCGATCCAGTTCTCTATCGCAAGATTCTTGGCTCACTCCAATACTTAGTCATTTCCCTTCCTGATATAGCCTTTGCAACAAACCACCTCTGTCAAGCCATGCATCAACCCCTCAAACTCCACTATCAAAAACTAAAATGCCTGCTCCGCTACATTAAGGGATCACTTGCCTTCGGCCTTCCCATTACCCGTGGAGAGCTCACACTCCACACCTATTTCGATGCCTGACTGGGCCTCCCACCCAATTGACCGCAAATCTACCTCAGGCCATTGCTCCTACGTTGGCAACACACTCATATCCTGGAGTGTAAAGAAGCAACCAGCTGTCGCAAGATCCTCCACTGAAGCTGAGTACTGAGCCCTCGCCTTAGCAGCAGCTGACATTTTTTGGCTTCGGCGTCTAGAAGACGACTTTGCCATCCCACAATCTACAACTACCCCACTACAGTGTAATAGCATCTCAGCAATGTCCCTGGAAATTAATCCGATATTTCACGCCCGTACCAAATATATTGAGATAGATTATCACTTCATTCGTGATCGAATCAGCGCCAATGAGATCACCGTACATCTCATCTCTTACCAAGATCAACCAAACGACATTCTCACCAAAACATTCTCCAGCGCGCTTTTCTCAACTTCGCTCCAAACTAACTATCCATCAACTAGATACTTAGTTTGCGGGGCGGTGATAAGCTATACGAACCACAATGAAAAGCAAGCAAACAATAACTGCTCCTATCCACTACCTTATGGCTCAGCATATGTACTGGAGAAGATTTCCACTATCCCACATCATTATATCACCTGTATACACTGCACATCACAACTACCTGCTCCCCTTTATCATTTATATATACTACCTCATGTAAACAGTGAAGGTATGGAAAATTTATGAAAACAAAATGCTCTTCTTACCATTCTCATCTCTCAGTATTCTTCTCTAGATCCGTTGCTCTATTTGTTTAACAAATTGTACCCTAAATAACCTTACCCCCCCCCCCCCCCCCCCCCCCACACACACACACACACACACACACAAGACATCCTTCTTTTGGGTGTGCCCCCAACCCCCCCCCCCCCCACCCCCACAAGACATCCTTCTTTTGGGTGTGTTGTCCTCCAAATGTGTTGTCGGAATTGCTTTGTCAAATATCTTAACCGCAGTCCTTGAACTCTCCATCTGTTCTTTGCTATCTGGTGAGTTTGATAGATAACTTGGGATGCTTATGAGCCATATTGTGCTAATTGACGGGTGTTGTCATAATTAACCTGAATTTTTATTTATGAATAGCATACAAGTGATACATAATTCACGAAATAATTATCATTTATATGGTTATTAGCAATTTCTACGTTGTTATCACTATTAAGAAAACAGCAATCATGATAGTGTGAATGGTGATTTTCTTATTACCATACCCTTATTCAAATTAACGAACCTTACAGAAGTAATAACTGTTTAATATATCATTGTTATTATTATTGTCACTCTGCATCTTTATAGCAAGGCATAATATGAAGAAGCTACATATCCTCGCTTGGCAGCTAGATATAACTGAATTTGAATTTTTCTGGAATTAGGGTTGAAAGCTCAACTCAATTGAAGATTGCTTAAAAATTGAATACAAATTTGGCTTGAATAGAGCTTGGATCGAAACTGATGGGTCAACTGATGAGTCAATTCCAGCTCTCATCAATCTTGGTTGTGCCTAGTTTATACTGAATTGAGCAAGCACAAGATTCGTAAATATTTATGTAGGCATGTATGAAAATGCATTTCGCTGATATGCAGGCATGCGTGGACGAGCTTGTAGCAGTGGTTATTTTAGTGGAATCTAGAGGTCTTAAATTTGAGTCACAAAAACAGGCTTTTTGCAATTGCAAGTTAAGGCTGGGTATTTATATATGTAACTATGAATTTATTGATGTATGTAGGCATGACTAACAATGTTTTAAAGCCCAATATGATCTTTGCTTGGATTGGAACTAACGAGATAGGCTGGCCCAAATTCAGAGATTGGATTGAATTATTTTGAGCTGATCTTTAAGCCTTTGTACTGATCGTCTTGAACTTGGATTGTTCATAGCTTTAGTGAGAATAAGCTGTCGTTGCAGGAACTTCATTGGTGCTGCTAATTTTGAAAGCATAAAGTAGTTGCTTCAGAGGAATCGTTCTATTAAGCTACAAGCACCCTTATTAGTTTTTGCCACCTGTTTCCTTTGGAATTTGTTAGACTGGTCTCTAGTGACTCCAACCGGCCCCTTCAAAGAGGCCGGTTCTTTCCTACAGGAGAAGGGGCGGCGGCATAGAGAGAGAGAGGAGTGGGACCCACTAGCTATTCAAATTCAAACTAATTGGAGGCAAAGGAGGTGGCGGCAAGGACAAGGGAATAATTTGGCTTTAATAATTAATTGTATGCCTTAAGGTTATGCTTTGATTTGTTTGGGGTTCTCTTGAAAATTTTTTGGCGTATTGGGCTCTAGACTCATTGTCTAGAATTGGGAGATAATGATCATCCTCTCGAATTGAGGATCAATTGTATATTGCTTTTTATTTGCATTTGCTTTGAATCCACTATTACAATCTATCGTTTTGAATTGATTTCATTGAGAATATCGCATTATTTCCGATGTTTTTATCAATTATTGCTAGGGTTGCTTTCGAACTGAAGTATTTCCTCTTGGATTACTTGAGAACTCAAGTATTTCCTATCATAATTCAATCATTTTCTTTAGAGCCTTATTCATGTAGTGCGTAAGTGTCTGTATCAGTTTGGCTGAAATAGAAAGCTTGGTTCATTTAAAACTATTTTAAAAAAAAAAATTATGTTATTAAATAAATATGTGGCCGTGGTTTAGCAATAAAATTGGCATCTTCCTTCAGGTTCATACTATGATGTAATGCTTTTAAATCATAATTTCTGCATTTAAGCTTTCTAGAAAACAATGCCTAGAAAATACTTTTTCTAATAGTAGTTTCAACTATCAATAATATTCTAAATTGCTTGGTTTTGGTGGAAAGTTGCTTTCGGAGTCATTTGACTTAGCTGTGTCTTTAGCACGTCACCGAGCCAATGGTCTTTGATCTAGAGGATAGAAGGTAAACTTGCAATGATGCATTTGGTGTATTTGAACATTCTGTGTTCTAGTATATTATTATTTTCTATGTATCATGTATGCATCATGATGCCTCAAGTACTCCTACTTTGTAAACCAGTTAACTGATTGTGCTAATAAATCATTTTACCCCGTTTCTTCTGGTGACTCTATGGGCCTTTTAGGCTATAAGTAATTTGAGAAAATGCTAATTCATTTTACTTACCAAATTTATTTTGGTTTTTTGATTTAAATATAATCAACAGATAATTAGATGTATGTAGAAAATGCAAACATGCACATTTTACTATTAATAATTTCATATCCAAACCCTAAAAAATTTTGAGAAGAAAAATTGATCTCACAAGTAAAAACTCATTTTCTCTTCAACAAAATTTTAAAAAAATGTTTAATTTCTCCTCAACCAAGCAAGTGGGTGAAAATTTATTTGAATTCCATAACATTACCATTCCCTTTTCATTTTGCCTTTACTTCAAACCAAACAGAGCTTAAATGCCTTTTTCTGGTTTATTTGTGAAGAGCATAGAATGTATGTGTTCATATAATTTTCAACTTCGATTATCTATTTTGGCGCGTGGTTTTCTACCTATTCTAAAACAAAAAATTGTGCTAACCAAGAATTGTAATGTATACTAGATTTTCTTGGAATATCTCCAATTACTTGAATATTATTGAACTACATATTTTCCAGGGGTGTCAATATTTGACACGACCTGAAAACCTGACCTGAAAATTTCGGGTTTGGGTTAGAGTATTCGACCTGTTTCAAAAATCGGGTCGGTTTTGAGTTGACCCGGAAACTTGGAAATGACTCAGAATGACCCGTCTGCCTGCTCTGCCCGTATAGCCTGCCTTGCTGCCCGCGTCGCATCGGCCATCGAGCCGCTGCCACGTAGCTTGCCTTGCTGCCTCACGTGTTAACTATCGCGTCGCGTCTGGCGTCTGTCCAGTGCCTGCGATGTCGCTTCATGCAAGCCACTGTCGTTATCGCGTCTGTCGCGCCTTGCCCGCAATGTCGCATAGCATCGCTTGCCTCTGTTGGTCGCCAGAGTTACGCGATTTCTGCCGCTGCCAAACCTGAAGCGGAGTTACGATATTTTACATACGGGTCGGGTCGGGTTGTCCCGAACCCAAAGCGGGTTGGGTTCGGGTCCGAAAAATCGACCCATTTATAAAAACGGGTCGGGTTCAGGTTAACCCGAATAGTTTCGGGTCAACTTCGAGTTTGACCTGAACCTGACCCGTGACCCAAAATTGACATCCCTAATATTTTCTGAAATATATCCTAAATTTGTCAATTGGCATCGTAGAATAAAGCAACACAGTTATCATTATTGACATTTGAAATTGTAGAAATTAAACATAGGTAGCCTCACGTGTGGGTGAACTAAGCATTTGAATAATTCTTTTGTTATGATAATAGAAGATAAGTTTTATGAATCTAGAAATGAGGCATTTGGCAAAATGTCAATGACATGGCCACGCAATAGGTTTGTCTATTATGAACTTTAACATTACTTGTTTTTTTCTTTATTGGCTACGTCATATGGATTTCTTTTTTTTTTTCCTTTATTTGTTTGAGAAATGCCATATGCGATTTAGAAACCCGTGTAATACACACCTGTGATTCACTATTTGTTGCAGTTGAATTTTAAATAAGCATTTATACACTAGGTCATATAGAATTCTGAGCTCCACAAATGAATATTTCTGAGACTCCCTTAATTAAATTAATCTTTAAAAATCTATTTCTTTTGGTTGATGTCACTTGCTGCAAAATTTGAAGTTAATCAACTCTAATGTCATCATTGGTTATAGACTTTCAATATTTTTTAGCTAGCTTTTAATAATTGGTTTGGTGCAGGAATGAATGGTTGGACATTTTGGGTGGGGGTGGTTGGAGAAACAAACAAATGTGACCAAATGATAAGTTGTGGAGAACTTAGACAAAATCTAAAGTCTTCCTCCTTTAGTCATTTGCGAATTTGTTTTTGATGCAATGCCTGAAAAAAACAAATGTCTTCTTTCTTCTGTTTGCTTCAGATAATACGAAATCTGTAGAACACAGTCCTCTTTCTCTAATGTTGTTGAACAAGTTCCCCATGTTTTAAGACATTGTCAACTTCATCTTTTTCTAGATTTTTAGAATTCTTTGGATTTAATATTCTTTGATGAAAACCTTCTGGACTAATCTAACTGCTACTGCTTTTATATGACTACTGAAAATGTCATCAGCTCTGTTTGATGAGTGAAATACTTTTAATCTATGATGCACCGACACGGCACTTAGAGAGGGTATGCAGTGTCGGACACGTGTCGGACACGGACACGCGTCGGACACGGCATGGACACGTGTCCGACACGGCATTGGAGTGTCGCAATTAAAAAAAATTAAAATTAAAATCGGACACGTGTCCGACACGCGTGTCCCGTTATTAAATGAGGTATCGCTAGGTACATGCTCGGTACCGCTCAGTACATGCTCGGTATTGCTCAGTACATGCTCGATACCGCTCGGTACCGCTCAGTACATGCTCGGTATTGCTCAGTACATGCTCGGTATTGCTCAGTACATGCTCGGTACCGCTCGGTACATGCTCGGTATTGCTCAGTATATGCTCGGTACCGCTCTGTACATGCTCGGTACCGCTCAGTACATGCTCGGTATTGCTCAGTGCATGCTCGGTATTGCTTAGTATATGCTCGGTACCGCTCAGTACATGCTCGGTACCGCTCAGTACATGCTCGGTACCGCTCTGTACATGCTCAATATTGCTCAGTACATGCTCGGTACCGCTCAATATATGTTTGGTACCGCTCAGTACATGCTCGGTACTGCTAGGTACCGCTAGGTACATGCTCGGTATTGCTAGGTATATGTTCGGTACTGCTAGGTATATGCTCGGTACTGCTAGGTACATGCTCGGTATCTTCTCATACAAACAACTTACGAACTTTAAAAACAAGCAGAACTTCAAAATTACTCTTCAAAATTACATGCTCGGTATCTTCCCCTGCCTGGTCGAACCCCGCCAGGGGGCAGCGCCCCCTTGGACCCCCGGCAGACTGGTATATTGTTGTATTCATGTTGTCTTATTATTGGGATATTTTGATTTCACTTCATATCAATTTAATTTGGTGTATTCATATGTATGATTGGTTTGTTAGCAAAATGAGTTCTGCTACTAGCGGTATATTAAAAAAATATTATATATACATCTGTCCACGCCGTGTCCGTGTCCTATTTTTTTAAAAATTATTATATATTATATTAAAAAAATATTATGCCGTGTCCATGCCGCACCCGTGTCCTATATTTTTAAAAATTGCCGTGTCCCGTGTCCGTGTCGCCGTGTCCGTGTTGGTGCATCATAGCTTTTAAGTAATCTTATTTTGAACAATGAAAACTCATGATGCACGAACTGCTGAAAAAGTACATTTCTTCTTCGAACCTTCACTTTCAACTATTTCACTTATATTAGGCCCGGAAGTTCCCAAATCACATGAATGTTATGGTTTCAGTTTTCTCTTTCGTTTTCAAATCCTTTTCAACAAGAAGTAGAGACCCCCCTTTACCTAAAAAAGGATAGCATGGCCAACTTACTTGTTCTGGATTTAGTAGGGATTTATGGATTTGCTGCTAGACATTTTTCTTTACTTTATTGGGATCTTACATGTGCAGATGATTGGCTTCATTTTACGCCCAGTTTTTGGTTCTGTTGTTATATTCTTTTAAAAACACATCACCCACATGCCATAAGTTTCCTGGTTACATTAGATCTTTCCTTTTTGGATTTGCTAGACTCATATTTTTGTGCTTTTAACACCTAATGCTTCTAAGATAGGCTACCTCTCAGTCTTACTTTCCATAAGAAATTTGTGCTCATATCACTTTTATCTTTCCCTTACTTGAAGTACCCATAGGATCTTGGAATCTTTAAACCATGTGATAATAATGTAAATCTACTAAAAAGTAGATATGGAGCCTAACCGCTTACAGAGGAAAGTTTGGATTATTTGTTCATCATAGTCGTCATTATACTCATCAACCTTTATTCCATCTGCTTGGCATATCTCTGCACAAATCATTTTTCTCCGTCCATTAACATCAAGGGCTTGGTTTTTCTCTGAATTATGGGATTTGTTTAATGCTCCAACGATTCACATCAAGTTTCGTCCTTTTTAATTAAGGCTTTAATATGCTGTTTCTCTGTTTAAAATTGCGCAATAAGAGGCGCGCCTCTGCGCAATTTGACCCAAAACCGTCTCGAGGCTTATGCAATTCCTCTCCTGGCAGAGGCGTACGCCTCACTTGGACTGAGGCGCGCCTCAGAGGCGCAATTGCGCAATTTTGGCTGAGGCGTACGCCTCAAATATATGCTTAGTACCGCTCAGTATATGCTCAGTACCGCTCAGTATATGCTCGGTATAGCTAGGTATTTGCTCTGTATTGCTACGTGCATGCTCGGTACCGCTCAGTATATGCTCGGTACAGCTAGGTATTTGTTCGGTACTGCTAGGTACATGCTCGGTACTGCTCAGTACCGCTAGGTACATGCTCGGTACTGCTAAGGAACATGCTCGGTACCACTCGGTATCTTCCCATAAAAACAACTTACGAACTTCAAAAACAAATAGAACTTCATAATTACTGTTATAATAAAATTTTGTTCCGGGGGCGCGCCCCCTTGGAACCCCGGCAGTCCGGCATATTGTTCTATTCATCATCTTTAGTAATAGTTATTAGTGTTAGTCTACTTGTTCATGATTGCATGCATTGATTGGAAGGCATTGGACTCTATAGGAGAGGAGGAAGGGGTGAGAAGATTCTCTTGAAGACCCATTTAGTGATGGGACATGATTGGATTACATATGTTCTTTCTTAATTGTACTTGGGGAGTTTTGATAGACTAATATTTTGTGGTTTTGTACTTTGGGATATGATTTTATTGCATCTATTTTCTTACTTTCCCCTAATTTTAATTGTCATTTAGATGTTTTTATTGTATGATAGAATCTTACTATTTTTTACTTGCTAAAACCCTTAAATTCTCATTTACGCAATTCTTTGTCGGTGAGGCTTACGCCTCACACCGCCTTGAGGCTTACGCCTCGCCTCACGGACGAAAAACGCCTCGAGGCTTATTTACGCAATTTTAAACCTTGTGCTGTTTCTGGCATTAAGTTGGATTCATCCAAAAACAACCATGGTTGAGTCTCCTCTTGCAAACTCAGGTTTTGTTTAAGACGGCTTTCTTACTGCTTCTTAAAGCAGCTTTCTAGTACAAAAATTTTAATTTTTAAACTAGAAAGTTGCTTTAAAAAGAAATAAAAAAGTCGTCCCAAACAAAGCCTTAAACCCCTGAATCTGTAGAGGATTTTTACTGATGCATGTGCGTTTTAATATTTAGTGATTTTAATTATTAAAAAAATTGATGAGATGCAATCAACATTTAAATCTTATGATATAGATCACAATCAATAATACGGCTGATTTTGAAGATTGTATAAATTGGTAAATACAAAAATAAATTAGGAGGAAAAGTCATTATCTTCCCATCAAAAAAGTCCATCCATCTCTTTTAATTATCAAGCTGGGAATGATCATTTTTCATTCACTAACATTGATATTATAATTGTTAAATATAAGATAAAATCATTTATTAGTTTTAGCATCATTAAAATTAGTTCTATGACTATTTTCAATGGATAGATCCAATTGCTTGAGAAGATAATTCTGATTATCAACAAGTGGCCTACAATTAAATATATGAGCATGTAGTGATATTTAATGCGTATTGCAGACTTCTATCTGTTTTTTAGTATTCCTTATTTATTCACTTGTTTGATGAATGGCTAAAAACTATCATGAAAAATGATGAATTTTTTTTTTCTGTAAGATATTGTCAAGCTGCAGGTTAAAGTCAAGATTAAGTTGCTAAGATTTTGAGTTTGGAGTCCCCTATGAATATAGATACAAATTAAATAGAATTCAGAGAAAGATTTTTTTCTTCCCAGGAGGACAAATTGGAGCGGTGAACAGAACAGCATGGGTGGTGGCCCTGTGATCTCTCTTCTGACAGTGACCTTGGTTCATCTCACTTATTTAAGAAAATGGGACCAGAGCCCACGTAGTTATCCAATTATAGTATATCAAGTTCAGTAGTTCAGAAATGATGGCGACACTAATGTCTGCATCCTAATATATTTACTTACCTAACTATATATATTTGACTCTTCTTTGTTTTGCAGGTTAACTTCCGTAATCCTCTTTGAACTTAGTACCCACTTTGATTACACACTAATGACTCAAAATTCATCCAGTTTATCATCATTACATTGCCCTTTCCCTTTCATATATAACTCATCATTTATCTCAAAATCTGACACTAATGCTCTTTGAAAACAACCCCCCCCCCCCCCCCCCCCCCCCCCCAACGAAAAAGAACAGTTTAGAGATTTAGGCTTCGTTTGGAGAGACGTTATTACGTGCGGTGTCCGGACCGTCCGGAGACGAATCCGGTCGCGCCACGTCACCCGGATGCACCGGGCCCCGCGTGACGTGGCACGTTCGGATTCGCCCGGAGGGATTCGCCTCCGGACGAATCCGGACGCCGCACGTAATAGTTTTCCTTGTTTAGGACGGCTTTCTTACTGCTTCTTAAAACGATTTTTTAGTATAAAAATTTTAATTTTTAAACTAAAAAGATGTTTTAAGAATCAATAAAAAAAGCTGTTCCAAACGAAACTTTAATGACTTAGAATGGCTGCTTACTGCTGCAAACGCGTTCTATATAGCACTTCTTTTTTTAATAATATGACAGATAAGCTTTAATAGACTGCTTTTGTGGAGTTATTATATTGGTTCTTGACTGATCACCATCAAGCTAACTATTGTTAAATAGGCTGATCACAGTCTCTTTTCCTCTGCCTAACTGAAGACGATAACATATAGGTCCCCATAGCTGGGCTATCTAAAAGGTTATGCAACATCCTTAGCCTCATAGCCATTGGTCAGCACCCACCAATCAGGTTGCCTGCCTGTGCAGTGTCCGGACCATCCGGAGGAGAATTCGGACGTGCCACATCACCCGGATGCACCGGGGTCGAGGTGAGGTGGCGCGTCAGGATTCGCCTCCGGACAAATCATGATGCCGCACGTGATAATTTGCCGTCGCCAAGTGGGCATGCACATGGCCCACATCATATGCTTCCAGCTGGCTCATGACCAGCCTATAAACCCAACCCCGCATCACCAGGTTAAGTGAGGACAAGAACATAGCCATCAGAAATGGCATTGTGATTAGATGGAACAGATTCTTCAGAGCACAGAGCCCTTCCCTTCACTATCACCTCTTTTGTATTACTGTTGACGCAACAAACCCTTGAAACCGACTTCATGAAAACTGATATTTTGATTCTATTTTGCAGATTTATCCCAATAATCTTGACATTAGCTCACCCAAATTCGATCGTAGGTGCGGTGCCCACGTGCAGAAGATCGGGAGGTGGGCGAGTTTTTGAAGAAATTATTCCGTGCAGAGTTCTGATAGGAAGAATCGTTCGTACTGTGATTGTATACACTATGTACAAAAAATGTGTACAAATTTGTACATAATGTGTACACTCACATGTCCGGACGGTTCTGGACTCTGCACTGAATAATTTCTCGAGTTTTTGTGGCAACTTGCCCATGCTGCGGTCCATTTCCATCAATTTGATAACTTGGGTCGTGAGATTTTGATTTGGAACGTTAGTTGTTTTGGACTTTGAAACCCTGATTACTTTTTTAGATGGGGATTGCATAAGTGAAAGCTCATTTTGCGGTTAGGCTGGTTGGTTGTCTGTCACCACAGCCAACTTTTTTTCATATTTAGCACAATTTATTTTTGATGTTACTGCAAGAATTGACTGATATGCGATTCAATAATAGATTATAGATGTCAAATATGTAAATATGGTCGTTTTTTAGTGCTATATTGAAGAAAGTAATTTTTGCGAAGTTTTTAAACAGGACGGATTTGTTGTGTTGTGATGAATCCATAGCACTGTTATCTGATACCTACGGTGACCGGATCTTCGGCTTGGGCTTGGGAAATGGTGAGATGGTAACGCAAAGCACCGGAGGGCCGAACGGTCATAGTAATTATTTTTTAGGAAGTGATTTTATGCACGTTTTTTTATTTAAAAAAAAAAAAAAAAGTGGTGAGTGCATTGTAAATTTAGTCTTTTATATTTTATATAATATTTTAGATCTTTTTTTATTAATTATTAGAAATATCTTTATTTTTAATATTCTTTCTTTTGTCAAAATAATAAGGTATTAATTTTTTACAATGTATAATTTAATATTTATAATAAAATGATTAGTTATTTTGTTATAAAAAAATATGGATTATGATAACAATAATTTGTTTCATAATGATTTTTATTAAATAAATCATTTTGAATTGAATCATCTCATAAAACTCTCGATTTGAGTTTAAATTGACTTAAATTAAACAGTTGAAATTATGACTGAACTCTTTAAGGCCATTTAAAGGTCAAATTTTCTCTAAAATTGTATATATTTATAATTAAAATGAGTAATTTTTTTTTTTTATATAAAAATTTAGGCCATTTAAGGCAAACTCACACACACAACGCATACACAAAGACTTGAACCCAAGACCTCTTAGTTGGAAGCATAAGCTCTCAACCAACATATCAAGATGAGTTGTGTAAAAAAATGAGTATTTCAATGAGAGGAAGCTGATTAAACTTAAGATCTATTTATTTTAACATCATTAAGGTATTAAGATGTTCAAAATATATATATGATAAAAGGCATCTATTAAGAGTACTTAATTAAATGTATATATTTTTGCTAGAAATTTATTAATGGATTGCACTTTTACATATTATATAGAGGAATTTTGGTGGTAAGAATCTTGAACTTAAGAGTTTTCTTGTTGGGGGAGCCGAGAAAGGAAAGAAAGGAAGGGAGAGAGAAAGATCTCTAGGGAGATTTTGTCTGTCACTTTTATTATAAAAATGTGTTATGATTGTTGTAAGTGATTATATTCTTATTATTATGTTAGATAATTTTAATTAATAAAAAATTATTTTCTCCTGGTTTATCGAACTTTTATCATGCAATTTTTTTATGATATATATGAACCTCGTGAGCATTTTAACTATAATATTATTAAATTTAACTGGGTAAATTAGAAATTACAATTTTCTAAAGTAAATAAATATTATTTAGAGTTTATAGGCATCCATATATTTCATGAATTATTGCATTTCATATATGATATTGACTTATATTATATAGGAAAATGACATGATTAATATAATATAAATATGGTATTTGCATGTAAGCAAGAATAGCTAGCTATTAACACTAAAATTAAGACGAGCAAGCCCTTAAAATATAATACTCTATGTAGGAGGATGGGCCAATTAAATTTTCTTGAAATAAAATATTTGTGGTGTAATCCCAATTATAGCATATAACATATTGACAAATTTATGTCAACATATGTAGGGTGATGACCATTTATAAATTATTGAAAGCCACGTGTAAATTAAAGACTGATGTGGGCTCCGAAAATTCGGCCCCGGCCTCCGCTCGCTTTTTCTTATTCGGCGAGAGAGTTTTAACGAACTAAGTTCCGAGGTAAATTTTGGAAGGCAGATGGGTTTGTAGATAAGACACTACCCAGAGATTTCGCCCTCATTTTACGAGGACTTTATGATCTGAGTTCTGGTTTCCTATAGGCGCAAGCCCCTATAGTTAATTACCCCTCCCGATCACGAGAGAGAACTTTCGATTAAGGCTAGTCGTCAATCAGATAAGTATAGAGATACGTGTTATCTGGCATATAGTAGCAGCATAGGTTTGGATTTGAGAATTGATTGGATTTGGATATTTGGAAAGGGTTTGATATTTAAAATTGAAAATTTCACCATCTTGTACTTAAAGCGGATGGTGGGGGAATGGATGATAGACCCGATCAAGATCCCATGGTTCCGTCGTCCCGGGCCATCGTGGTCCCTGGTCTACTTAGTCAGAGGAGGTAGTCGACCCAACCTGACAGAAAGATCCTTGTCGGCAGCCATGGGTTGCTTCGTCCAAGGGAACCTTGTAGACCGGGGTTGAATGTTTGTCTAAGGGGACAAATTTGAATCCACCTTAGCTAACAGAGGGCTTTGTACCCTATCGATCATATCCTATTGATTCATATCTCAAGGATTTAACGCCATTAAGGAGTGTATCGGCTCTGGCCATAACCTCTATCTGTGGTGCCATTTGATGGCAAAACCACTCGGTTCAGAGGGCCCCGGGTCATAACCGTTTACCTGCAGTGCCATTTGGCGGCGAAACTGCCGGTTAGAGGACGTACCACGTCCTTACTGGCAGGAGATTATTTTGAGAATGAATCCTAGTGATATTTTCGACTAGGCATTTTGCTCTTTGTGAGCTAAAGTAAATTATGATTTATCTACCCTGACAAACTGTTGCGGAGGGTGGATGAATTTTGCTTTAAGCGTTAATGGTTGGATTTCAATTTAAATATTTTTTTATTTTGAAATTTTGAGATTTTTTTGGATTTTTGGGTTTTGATATTTTTGGATTTTGTGGACTTTTGGAAGATATTTGAAAATATTTGGGGAACCCCTCCGGTTGAGATCTGCATTCAACACGGCCATCATCGGGGTGTTCGGGGGTCATTTCTCTTTTGTGGATTGAACATTGTCAACTCTGTCAGGCTGTTGACAGAGGATCGGGTTTCGTAGGCTTCGTGCCTTTATTAGTGAATTCATACTGTTGTAGGCCTAATATGAATGTTTTAAAGCAAATATACTGGTCACCACAACTTTATATTTGCTTAATGGTTTGAACCCTGTCGACTTCTATTGACCCGTATAGAAGGATCGGTTTCGAACCTGAATTCACTTGTCAACCCGCGTAGCATCCCTAGACGTCACGTGTGTACTAATAACACGCTCGCCGGGGCCCATGCGGGTTTTATAATTATTTTTACCCCTTTTAGTGTACCTACGTGATTACAATTTATAGTGCACGTGCAGGGGTACTTTGAAATAATTGTAGACGCCTTCTGTCTGTTTGTACGAATGTTGCAGATCCGGTGGCATGGCGTAGCAGCTTCTGGATAGAATTGTTTGCTGCTTCGTACAGGTAGACTGTCGTGCACTATTTGTTGATTTTTGTAGGCAGATCATAGTGCACTAACTAATCTCCTGCCTTGGATTGTAGAAGTTTATATATAGCTTGTTGCACACAAAATCAAACTTCTCATTGTAACTCATAAACACTTGATACTTGATATAATCACCTTGGATCTTGCTCGTGGACATTAGACTGGGTGCACTATGAGTCTTCTACAGCGGCCCGTAGGGGCTTACATATGACGTGTTGAATGTACGTTGGTGTCTGTAGAAGACTAATCAGATCTATAATATATCCACCAATGTTGCTTGCAAGTGAATTGCCCTCTTTGTTTGCATTGATTATAAGCATCACATAGTGTTCAATGTATGTTGCATATATATATTTACATGATACATAACACTTGAGGATACATCGACCTATCATTGCATATTGATCCTTTGGTTGTTGCATGTAAATGGGCCATGTTGAATATTGTAAGTCTCCCACTACATTGGAAGATAACTCAAATCTTGTATGAAGAGTTTACTTGATGACATTCCAATGAAATGATAATTCCTCAACGTTTATTAAATATTTTGCATTGTAACTCATAGGTAGATCGTCACATTCCTTACAATACCTTGGTTGTTGCTTAAGGATCTATCATGTTCACCATTGTAAGAGGACTATCACATACCATAGCTTTATGATTAAGCCAAATTCTAGAAATCTTTTGTTATTTGGATGTCAAATTATACTTTGCAAAATGGATTGCAACATATATGATGAGCTTGACACCATTGGTCATTGGTATTCGCCATCCAATTGAAGGGACAATCTCTAATTTTCCAAAGAATGGTTTTGTGGCATTGATTGAAAGCATGCCATATTGGAAATTTGTACTCAACTGGAAGTTCATCATTTTTGCATGTGATTTAAGTTTGAGTTCACATTAGGTCCTTTGCATTTGTTCACTTGGGTTCAAGTTATGACATATTCCTTAATATTCAATTAAAGTTTGCTATCATTTTCATGTCAAGTTCTTCTCACTTGGTTCAAACCAAGTCCACAAGTCTCAAGTGATCTTGTTCTATTTAGGTTCAAATGTATGTCCACAAGTCCTCTGTTGTTCTTCTGTGTTCAACCAAATCCAGGTCCCAAATTGTTTTTTTCTCATTTGATTTTTAAATCAAATGTAATTTGAAATCTCATATTTTTTAATTGTTTGGATTTGAGTTCATTTAGGTTGATTGAATCAAGTTTATAAGTCCGAGTCCACCGTTCAATCAAGTCCAAATGTTCACAAGCTGAGTCCAAGTTCGATCGTCCTTTGAGTTCAAATGAGATCCAAATGTAGCAACATTTCACCCGAAATTTCGGCAGCCTTCCGGCGTCTCCCCCGTTTAGGGGAAAACTACGGAAAACTGGGCCTTTCCCACCACGCTAAGAAAAGTGAGCATGGTAGATGCCCTCTTTCGAGGACACCGCGGCCTTGTAATTTTTCGATCCCCCACCACGCTAAGAAAAGCGTGCATGGGTATTTTTTGTTTGTAGAAAAGTATTTTTTTTTTTTTTTGAAAATATTTTGCAAGAACAGTTATTTCCCCGCAAGCAGGTACTTATGGGTATCCCCGCTTCGTCGTGCGCATCGCACCGGGATCCCTTCCCACCACGCTAAGAAAAGCATGTATAGGCGGGGTTTCCAAGGCGATACGAACTTCGAAGAAGGAATTAGGTGATTACCCGCTTCGTCGCAAGCGTCGGGACGCACATCCTCCCACCACGCTAAGAAAAGCGTGCATAGGTGGTCGTTTTGTCGCGACGTATGCGTTGAAACGGGTTCTCGGAGTTTTAGGGTTAGAGAGTTATACCTTGGCGGGTGTCGTCGGGGTTAGCACACGGATCGAGGTAAGAGAGAGAAACATTGGGATTTTATTTTTTTTTATAATTAATTCAATAATCATAATTATTTTTAATTAATAATTATAATTAATTAAAATAATTAATTATAGCTTATTTAAAATTAATTAAAACAATTAGTTATAATTACTTTAATTATAACTAATAAATATTAATCAATTTTAATAAATTATAATTAATAAATAATAATTAAGAATAATTAACTATTATAAATTATAATTATCTAAAATTAATTTTAATTAAAATTAATTAAAATTAATTAAATTAGTTATAATTATTTAATTATAACTAATTAAATTAATTATAATTATTTAATTAAAATTAAATTTTAATTAATCATAATGATTAATTTTAATCAAAAATAATTATAATTACCTTATAATCCCTCTCCCTCTCTCTTTCTCTCGGGTAGGCTAAACTACAGGACTTGGCCGAAGAAATGTTTCAAAAGGGAGAAAGTTACCTTAACAGCAAACGAGCTCCCTATGTTGCTTCCGATTAAAAGATCGTAACTCCCAATCCGAAAGTAAAGGAAAGTCGGTCGGGGGAGCAAAGGGAGTTCGGCACTTGGGGAAGAAGGAGAGGTAAGGGGATTTCTCTCTCTCTCTCTCTCTCTCTCTCTCTCTCTCTCTCTCTCTCTCTCTCTCTCTCTCTCTCTCTCTCTCTCTCTCTCTCTCTCTCTCTCTCTCTCTCTCTCTCTCTGCGTGGACGGAAGGATTTATGCAGGAATCGCGGGATGCGACTCAAACGGCGCCGCTCACACAGGGATTCAGCGGGATTTGCGAGATCAGAAGGGCCTCGACGGGATTTCTGCCGGCATTCATGGATCCAACAGGTTTTATTTTGATTCATTTTTGGAATTAAACAGAGGTTAACAAATGCCCCCCAACAAATGTGGTACGCGTCTAGAGCGAATCACGTTTGTTGTAAGCTGTCTGGCCTTGTGGATCTCTAGATACTTGTTCTAGATGTCACACAAGGGTCTTCATTTAGTGGATCTCCAAAATTTTGCTTGGATGTCACACTACGATTTTCATTTAGTGGATTTCCAAAATTTTGTTTGGATGTCACACTAAAACTTTCCTTTAGTGGATCTCCAAAAATTTTACTTGGATGTCACACTACGATCTTTGTTTAGTGGATCTCCAAAAATTTATCTGGATGTCACACTAACCCCTCTTTCTTCTCATCTCTTTTAGATGTATCCATGGATGGTTGAGATACTGATTTCATTCATCCTACGCTTTGTGATGCGGCCAATGATGGAGAATTTCCTGATTTGTCTTTGTTGACTTGTCAGGTGATTTTTTGTACTTTCGGCTCTATGCTTCTAGCTTTGGCGGGCTTGATGAAGGAGTAGATGCCGATGACCTAAACCATTAGATTTGTTTTAGGTCGATGGCAAAAAGTCATCGGTCCAGAGCTTTGTGCATAGCGGACTTGTTGATGACGGAATCCACTTAGTTCAGCCTTGGGCTTTGTGTGAACTTTGGGATAATTTTCTTCGGTCCTTTGCTTTGTGCTTTTGCGGACTTGTTGAAGAAAAATTCCTTTGATCCTCGCTTTGTGCTTTATGGATTTGTTGAAGAATTTGCAGGTTCTGGATTCAAATGATAATACCGAACGTAGGTAGTATCTTGATCCTTAACCACTTGAGAAGACTTTAATCTGAATCACTTGAGTTCATCAGATCAGGAGAGCTAGAATTTGATAGCTCTTTGTCCTCTGGTTGCTGAAATGGGGGTTCCTCTACTGCGGCCTTTCTTATGGCTTGTTGAGTAGACGGAGCTGCCAGCGATCCGGCCATATTTGGGCTTGTTGGATCCGACCTCTTACACTCATTCAGGCTTCAGACTCGAGCTATGACAATTGCGCTCCCCAATGCTGATTTTACTGAAGTTGATAGATTTGAAGTCATCCTTCGTGGTTTCAGATTTTGGAGTTATCCTTTGTGGTTTTAGATTTCGGAGCCTACGAACATTTGGTAGTTGCTTGAGACTCATCCTTCCACTGGAACTTTTGATTCTCCAGTCATTTAGGAGAATTTTGTAGACTACGATCACTTGAACTGGTCGAGTCAAATTGGCCTTCGTTCTTCCTACAGTCCCTACTGACGGGTTGACGAACTGGGGGTTCCGCTACTACGGCCTTTCTTATGGCTTGTTGAGTAGACGGAGCTGCCAGCGATCCGGCCATATTTGGGCGTGTTGGATCCGACCTCTTACACCCATTCGAACCTTAAGCTTCAGGCTGTTGGAAGACTTCAAGCTTCTTCGGCCCAATTTTGTAGGAGTGTGTAGCCACAAAAGTCTTTTTCTTGACTTTTGAGTCTTGGTTTGTTGTAGAAGGTGTTATCTCGATCTTTTGAGAGATCACCTGCATGTACTTTGAAAAATAAATACTTGTATTTTTTAGCACAAAAGAATATCTGGATTGATAATTTTAAATATTTATTCGGGAATCTCGGCATGCAGCGCGATGTCGACCCGAATAAATATTTAAAATGCCCCCTATCTTGTAGGGACATTTCAGAATGGAATAGATTTGGAATATAAAATTTTAAATATTCATTTGGGGATCTCGACGTGCAGCACGATGTCGACCCAAATGAATATTTAAAATGCCCCCAGTCTGATGGGAGATTTTGGATAGGCCTTTCTATTTTGAGATTTTAAATATTTATTCGGGGATCTCGGCATGCAGCGTGATATCGACCCGAATAAATATTTAAAATGCCCCCAGTCTGATGAAAGATTTTGAAACGCATTCTTGCTATACAAGAGAATTTCAAAATATAAGTAAACATGCATTGATAAATATGCATATAAAATTTTGATCATCACAAAATACATTAGACATAATATTTTATGCATGATACTTCTTTAAATGTCGACCGTTGATTGGCGGCATAGGCCTCTAACCGTTCAGATCGATCAACTGATATGCTCCTCCTTGATACACCTTCTCGATGACAAAGGGACCTTCCCAATTGGATACGAATTTGCCACCAATTTTTCGGTGTGGAATTATTGGTCTTCTCAGCACCAGGACTAATTCCCCTTCTTGAAATGATCGAGGATGCACCATTCGATCAAAGGACTTTGTCATTCTTCCTCGATAGATTTCCAGGTTTTGTTGAGCTTGTAGCCTGAGTTCATCAAGTGCGTCGAGCTCTTCCATTCTGAGACGGGCATTTTGCTCTTGAGTAAGATCATTCTGGATTGCTACCCGGAGTGACGGTAGTTCAATCTCCAACAGTAATACGGCTTCAACACCGAACACTAGAGAATACGGAGTGGCTTTGGTTGGAGTTTTGTAGGTTGTACGATACGCCCACAGTGCCTCTGCCATTTTCGTATGCCACTCTCTTTTATTATTGGTGAGAATCTTCTTCAACAATTTCACCAACGTCTTGTTGAAGGCTTCTGCCAATCCATTTGCTCTTGGATTGTATATGGATGAATATTGCCAATCGATTTTGTGCCGATCAACAAACTTATAGATTTTTGTACTTTTGAAAGCAGTACCGTTGTCAGAGATTATTTGGCGTGGCACACCAAATCTGTAGACAACATTGTGGGTGAAGAAATTGATCACATGCTCCGTTGTGACCTCTCTGAATGGAGCCGCTTCTGCCCATTTGGAAAAGTAGTCTGTAGCTGCTAGAATGAAACGGTGCCCCGCTGATGACGGCGGATCTATTGGCCCGATTATATCAGTGCCCCAGCATTCGAATGGCCAGGATGCTACTGTTGGATGCAGAGGATTTGGCGGTTGATGTATAACATCACCGTGGATTTGACATTCGTGGCACCTCTTAGCGTGGTCAATACAATCTTTGACCATGGTCGGCCAATAGTAACCCATTCTCTTGATTTTAGCAGCCATATTAGGACCTGACTGATGTGCTCCACAAAGCCCTTCATGGACTTCTGTTACTACTTTATCAGCTTCCTTGGTTCCTAGGCACCTTAGCCACATTTGATCAAAGGCTCGTCTGTACAACATGTCATTGACAAATGCATATCGCAATGCCCTTTTTCGAATTTGTGCGACCATAGACTTTTCTGTCGGGAGTTTGTTTTCCTTGAAGTAGTTAATGAATGGCTGTCTCCAATCATTTTCGACTTCAATATCTAAACAATGCCACCACAATTCTGAAGCTTGACTAGCTTTATTTCTCTTGGCCACATGATATTCTTCTGGATAATTCTCCATAACGATCTGATGGAGAGGTTGAGGGTCACCTGGAGTTTCATCCTGCTGACTTGAATCTAGAATTCCTTCTGCCCTCGGGAATTGTAATAGAGCGGGCTCCAAGACTCTACGAGTGTAAATCCCGATGAATATAGGACTCTCCGCATTAATGTTCGCCATTTCTTTGGCTAATTTGGCCAGACAATCTGCTTTAGCATTTTGTCCACGAGGAACTCGAGCCATTTTGACATTTGGTACTTGCTTTAGAAGCTCGAGGGCTCGCCGATGGTAATGGGCCAATTCGACTTTCCCAATCTTATAAATACCGAGGACCTGATTTATTATAAGCTGAGAATCACCAAATATTTGGAGATGTTGGATTCTGACATCAATCGCAATCTCCAACCCTGCTAATAGAGCTTCGTATTCGGCTTCGTTATTGGTCCGAGGTTCAGTCAAACTGAAAGAAAATCTCATTATGCCTCCCTCGGGTGCTACAAAAATGAGACCGATGCCAGCTCGGGCTCTTGCAATATTTGGAGGTCGGACAGGTCTGATAGATGATGCCCCATCAAAGTACATCTCCCAGAACGGTAGTTTTTCATCCTCCTCGACCTGCATTATTTGTTCATCGGGTAAATCATCATTTAGTGGAGAATCGGCCGGGATCGGGTGTGCAGCGAGGAAATCTGCCAAGGCCTGTCCTTTCACCGCTTTCTGTGGCATGTATATGATTTCAAACTGCAATAACAATACTGCCCACCTGGCTAGACGACCTGTCAATGCTGGTCTTGTCATCAAGAACTTCAGCGGATTGATCTTTGATATCAGTGTGATTTTATGAGATAACATATAGTGGCGGAGTTTCTGAACTGCAAAAATCAGCGCCAAACAATGCTTTTCAATTGGGGAATAACAATTTTCTGCTCCAATCAACCTTCGACTGATGTAGTAGAGCGCATTTTCTTTGCCTTCTTCATTATTCTGGGCCAATAGTGCTCCGAGGGACTCTTCTAGTGCTGCTGTATACAGTATAAGAGGCTTCCCCGGAATTGGCGCTGCTAGAATGGGCGGATTCAACAGGTATTTCTTGATACTATCAAATGCTTCCTGGCATTCTGCGTCCCATTTGAAACGGACATCTTTCTTCATTAGCTTAGAGAATGGCTGGCACCTACCCGATAAATTTGATATGAATCTTCGAATGAAAGCCAGTTGTCCTTGCAACGAGCGAAGCTGTCGAAGGTTCCTTGGTGGTGGCATCTCCGTGATCGCCTTAATTTTGTTGGGGTCAATCTCTATACCTCGATGACGAACAACGTACCCCAAGAATTTGCCGGAGGAGACTCCAAAAGCACATTTGAGAGGATTCATCTTCAGATCAAACTTTCTGATTCTCTCAAATACAATTCTGAGATCTTTTAAGTGATCATTTCGGCCAAGGCTTTTAACAACAAGGTCATCTACATAACACTCGACCTTCTGATGTATTAAATCATCAAATATATGAGTCATTGCCCGTTGGTAGGTGGCACCAGCGTTCTTCAGGCCAAAGGGCATGACTGTGTAGCAGAAAATTCCGATGGGCGTTCTGAATGATGTATGCTTTTCATCCTCGGGCGCCATCTTGATTGGATTGTAGCCTGATGATCCATCCATGAAGGAGAACATGTCGTAGTTAGAAGTGTTGTCAACTAGGAGTTCGGATACAGGGAGTGAAAAATCGTCTTTTGGGCACGCCTTATTGAGGTCCCTAAAGTCAATACAGACACGAATTTGCCCATTCTTCTTTTTCACTGGGACGATATTAGCAATCCAGTCAGCGTACTTTTCTTCTCGGATGAAGCCTGCATCTATTAACTTCTTCGTTTCTGCGATCACTTGTTCTTCAATCTCCAATCTCATTCTCCTTGGAGCTTGTTTGACGGGTGCTACTTCCGGTTTGATTGCTAATCTGTGAACTGCTACGTCAGGGGATAAGCCGGGCATCTCAGCATATGTCCAGGCAAAGCAATCCCTGAATTCACATAGGAGTTCTTTTATTTCTTCTATCTGTTCTTCGGGTAGGAGAGAACTAATGAAGGTTGGGCGAGGATCCTCCTCAGTTCCCAAGTTGACTTCTCTTAGTTCATCCATAGTGGCTGCCTGTCCACCATCTTCAAGCTCTTCTGGTGCAGGCTCGGCTTCTACGGGCTGTTCATCATAATCATCAGCCTCGTATGTCTCTTCAACATCACCATCTTCGGATTCAATTTTTACGCATGTGATGGCACGACAAATCTCTTTCCGGAGAAATTTTCTTTTGATGAATCCAATACCTTTATATGCGTCTGTATCCTTCTGCTGTAACGGACGCGGACTCCTTCCATACCAGAGGCCCAAACTTGTACGAAGTTGTCTCTTGGTGGTAGGAATATTGACTTGCTTTCGTAGCATTCTCTGAATATTTTTAGTATTGAACCTAGGTAGCCTCGTAGGAAATAACTCTTCAGAATCGAGGATCATGCAATCCCAATCATGATTCTCCTCTTCGCGAACTCCCGTGGAATATAACACATTCTTTGGTACAGTCCCATTTTTACGAGGAGGCAGATAGAGAGTGGCGAGTTCTTCAACTTTATGCACCTCGCGCGGAATAATTTCTTTGAAATGTTGTAAGGGAACACGCGTGACTACGAGCACACTATCTGAAATTGATAGGCTGTCAATTCTTCTAGAGAACACATTCTGCACCGTGTTCATGTAAATGGAGTCGTAGTCATAATCATCATTTGAAAATTCGACCTGCCTACTCCATTCATCTGTGGACTGGCATACTTCCCAAGATTTAGCAGGAGTATCATCATCTTCATCTGTGTCACTTCCAAGATGAGGTACATGCTTCTTTTCTTTTGAGATGATCGATGCTTTGGGAAGAGTTGGCGCTGCCTTCTTTCTCCCCACCTGCTTTTTCCTACCCTCCGGTTTAGGTCGCTTTGTACCCTTCGAATTTGATGCTTTAGCTTCGAGGGAGCTCGAAGACTTTTGCTTCTTTGGCATGAAGTAGCGTGCATCTTCATAAACTGTTGCTTCATGAACTGTGAAGGGCTGAATATCACCAGAGATCCTGAATTCTTCTCCATCTTTGAGATATTTCATACACTGGTGTAATGTTGACGGGACAATGCCATATTCATGCAACCAGGGACGACCTAGTAGCGCCTTGAATGAAGTATCGGCAACAATCACATGGAATTTAGCTTCTGTATGGAGCTCTCTAAATATTAGAGGGAGCATGAATGATCCAAGGGTTTTCTGCCCTTTCTCGTTGAAACCATGCACCATCAGTTTATCTGGCCCGAGGTGTTCCACATCAAGGCAGAGGGATCTCAGTGCTTTCAAGCTTATCAGATTCATGGAGGATCCAGGATCGATTAAGATTCGACTGATGATCAGCTTATCGCTCTCTGCAGTAACATACAGAGGACGATTATGGTCTGCAGTTCCGAGCATCATATCCTCTTCGGAGAAAGTCATAAATGGCTCATTACGAGCTTGTAGAACCTCAGTCAAATTACGTTCAGCAAAATACATCTCGTATCTTTCGGGATCTTTGAGAGCCTGAATCAGAGTCTCCCGAAGGTCTTTAGACATCACCAAAGCATCGTATATGCTGAGTTGTGCTGGAATTTTTCTTAGATGGGATAAGATATTATAATCTATCCCATTGGCTGAAGTCTTCTTTTTCTTAGGATCTTCAGGGATAATATCATCGTTGATAATTATCTCTTTTTCCTTGTCTTTGTTGGAGACCCCTTTCTTCGGTGGAGGCGGTAGTATCTTGCCGCTTCTTAACTGCACTTGAGCAATCTCCTCCAGTTCAGAGTCATTTAACTGTACATTTTCTTCAGATTCAGCCATTGTCGCGTCTAGGGACTCATCTGTTGATTCAGAATCACCACCCAGGTTTACATGTCCCATCCGAGACGCTATACTAGGGTCTGATTCGTCTCCCTCTGGAAAATACAAATCCTCCTCCGAACTGTAATCCATTGACAAAACCATCATACAAGATTCAGAGGGTACTTCTTCTGTGTATTCCTCTTTTATCGAGGTACTTGGCGCCACTGAGATGACCCGACATACTTCTTTGGGAAGATAATTCTCATCATTTTCTTCGACTTCATCTATCTTAAGCTCTGACATGAAATCAATGAGCTTGATAGGTCGCCTTACGGTCTGGTAGTACTCATCCAAACTATCAATAACCCTCTGAGTTGCGGTCATCTTCTCCTTGGGCTTCTTCAATTTGGTCTTCTTCTTGGATGATTTCTTCTTTTCAGTCTTTGAAGAACCAACTTGGTTGGAAAACTGTTTTGAAGTAGAAGGTCGTACCACCGGCAGTGCCTTCAAATCTATTATTGGCTCGATAGGAGACTTCCACTTTACACTTGAAACTCCTTCAAGCTGCTTCAACATTTTCACAATCTTCTTAGAGACCGCAGTCTCCCACTGTTCTTCTTGACTTGGCTTCTTTTCATTTCTTCTTTCTTCAACAAGGGGTACGGAAGAGGACGTGACCACCCGAGTTGATTCCTTTTTAGGGTGAGATAATACATTGTCGGACAATGTGATCTCTCCCTTCTGATATTTTCTTTCAAGCCAATCCTTGAAGATGTAGCAATCTTCAATAGGATGGCTGAGCACCCGATGATATGGGCAATAATTTGGGTCACCAGTGTGCTTCGACTCTTCGGGTCTCTTGCATTCAGGCAATTTTAGACCCGATTTCAACACTTGTCGAAATAATTTGGCGACACTCTCCCTCTTGAATGAATATTCTTTATTCATTTTATCTTTGAGTGATTGGAACGTTCTATCACCAGTTCCTATTGCTTGTCTCTGGCCTCCAGCTTGATAAGTCCGTGGCTTATCATTTCCCCCTAAAATCAGCTTCGGTTGGGGGTTGGGGTTGTAGGCCTGTTTGGATTTTTCTTGATATTGCATCGGCTGCTTGCCCTTATCTACGTTGTAAATCACTTGCTTTTCTCTATCAGTTCTAGAGAAGAACGTAGAGTCTGCCTCACCCCTTCTAGCACCCGGGGCCTTAGCTTTCTTGGGCTTATCAGAGTAATTTTCTGATTTGGACAAATTCAGTTTCTCAAATTTGGCCACTCTGTCGAGCAAATCTTGAAATGTGTTGATTGTAACCATGCACAGGAAGGGTTGCATCTTATCATCAATGTTGCCCATTAACAACTGTACGGCATGCTCTTCTTCTAACTGTTGCTCACATTTCATGCCCAATGGAGTCGCCAGAAATCTGTGGGCTCCAAAAATTCGGCCCCGGCCTCCGCTCGTTTTTTCTTATTCGGCGAGGGAGTTTTAACGAACTAAGTTCCGAGGTAAATTTTGGAAGGCAGATGGGTTTGTAGATAAGACACTACCCAGAGATTTCGCCCTCATTTTACGAGGACTTTATGATCTGAGTTCTGGTTTCCTATAGGCGCAAGCCCCTATAGTTAATTACCCCTCCCGATCACGAGAGAGAACTTTCGATTAAGGCTAGTCGTCAATCAGATACGTATAGAGATACGTGTTATCTGGCATATAGTAGCAGCATAGGTTTGGATTTGAGAATTGATTGGATTTGGATATTTGGAAAGGGTTTGATATTTAAAATTGAAAATTTCACCATCTTGTACTTAAAGCGGATGGTGGGGGAATGGATGATAGACCCGATCAAGATCCCATGGTTCCGTCGTCCCGGGCCATCGTGGTCCCTGGTCTACTTAGTCAGAGGAGGTAGTCGACCCAACCTGACAGAAAGATCCTTGTCGGCAGCCATGGGTTGCTTCGTCCAAGGGAACCTTGTAGACCGGGGTTGAATGTTTGTCTAAGGGGACAAATTTGAATCCACCTTAGCTAACAGAGGGCTTTGTACTCTATCGATCATATCCTATTGATTCATATCTCAAGGATTTAACGCCATTAAGGAGTGTATCGGCTCTGGCCATAACCGCTATCTGTGGTGCCATTTGATGGCAAAACCACTCGGTTCAGAGGGCCCCGGGTCATAACCGTTTACCTGCAGTGCCATTTGGCGGCGAAACTGCCGGTTAGAGGACGTACCACGTCCTTACTGGCAGGAGATTATTTTGAGAATGAATCCTAGTGATATTTTTGACTAGGCATTTTGCTCTTTGTGAGCTAAAGTACATTATGATTTGTCTACCCTGACAAACTGTTGCGGAGGGTGGATGAATTTTACTTTAAGCGTTAATGGTTGGATTTCAATTTAAATATTTTTTTATTTTGAAATTTTGAGATTTTTTTGGATTTTTGGGTTTTGATATTTTTGGATTTTGTGGACTTTTGGAAGATATTTGAAAATATTTGGGGAACCCCTCCGGTTGAGATCTGCATTCAACACGGCCATCATCGGGGTGTTCGGCGGTCATTTCTCTTTTGTGGATTGAACATTGTCAACTCTGTCAGGCTGTTGACAGAGGATCGGGTTTCGTAGGCTTCGTGCCTTTATTAGTGAATTCATACTGTTGTAGGCCTAATATGAATGTTTTAAAGCAAATATACTGGTCACCACAACTTTATATTTGCTTAATGGTTTGAACCCTGTCGACTTCTATTGACCCGTATAGAAGGATCGGTTTCGAACCTGAATTCACTTGTCAACCCGCGTAGCATCCCTAGACGTCACGTGTGTACTAATAACACGCTCGCCGGGGCCCATGCGGGTTTTATAATTATTTTTACCCCTTTTAGTGTACCTACGTGTATACAATTTATAGTGCACGTGCAGGGGTACTTTGAAATAATTGTATACGCCTTCTGTCTGCTTGTACGAATGTTGCAGATCCGGTGGCGTGGCGTAGCAGCTTCTGGATATAATTGTTTGCTGCTTCGTACATGTAGACTGTCGTGCACTATTTGTTGATTTTTGTAGGCAGATCATAGTGCACTAACTAATCTCCTGCCTTGGATTGTAGAAGCTTATATATAGCTTGTTGCACACAAAATCAAACTTCTCATTGTAACTCATAAACACTTGATACTTGATATAATCACCTTGGATCTTGCTCGTGGACATTAGACTGGGTGCACTATGAGTCTTCTACAGCGGCCCGTAGGGGCTTACATATGACGTGTTGAATGTACGTTGGTGTCTGTAGAAGACTAATCATATCTATAATATATCCACCAATGTTGCTTGCAAGTGAATTGCCCTCTTTGTTTGCATTGATTATAAGCATCTCATAGTGTTCAATGTATGTTGCATATATATATTTACATGATACATAACACTTGAGGATACATCGACCTATCATTGCATATTGATCCTTTGGTTGTTGCATGTAAATGGGCCATGTTGAATATTGTAAGTCTCCCACTACATTGGAAGATAACTCAAATCTTGTATGAAGAGTTTACTTGATGACATTCCAATGAAATGATAATTCCTCAACGTTTATTAAATATTTTGCATTGTAACTCATAGGTAGATCGTCACATTCCTTACAATACCTTGGTTGTTGCTTAAGGATCTATCATGTTCACCATTGTAAGAGGACTATCACATACCATAGCTTTATGATTAAGCCAAATTCTAGAAATCTTTTGTTATTTGGATGTCAAATTATACTTTGCAAAATGGATTGCAACATATATGATGAGCTTGACACCATTGGTCATTGGTATTCGCCATCCAATTGAAGGGACAATCTCTAATTTTCCAAAGAATGGTTTTGTGGCATTGATTGAAAGCATGCCATATTGGAAATTTGTACTCAACTGGAAGTTCATCATTTTTGCATGTGATTTAAGTTTGAGTTCACATTAGGTCCTTTGCATTTGTTCAGTTGGGTTCAAGTTATGACATATTCCTTAATATTCAATTAAAGTTTGCTATCATTTTCATGTCAAGTTCTTCTCACTTGGTTCAAACCAAGTCCACAAGTCTCAAGTGATCTTGTTCTATTTAGGTTCAAATGTATGTCCACAAGTCCTCTGTTGTTCTTCTGTGTTCAACCAAATCCAGGTCCCAAATTATTTTTTTCTCATTTGATTTTTAAATCAAATGTAATTTGAAATCTCATATTTTTTAATTATTTGGATTTGAGTTCATTTAGGTTGATTGAATCAAGTTTATAAGTCCGAGTCCACCGTTCAATCAAGTCCAAATGTTCACAAGCTGAGTCTAAGTTCGATCGTCCTTTGAGTTCAAATGAGATCCAAATGTAGCAACATTTCACCCGAAATTTCGGCAGCCTTCCGGCGTCTCCCCCGTTTAGGGGAAAACTACGGAAAACTGGGCCTTTCCCACCACGCTAAGAAAAGTGTGCATGGTAGATGCCCTCTTTCGAGGACACCGCGGCCGTGTAATTTTTCGATCCCCCACCACGCTAACAAAAGCGTGCATGGGTATTTTTTATTTGTAGAAAAGTATTTTTTTTATTTTTTTTTTGAAAATATTTTGCAAGAACAGTTATTTCCCCGCAAGCAGGTACTTATGGGTATCCCCGCTTCGTCGTGCGCATCGCACCGGGATCCCTTCCCACCACGCTAAGAAAAGCATGCATAGGCGGGGTTTCCAAGGCGATACGAACTTCGAAGAAGGAATTAGGTGATTACCCGCTTCGTCGCAAGCGTCGGGATGCACGTCCTCCCACCACGCTAAGAAAAGCGTGCATAGGTGGTCGTTTTGTCTCGACGTATGCGTTGAAACGGGTTCTCGGAGTTTTAGGGTTAGAGAGTTATACCTTGGCGGGTGTCGTCGGGGTTAGCACACGGATCGAGGTAAGAGAGAGAAACATTGGGATTTTATTTTTTTTTTATAATTAATTCAATAATCATAATTATTTTTAATTAATAATTATAATTAATTAAAATAATTAATTATAGCTTATTTAAAATTAATTAAAACAATTAGTTATAATTACTTTAATTATAACTAATAAATATTAATCAATTTTAATAAATTATAATTAATAAATAATAATTAAGAATAATTAACTATTATAAATTATAATTATCTAAAATTGATTTTAATTAAAATTAATTAAATTAGTTATAATTATTTAATTATAACTAATTAAATTAATTATAATTATTTAATTAAAATTAAATTTTAATTAATCATAATGATTAATTTTAATCAAAAATAATTATAATTACCTTATAATCCCTCTCCCTCTCTCTTTCTCTCGGGTAGGCTAAACTACAGGACTTGGCCGAAGAAATGTTTCAAAAGGGAGAAAGTTACCTTAACAGCAAACGAGCTCCCTATGTTGCTTCCGATTAAAAGATCGTAACTCCCAATCCGAAAGTAAAGGAAAGTCGGTCGGGGGAGCAAAGGGAGTTCGGCACTTGGGGAAGAAGGAGAGGTAAGGGGATCTCTCTCTCTCTCTCTCTCTCTCTCTCTCTCTCTCTCTCTCTCTCTCTCTCTCTCTCTCTCTCTCTCTCTCTCTCTCTCTCTCTCTCTCTCTCTGCGTGGACGGAAGGAGTCGAAGCAAGTAAGGGGGGCGACGGGATGGGAGCTGGGGTCGGGTGAGAGGATCAGAGAGTGGGTCTTCCGGTAGAATAAAGAGGAGTTGGAGGCGGCAGGGTCTGGACGGAGGTCGGGAGAGGTAGCTTTGAGTCGTGGTTAGTGGTCGGGATCAGAGAGAGAGCAGGAGGCGTTCATATGAGAGGAGGGAGATCGGGAGGAAGAGGAGAGGAAGAGCTTGGGCTGAGGGAGAGAGGAGCTCGTTCGTGGAAGAGGAGATCGTGTGTGCCAAAGCTCTCATTTGGGTCGGTATTTAACGACGTGCAAGGGCGCTCGATCGAGGCGACGATGCAGGATTTACGCAGGAATCGCGGGATGCGACTCAAACGGCGCCGCTCACACAGGGATTCAGCGGGATTTGCGGGATCAGAAGGGCCTCGACGGGATTTCTGCCGGCATTCATGGATCCAACAGGTATTATTTTGATTCATTTTTGGAATTAAACAGAGGTTAACAACTGATAAACAATGATAATAAGATAAATATTGATGATAAACTAACTTGGGATTAAATTAAAAGCGGATGATCAACTAGTTGACTATTATGATGGAAGGATGAAAATGTCATATTAAAGCTAGATGTCCTGTCTTGATATTCATAATTGCATCTACGATTACATTTTCATGATAAAATAAGAATTGATTAATAGATAGAACTGAAGTATAATTGATAGAACTTGCATTGATATTGATATAATATGACATAACATATGACAGGAAAATTGATAGGCATATTAATGCAATATAATGATAAGTACATTGATGTTGCATACTAATATAACATTTAGAGTAATAGGCTTTTTTTTTTTTTTTTTCATTTTTTCTTATAGTTTGATGGATCTCTTTTTACTTGATTGATTATGTTATTTTTACTATTGATTGACATTGACTTTGAAGATTACTTAGTATTTACACTGATAGCATGATATTGACGTTGACTGGAATAAACATATCGATTATTTTGTCTTGCATTGAATGCACTGATAAGTTCTGATTTTTTGTTTGAATTTTTATGCTCATTACGAGATTTTTATATGATTTCAACTAAATGTAAGGAGCCTATAGTCTAAGGCTAGGTAGTGATTATAATTTAGTTCTACTTTCAACTTGTGTTATATGTATTCTTTTGTAGTATATAGTGGTTATTATATATATTATTTTGAAATTTAGAGTTTGAAATAAAAAAAATACTGACCTTGGAAATGTAACTGTGTTTATCATTGTTTATATTAATTTTCTTGAATGTAATTAGTTAGCTTTGGTTATTAATGATTTGGTAGTTCACAAAAATAAAAAAGATAATTATTAATAAAGAAGAAATGGAATAAAATTCTTTCACTTTAAAACCTAGGGCGTAATAATATAATTAGCCTCCATGCAATAATACTTGAATGACTAAAGAAAAACTAGAAAAGCTTTTCCTTAACTTGGTGGATGACTTAATAGATTTTAATTATATATATTAAAGTCCTTAAAATTATATTGTTTTGATGCAACACCATCACATACTCATCGATCTATAATTAGACTTTAAGATAAGGAACAACACAAGCTAAAGGATCATCATCATTAGGATTAGTGAGTACATATCTCAAAGCATGATGAAAAACTATAGCATGTTCACTCATTTTAAAGGATCCAATTATGTAGAAAAAAGTAGCTATAGTAATTTTAAAAATGTTGCAAGGAATGTGCTTTGAGTATAAAAAGAAAAAGCTCATAATAGTAAAAATAGTTAGTGGTGAAATCAAAGTGTATAAAAAGAGATAAATAATAAGAAGCTTTATTATAAAAATTGATTTAGATATAAAAAAATTCAAAATTTTGGAAAAGATATAAAGAGATATGCAAGGAGTCTAAGAAAGTAATATGCAATGCAATATACCTTTAATGATTTATAAAATAAATTAGATATTAAGGAGGGAAAAAGATATATGCATAAGTTAGTCAAACTAAGAGATAAGAGAAGTGTTTGGTTCAAGTGAAGTGCATTAAGGATATATATCAAAAGTGTTTATCAGATGAGGATATTCAACAAAGGTAGATGTGATAGTTAATAGGATTTTTAATGGAGATTGTGAGAATATGATATCTTTAGTGGCCATAGCACCCTAAATGAAATAAAATATTTTTATTTTAATCAGCATATTAGTAATACTGAAGTTAGAGAGGCTTTAAAGGTAATGAAATGTGAAAAAGTTGTTGGACCTGATGATATTCCAATAGAGGTATGATATGGTTGGGAGATAAAGGAATTTCTTGGCTTACAAAAATTTCAATCTTATTTTGAAGATTAAAAAGATATTAAATAAGTGGAAAAGAGTGTGTTGATTCCTATTTTTAAGAATAAAGACGATGCACAAGAGTGTGTAAACTATAAAGGAATAAGTTAACGTATCATACTTTAAAATTATGGTAGAGAGTTATGAAGCATAGTTTAAGAAATTATATTAATATTTCTAAAAAACAATTTAGATTCATGATAGGTAGGTATACTATGAAAGTTATACATTTATTTAGAGGTTTAATGGACAAGTATAGAGAGAATAAGGAAAATCTCCATATGATATTGATTAATGATTTAGAGAAGACATATACTAAAGTTTCAGGAGAAGTGTTATAGAGAGTTCTAGAAAAAAAAAAGGATTAATAATGCTTATATATAAGTCATTAAGGATATGAATGCAGGAGTTGTTGCTTGTGTTCAAACACATGGTCGATTTACTAAGTATTTTCATATTTTAGTTGGATTACATCAAGGTTTGACTTTAAGCCCATATCTTTTTTACTTTAGTCTTGGATGCTAGATCTTATTAATCATTTGCAAGAGGATATGAGTTACCATGGTGTATACTTTTTGATAATGATATCCTTCTTGTTGATAAGACTAGAGAGGGAGTTTAAGATAAACTTGAGTTATGGAGGTCAATCTTAGAGTCTAATGATTTTTGTTTGAGTAGATTTAAAATTCAATACATTCATGAGCATAATTTTAGTAGTAATAGATCTAGTGGGAGGATTGTGACTTTGGGTGATCAAGTCATTAATAAAAGTACATGTTTTAGATATCTCAGGTCTATTATTTAGAGTGATGGTGAAATAGGTAAGGATATTATTAATAGAATTCATGTTGGACGGTTGAAGTGGAGGAATGCAATGAGCATATTGTGTGATAGAAAAGTACCCATCAAACTTAAGGGAAAATTATATAAGTTGGTGGTGAGACTTATATTGCTTTATTGCTTAGAATGTTGGCCACTAAAAGAGAAACATAAAATTAAGTGTTGCAGGGATGAGGATGCTCAGGTCGATGTGTTATAACCTATATTTTATTTATTGAGCCATGATTATTACTGTACTGATCGACGGGCTGATGGACTTTCTTTTAAATACTATGGTTGGGTGTTATCCTCTACTAATATAACAATTATGAGTTATTATTGTGTCGACGAGCAAAGAGTGGTGACTCTATTTACTAAGTCACAGGTTATCAACTATTGATTATTGATTACAGAAAAATATCATGATAGCTATGACTTATTATTTGTTTAGTATAATTACTGAAATATATATTATTAATTCATTATTACTGAACGAATTCACTATTTATTATTATTATCACTAACTTTATCGATTATTAATATGGACACCACTACTGTTATTGATAATGTTAATATCTTGCCCTATTACTAACATGATTATTGATGTTACTTGTAATAACTCAAACATGTTTAATAACTTTATTTGAAAAAAAAATGAAAATTTTGAAGTTGAGTGTTTTGGTGCTGATCTGATGAGTGTTGCGGCACTAGTCATGAACAATATATATATATATATATATATATATATATATATATATATATATATATATATACGGCCAGCATCCTTGATTGCTTGGCCATGAAAATTTTGAAAGAGGGGGAAAAAGAGAGAGGAGAGAGAAAGATATTTGGATCATATTTGTCAGTCATTTTTATTATATATTTTATTATATTCATTATAAGTGACTAATCTCTTACTTCTATTTTTAATTATTTTAATATTACATATTTTTTAATGAGATTCCTCCACAACTTCAAAATAGTTGAGGATGATCAAATTAACATAATGTTTGAAGAACTTATCTTTTTTTTATGTAGGAAGTCCACTTTTAGAGAACATGTAGATGAGTCACCTAACATAGAGGAGTAGAGATTCTATGAATAACTAAGTGCTACTCAACAACTAATATGGGATGGTTGTACTTCATATTCTAAGTTATCAGTTGCATTAAAAATGCTTTGAATTAAAATTGAATATAATGATCATTGAGAGTGCTTCAATGAGTACATAAGCCTACTTAAGGAGACAAATCCTAACGATAATTTAATTCTCACATATTTGTATCAGACAAAGAAGTTAATATCAAAGTTGGCTTGAATGTTATCAAAATTGATTGTTATATGAACGATTGTATATTGTACTATAAGGTGACTTAATAAAAGTTATTTGTCATACATGTAATGCACCTCAATACAAACCCAAAGCAAGAAAACATAAAAAATGGAAGGATGTGTCATATTTTTTATTTTTCTATTTACCAATCATTCCTATATTTCAGTAGTTTATTGCAGAAAGAGATGCTTAGTAAAGAGCTTACACCCTTGGAGTTGCATGCATGGACACATCAATGCCAAACTGATAAGCAATGGGTTGGTGAAAAGGCCAAAAAAACTCATATGAGTAGTTAATATTCTATAGTCTTCGATCATGAATAACATGTTGCTTTAAATTGATATTAATCTACTTAGTCTATTGTAAGATGATTACATTAAATTTGGGAGACTTAATACTCTTCTATTGAGGGAGCATCTTAAAGTTCAACATAGTACTCCAAGTACCTTACATAGTCATATGTAGTAGAAGATTGGTAAAAAGGCAAGGTGTATGACTTAGGCTCTTAAGCATATATAGTTAAGCAAATCAGGCTGGATTAGAAAGGGATGGATCAACAGCCAGTTCCTGAGCTTTAGTCTAAGACTGGGTCTAATTCTAATTATATATTTGAATATTGTAATTTAAAATTCATCCTTGATTCTCGGTGATGATAAAAAGTTTAAATTTTATGTTGGAACTTGTGATGTTCCAAAATCTAAATTTGAAGAATTATTCATTTATCCTTTAAATAAATAATAACCATGGCTATATAATATCATCTATCAGTAATAAACACCATAACATATTTTATAATTCAAAACATCATTATACACATCTATATTCATTCCCAAAAATTATATAATTACTCAGTATCTACACAATCATATCACAACCACTCTGTCTTGAGTACAAAATAATAACTAAAAGAAATAGAACATTAAGAATCCAGAGTAGCCTCACACTCCTGTTCCTATACCCTGATCTGAAATTATTTAATAACATATAATGAGCTTAAAAAGTCCAACAGGTCACCAAAACCTACAAGTAAAATCAAAATATGATAAAGGAGCAATATGCATGTTAATAATCCCAATCATAGCAATTACATTGAAATGATCATTGAATAAATATAGAAATAATAAAATTTATACACATTTATAGTTGAATCTATAAATAGTAAAATAATACAGTACGGAAGTCAGTAAAGTAGTAAACCAATACGAGTGTTAAATCTATAAAGCAATCGATATAACCATAATACCAATCAGCACATAAATTGTATACAGTATCAAATCAAAATATCGATAAAAAATGTTGAAATTAAATCAATATAGTAAAATTATATAGGAAAGTACACATACTATCCAGGCATTATATATCATGCGCTCAGTATATCATATGCTTAATATTAGTATAATAAATTAAGAGAATTAAATAATATTAATATCTAAATCAATAATAGTCCAGTGGCAAGAATAATAGGATAATGCAATAATAAGAAATAAATATCATAATAATAAATTTGTACGACTGTCTTGCCTACTAACATTTCAGGTCCACAAGATCGACTGCAACTCAAGCCAGCTCAAGATTGGATAGATTAGGTCTGATTCAGTTTATAAACTTTTTTCTTTCTTGAGTCTATTATAAACGATGTGGTTCATGATGCTAACTAACCTTGCACACACAAACTTGGGAGAATTTTTTCTGTCTAATCTAGAGTTTTATATTTTTGGTCATATCATCCAGGATGATCCAAATATAGGCCTAGACGATCAGTTAAAAATAGAAATCCTAATTAGGGCATCCTAGTTAAGGCAGTCGTCATTAAGCTCATCATCCTAAATGATATTTGTATTGGCCTAGACGATATGCTCAAATTAGAAAGAATCAACCACTTGATTTATTTAGGTATTATTTATTTTTAAACATCATCAAAGATATCATCCTGGACGATACAACACAATTATGTCTAAATTAATCTGATAATTAAGGAAAGCAATTAATGTTTGATTGCTCGATCATATCATCATGAATGATAAGTTCAAAAAATCTTAATTGTTCCTAGACGATCAACATCAGCCACCGTCTATTTAGGGCGATGCTCTAGACGATTTTCATGAATTTGAACTAATCGTCCGGGATAATCGTGAGATCGGCCTAGACGATCAAGTTATTTTTCCATCGTCCAAACATCCTTTCAGTGCGATTATCTGGACGATATTCAATGATTTATACTAATCATACAGGATGATATGATTATCATCCTAGACGATATGAACAAATTTTTTCTGATCATCCCAGATTTTCCTGGTTGATTGAGCTAAAATTGCACTGATCGCACAGGACAATCTCCAGATCGTATAGGACGATAATACTAGTTTATTGTAGTTAAGAGATATTCTGAAGCTCTTCTATATAAGATCTCTTATATCACCCATGAGGGTGTCTTTTACTACTAGCTTAACTTGAGAGAGCCTAGAGGAGAGGGAGAGAGAGGGAGAGATAGAGAGGATCTTGTGAGAGGTTTAGTAAAGATTGCTCCAAGCAAGGATCCAAGTTGTCTTCTCCATTCGTCATCTCTTATCCTTAGAGGTTCGAGGGAGGTCTACTTGAGCAATCAATCAAGGTTCTCTGCCTGCTTCAGGAGGAAGAAAAAGGAGTTGGGTTCCCTACCTCATCGGTGTCGATGGAAATGAGTTTTGTAAAGGCTTCTCCGTCTTGCTGTGGGAGCAAAAAGAGAGTCACTAAGTTTAGTGTAATACCCGGAGGGTGCCTCTGGGGAGTAGACGTAGGTCGAGTTAACCGAACCACTTTAAATTTTTATGTTCTTTACTATTTTTTCGCATTTAATTTTCGCACCTTAAATTTCTTTGTGGTGAATTTTGGTTTGAGTTGAGTTTGTTTTGTTTGTGAAAGAATTTTTAAAATACCAATTCACCCCCCCCCCCCCCCCCCCTCTTAATTAGCTTTGGGCTAGTTTTTAAGGGTTTAACATCCCTAACGAACTTTCACTCTCAACTAGTGTATCACGTGAATTAGTAAAGAATAACATCAAATCATAATATTTAGATAAAAGCTTATCCGCCAACCATCTTATATAGATTAACCAATCTCCAACTAACAGACAACCAGTCTTTACTTATTTGTTTCACACACATATATTATTATCATAATAATAATATAATAATAGTGACCAGCTATTACAAAAGTATATATCTAAATCCATTTTTAATATTTTGCAATAAATAATACATAATTGAACTTAATTAAGAAGATGTCAAAATATCATAATGGTAATAACAAAGAATCATATTAGACAAAAATACATATTTTTATAAAATTATTAAATTATCTGGGATTAAGTAAAATAATTTTTTAAGAATTTTACTGTACTACACTATTATTTTTAGATATTAAAATAATTTTTTTGACAGATAAAAATTGTTGTATTTTCAAAATCATTTAGTAAAAAATTTCAAATAAATTAATAAAATGCTCAGAATTATAATCTCTATAACATATAAAAAGTAACGACGCGATGAAAGTTTTATAAATATAAAATTATTAACATTTTTTTATAATGAAACCACAAATTTGAACAGAAAAATATCAAAAATATAAAATTTTTAAAATCAGAAATAAAATAAATGTTCCTTATATTGAGACGAACAAATATCCTAATTGGCCTAACAAACAAAAATCACACTGCCGTCCAAATCTAGATTTCTCTTTTCTCTCTCTTATCTTTTTCTCAAAATTTTCCTAAAAATCTCTCTAATGTCAAATGCTTAAGGAGAAACAAAAGGATTTAATCAATTCATATAATGGTTTTATATATTTAGAAAAAAATAATAATTTAATATTGTATAATAAGTTTAATCAATTTCTTAAATATAAAATTCGAATAAATTATTTTTTTACTTTAAAAATTACATAAAAATATCTATAAAATAAATCATTTTATTTAAAAAAATATTAGTGAAATCAGTTTGTAAAATGAACACCAGAAGGTCCTAAAATCCTCACTTGATCAATATGTACCAATTCCTTAAAGATTTTTATCGGTGCTAAAAAATTATAAAAAAATTCATTTAAGTAAAATACTACAATACAGATACAATGATAAAGACAATTTGAGATTTGAAGTTATAATGACTCAAAAAAAAATTATTTACCTGGATCAAAATATGGGTTATTACAGAACTTATTTTTAAAGTTTACATTTATTGATAGATATTTTAAATTCGAACGTTGTTATCTTATTATTTGTTATATTTATGTTTTTATATTTTTATATTTTATTTATACTAATGTTTTAGAATTGAATGTTGTAATTTCATGTTTATATTTTACTTCCAAAAATTATTATGATTGAAATAATGTTGCATGGTTAATCATAAATAGGTGGCCGCAAAAATTGGCTAATTTTTCTATAGTGAGTGTTATTACTATGATTTGATCGCGAACAAGTATATTGCTTAGTTTTTATGCTTTGAGTTCAATTATAGATTTAGGTGATATATTGGATTTTTTAGCTCATTTATATGTAGTTTAAATGATTTCAAATCATGATAAAAAATTTGGAGTGTGAGATTGATTACGATTCTTTAAGTTTACTATTATTTTGTTTATTTATATTTTAGTTATTCTTTTGTACTCGTAACTAGAAAGATATGTTGTGATTATAATTTCTGAGTAGCATTCATGATTTTTTTGGGAAATAAATATAGATGCATATAATGATGTTTGGATCGATAATTTTATTTTCAATGATAATCATTGATAAAAAAAAATTTAGATATCTCTCATGTTGTGATTATAAAAGATGAAAAGAGTAATTCTTTCAGATTTAATCTTGTGGTGTTACACGACGAGTGGTTTTGCTCTTATAGATAGAATGTGAAATGAGCATATACATGAAAAGGTTGGAGTAGCTCTAATAACAGATAAGATGAGTGAGTCACCTTAAATAATTTGGTCACATAAAATGTGTAACAGTCCAAACTCTTAACTATTGAGATATTGTCCGCTTTGGCCTAAGAGCCTCACTGTTTTATCCTGTTGGTGTAACTTTCCAGTAGATCACCCATCCCAAAATTGCTTTGGGATGAGCACACTTAACTTTGAAGTTTCTTACAGAAATTCTAGCCATAACACCAAAAGGAACCTCGATATTTAAGAGTTAACATTCTTTTACTTAAGGAGTTTCACAACCTAACCAAGACAGATCTTATCGTGTTGAGCTGTGGTAAAATGTTAGCCTTCCAGTGACCTAGTTAGGAGAGTAGATGTGTTAGATTTGATTTATATTAAGAAAGATATAGGTGGACCAGAAAAGTCTTAGTTAAAAAAATTAGAAATGAATTTTCTTTATTAAATTTCAATGAGAAATTAACTTTAAACATGACACAATGGAAAAAAATGATTCATTTAGGTGACCCCTTTTAGTGGGATAAAGGCTTGATGTTATTGTTGTTATTGTATCAAGCTGGTTTTAGAAGATTATTTATTGTTCTCTTCTTTTGGATCTTTTTATTTTATATATCTCTACCTATATAGTGTCATGCTCTTTGTTTAAATTTTTTAAGGGCATTGATGAATGACTAGAAATCTTGCAACTCTCAATTTATACATATATTTTAATCTAATTATGTTTCGAATTGTAAGAACTTGTTGGTCCGATTTAGTTGAACCAGATCATTGCACTAAGACGGGCAAGCGATATCATAAGGATGAGTGGAACCAAGTAGCGAACAGATCCGAGTGGACTGCACGCAAGCATGGGAGCATCTAGCAAGGTCAGACCACGAAATCGAGCTACGAAATGCCTTTGCCCTTTGGGAGAGAAAAGTAGCAACTTCTCATGTGTGATATCTTCATTTCGCTTCATCTAGTTTCAATAAATGAGCAAAAAAATTTGAGAAAGCAACAATCAAGAGAAAGAAGAATGAGAAGGGAGTAAATATAAAAAGAGAGAAATGGAGATAGCAAGGGAGATGAGGCTTGCAAGCAAATTGCCAGGAGAAAGCGATTTTGACGGGAAGGAGCCGTGTGGGTGCGATTTAGGGTTCGGAAAAGAGAAAGAATGTAAACTTTTTTTTTTTTTTTCTAAAATTAAGTTTTTTTTTCATTTTTTTTTAAATATCCAAATAAAGAAGAATATATAGATTATGTTTTTCATTTCCATATAAAGAGAATTAGAAAATTTTTTATTTAATTTAAAAATATTAAAGTTGGAATTTAATATCAGAAATTAGTTAATGATAATATGTAAATATAAATAGAGCCTATTTAAAAGTATATTAGATTTTAATTATTTTATAAATTAAATATGTAAGAATAACATATTTATGAGTTAATGATAATTTGAAAGGAAAATGTGAGGTTAGTGAAGAAATTAATTAAAACTAATAAGTTAATAAAAGAAAGGATTAGTGAATATAAATAAATTATAATAATATAGAAAATTCATTTTAAATATTAATATTAATCAAATAAAATAATAAAGTAATGAGAATAATTTTTTTAATTTAAAATTTAGCACTTATAGAAATCAATTAACTATGAGAGAAATTAGGTGATTTAACTAGCTAATTGGGGGGGGGGGGGGAGAGAGAGAGAGAGAGAGAGAGAGAGAGAGAGAGAAATTTATAATGAAGATTTTTATTATTGGAAACATGGTATATTATGTAATAATTTTAATTTTTACAAAGAATATTATATTTGTGGTAATCTGAAGACAGGATGGTGATTAAAATAAATTGTCAAATGTCAAAGCATATGATTTTAAGGTGAGTACTAATGCTTATATTTTATAATAATGAAGTATTTTTCTCTAATTCAAGTTTTTTTTTTTTTTTTTTTTTGAAAAATTGGGGCCTAATCCCATATATTAATAAAAAAAGAGAGAAAAAATTACAAGAAAAAAGGTACCCACCATAAGCAAAAAATAAAACCTAATGAGGGTCAAAAAAAAAAAAAAAAAAAAAAAAAAAAAAACCCCAACTAAATCACCCAATACAATTGAAGAGCAGAAAAAGTAACCAAAACTGTGGAAAGAAGCACCAAAAGAAGGTCTTGAAAGCAAGCAGCAGCTGATCGAACTAAAGGAAAGCTTTGATAAGAGTCAGCACCAAAAGATCCAAAATCTGCAGCGAGACAATACCCAGCTCCCAAGCCATAAGAAAAGGACTCAGGTATAAAATTTCGCACGAAAAAATGGAGGAACCCTGGTTGCCCGAAGACCGTCCAAGGGGCCTGCAAAAGGGAGCATCATCATCGTCCAATTCAGGCTAGCAGGCAAAACGAAGGGACCCAATAAATGCCATCACAATATGAACGCCCCAATCAATACATTCCATACATCCAACCAAAACTCTACATCCAGAAAGCATAGAGAACATAGCCAAATTCCCACAAAGAAATACCAGCAACAATGCCATCCAGAAAATTATCTTCTCCTCCGTCCCCTTCCACGAAATCTACCACGAGATGCTACCAAAATAATCGGCCAATCACGAACTAGATTAAAATCGTTTCCAGGGTCTGAACCACCGCAAAAATCCGGAGAGGGCACATCACACTCCGAAAAATCGGACTCAGATTCAAATTCAGATGAGCCATGCAACCAATCCATATGGTTCATAATATCAAATCCAGAATTGTCCCCCAACCGATTGACCATAGAAAACGTATCGACCAAATTGATAGGGACATCAACTAAAGAATTAGTGGACACGGGATTATTCTGCATATTATCCACTCTCACACAATCCTCAACATTCACCAAAGTCACAAACGGAATAGACAAAGCCTCGACGCCAGGTAGAGGAGAAACTGAACCTTCAGCCACAGCCACAACAACACCCTCCTCATTATTAGGATTCACCTCAACATTCGATATATTCTCACACTCCAGAGGCAACAAAACATGAATAAGGGGAGGCTCAGCCAATACCTCCTCATGAACAACAGGGGCCTCCACAGCAGGAGACGAAACAACCAGCTCAACAGTAGACATAACCTCATTTACCTGCAAAGAGACCGACGCCAGAGGAGGCACCACACTTACAGGATTTCTAATCAACTCATTCTCAGTCATGTTTTGGTTCTCAGCAACAACACCATCAACAAGAGGTTTAATATTCTCAGCGGGGGGTGGCTTAGAGTTAAAAATAGGCAAAGCAGGGGAGGCACAATGACCCTTAATATGGCCAAGACACTTGCAGGACTCACAAAATTCAGAAAAACTTTCTAATTGCACTTTTTGGATATACCCAGACTCCTCAGGACCTAGCCAAACTTGCGTCGGATAGATTTTAGTAACATCCAGCTCGACTAAAACACGCGCAAGAGAGGGTCTAGATCCTACAGAAGTTGTCGAATCCACCTTCAAGGGTTTACCGAACATAGAACCTAAAGCGTGAAGGATGCGGGGAGTAAAGAGGTGAGGTCTCAATTTAGGAAAAGATATCCAAATTGGAATGACCGGCGATTCACAGCCAATATCCAAAAGAGGCGACCACTTCGTAATTTTCATAAAATAGTTGTTCACCATATAAGATCGATGGCAAAACACACGGCTGTAATCAAGGTCATTAGACAATTTAATCAAAACATGCATCTGATCCATAACCGTGATAGAAAATTCGGCTTTGAGTTTGAGAGCAAAGAAAAATTTCCGAATGGCATCCAGCGACGGGCGTCGCGTGGGGAAAAAACCAACTAAGGCGAATTGGAAAGGCATAGAAAGCGCACAAATTTCAGCCTAAAAAATCCACAAAGAAGGTAAACCTCGGAACGATCCATGACGAAGATCAGGAAAAAGCTCCGGAGAGGAAGAACCAGAGAGAGCCTCAACAAAAGATCTAGATTTAAACGAGCTATCCAAAAAACCAGGGTCCTCAACTCGACAAACAGCCATCCAGCCGCAAAGGGCCGGAGGAAATGCCCGGGTCAAAAAACAGCGAGAGGAAAGCAAAATTTATAAAAACAGAGAAGAGAAAACTCCCTTGCAGAAACCGGACGGAAGACAACGCGGCCGAGCATTAGCAGCCACCGCCGACACGGAAAGGCGAAACCCTAGCAGAGCCGGGAGCGAAATTTTTACCACATGACATCATGAAAATATAATTTAAGTTCATTGAATTTAATTTAAGTTCATTGAATTAATTGATATTGGGTAGTTAATGATTATTGTAAAATTTTAGCATTTCTTCTTTTTGAATGATCATATTGAATTTATTTGATATATAACATGATTGTTTAGCATATGCACAACAGAAAGTTACTGAGTGGTAATTGAAATGAAATGATTATATATAAATGTTTGTATGTGCATGTTGATTGATGGAGCACATCCTCTTATGGTACTGATAAGAGACACAATGAACTTGTGCACGTAAATGAAAAATGTTATGAAAAAGGAAAAGAAAATGAAAAATGAGTACCTTCATTGGTATTATTTTAGATGTTGACTCTTATGGCGGTTGTATTATTTACGAGAAAGAATAAAGATATGGATAAATATAAAAATAAATATATGACATGTATAACATTAATGATAATGTTTGAAATGAATTTAAATGAAATTATTTTATGTTTTAAAATAAGCATGCATATTATTTCAAAAGTCTTGTGTTACTGTAAATTAGAAGCACAATTTATTTTATGACTCACTCTTAAATTTATAATGAACATATATTATTCATAGTTACAGCGAGTAGAAGAGAAGATAATATTTATTGTAGGCGTGGCACACCAGGAGAAAATGTATTTATAATATTTAACTTGTTTGAAATTTTGAGATTTTAGTGGCTCTTCCAGTTTATTGAGATAGTTTTAGATTAATTAAAAATTTTAAACAACCGTCTAACTGTCTGTTCCCTCATCGTTAATTCGAGACTCCGAGCCATATTGTGACACAAATGTTCACCATCGAGAACTATTAAGTTTTTGCTAACTAGATCCTATTTCAAATTATCACTCTCAAGACACAACCATGTTAACTTTCAATCCCCGCTTTTATTTTGGGTTTGTCTCATTGCTCAAACTTCTATGGTTCTTCCAAAGTCTAAATTCGCTCATTTTTTTTTTTGCTCTCTTTTGTATATTTTATAACCTCATCATATTGTTGCTATGATACTATATCTTTAAGCCCATAAGCTAAACTTGATCCCCCACTTTGCTAAACTTCACTACTTCATTTTTTTTTTAAACCTGAATTCAATTTGAGCTTCAACTATCATCTCTAAATAAATAAAATAAAGAAAACTTTCATCCTCGCAGGGGTATTTTGGGCAGAAGGACCAACTGCGGCTGCGCTCCTAACTTGCCATTCCACAAATACCCCTGGTTGACTTTTCTCAGCTTATTTATTCTGGAACTTCACCCTATCCTGGATCCTGGATCTCATAACCCCCCTCTTCGCGTCTCGTCACCGCTTCCCTCCCCTCTCTCTCTTCTTCTCGTCTCCTCCTCTCTTCTCTCATCAGAAACATGAGTGTTTTGAGCATGATGGAGGCAAGGCTTCCTCCAGGCTTTCGGTTTCATCCACGAGATGACGAGCTAGTCTGTGACTACCTTGAAAAGAAGCTATCTGGAGCCGACAATGGAAGTTATTATCAGAGCCGTCTGATGATGATCGACGTCGATCTCAACAAGTGTGAGCCGTGGGATCTTCCAGGTTTCACCCTTGATCCTTTTTCTCTTCTCCCATCTCTCACCTCTCTCTTCTATTTTATTTATCTTTATAATTCTTTCTGTATCTGCTATGGTTTTTCATGCTTCTTCTAAAGCTATTGGTGCATAAGTGCTTCTGTGTGCTTTGGATTAGGAAGCTTCCTGTTTGCATGCTGAAACTATAGGAACTAATCTTTGTTACTTCATAATCAAACAACAAAAGGAAGTTTAACTTTTATTAATCTCAATAGCCCAATATTGCAATTAAGAGAGAGAGAGAGGGAGTTTTTAAAGTCTTTAATGCATGAGATAATCTCTGAATTAGTAACTTAAGTAATGATTACTATATGAACATGAAAATAAATCTTTTTTTTTCCTTTTGTTTGTCAATCCTTCATTTATAACTACTTTTCTCTTGCTAATATATCTATTTAATCAAGTCATTAGCGCTCTTTAAAAGCCCTAATTTAAGGATTAAAGCCATGAATACATCTAAATGATTCTCTTCATAGTAGTTATCAAAACATTTGTATGAAGTTATTAATTTTTGCAGGATTCAGATGACCTTGTGGTTGGGGGCCTTTAGCTCCACTATAAAGACTGGAGTTCGAGCGCACTAATTATTATGATTAAATTCACTAAAAATCTTAAAATAAATACTTTTATGTTAATTTCCTCTCTATTATTACACTTCCCTTTTTTTTATTTTATTCACTTGGAATTATCCTTTCCAGCAAATGGTTTATTCATATTTTATATTGATTTATGTACTTCTTCACCTTGAAATTTATAAAAAAAAATTAATATTTTTATAAAGTTCCAATCTTTTTCCTTCTGTCTGCCATGAAAGCTATTCCCTTTGCAGAGTTTTGCCTTCTCTCAACTTCTTCTGACGCATTCAATTATTCCTTCCATAATAGCATTCCAACTTTCTGAGTAGCTTTCCTCAATTAGCTCCACGGCCAAATCGCTGTAGAAAATATCCTTTGCGTGGACAAAGATGATAGCTTTGAAGCCTATCGCCTATTTCTAGAAACCATAGAAAAAAATGAAGGCTCAAAGACAAGAAACTGATTATTATAATTATCTCTTAATCATTTCTTGTTAATTCAAAAATCTTAATTAACAGTTGAAACCTGCAAATTGAAAGCTACTGCTCTTTCCTTCCCTTTTATAATCGGTTCCTATTTAGAGACAAAATTAATTACTCTATTCAATGTGAAATTCCTCAGAGAAGAATATGTGAACAAATTTTTTTTTTTTTTTCAATTGAATTTTTTGTAACTGTAGATTGAGAAATTGTTTATCGTTTCTGAAGTTTTATTCATAAAAAAATATTTAAATTGTGATAAAAAATTAACATATTGTTTTACTATTTTATATAAAAATATAATCTTTGTAGATAACATTATATTATTTAAATAACATTCAATCAAATATTTTGCAGTTGATAAATAACATTATTATTTAATAGAATTTTTTATTTAAATTTGCATATAATCAAATAGCTACTCTTTTTTATTTACATAAATAAACCAATATCATTATTGCAATTATAGACATGACAATATGACAATCACAAGAAAAGCCTCCCATCCTATTCAAAATTATTTTAATTTTCAAACATAAATTTAATTTTTACATATAATTAATTAACTTATCCTACAAGGTTATATTTGGTATTTGTAAAAGATTAATTACTTTAAGTTTAGTGGATTCTTTCTTTAATATTAGCACCAACTGTTTGTTGTGTTATTATTTTCTAAAAAAGGTCAAAAGATTATGATAGTATGTGAATTATATTAAAAATTGTAGGGACATGATAGTAAATTCATGTTTATGGTAATATAATAGTGAAATTCACGAAAAATTTATTTTGTTCGCACCTCTAAGCTGACCTCTAAGGTGAATATATATTTTTTTTAATTATGAGATGTGATATTTCTAAATTTAGATTATATGTTTGCTTGATTATTCAAAATTTAAAATTAAAAAAATAAAGACAATTTTTTATTTTGGACACAAAATATTAAAATTTGAACAGACTTGTATAAAATTTTAAAATATTTGGGCCTTTTAATTATTTTTTATTTTTTTTACTTTCGCATAAAAAAATTAATTTTTATTTTATATTAATTATTATTTTTTATTTTTTTAATTTAATTAATTAGTATCATTTTTATTAGTATAATTAACTACTACTTTATTTTGGGTTAATATATACTTTAAATATAAAAATTTGACAACAAAATTGTATTTGCATGTCCAGCAATTCGGTTGGTTGTTTGAGATTTTTTCCAACAGACTCGGGTTCGAATCCCCTCGCATGCACTGGAGCGGGCGCACACGGGCGCGAGAGAGCGGGTTCTGGGCGCACACGGGCTTGCGGGTTCTGGGCGCACAAAGGCTGGTGGGTGGAGCGCACACAAGCTGACGGGAGGGGGCGCTGGCGGGCTGCCGCGAGCTGTTTTTGGGCGGGCTGGCTGGCGGGTTCCCGAGCGCGGGCTGGCGGGAGTGCGGGTGGCACAAGCTGGCAGGAGCGGGCGAGTGGAGGTGGTGTGGGAGTTTTTTTTATTATTCTTTTATTTTACCGGCAATTTAATTTCACCGGAAAAAACAGCTGGAATTTATTTTCCTACGCAAGTTTTACCGGCTGAATTTTTTCCACCGAAAAACTGCCGGTAATTAAATTCGAAAACAGCCGGAAAATGTTCAATTTCCGTCAGAAATGGGTAATTTTCCTGTAGTGAAAGAAATTATTTGGATGCACTCCAATGATGGAAATTATTAGGTTCAAACACCAGATGACGTCTGGAGCCCTATGAAAATGTGCCACATCACCCCTACTCGGTACTTCACAGTACCGAGTTCAATATTACTCAGTACTGTGAAGTACCGAATATAAGTTGTGTTCGATGTCCGAACCCAATAATCTCTTACCTCCAATGAAACTTGATTGGGCGATGCATGAATTGTGAGAGCTTGTTGATAGCAAAGGTGATGTCTAGCCGAGTAAGAGATAGATATTGAAGACCACCAACTAGTGAGCGATACTCAGTGGCATATATATGAGAGAGATGGTGGGAGACATGGGTGTAGTAATGTCATTTGCATTTTTCATATTTGTCTATTTTAAAAGATCTTGAATATGTTTGTCGTGGGATAAAAAAAGACTTTGATGGATGTATAACTTTTACACTGAGAAAATATGAGAGATCTCCAAGATCTTTGATGAAAAACTTTGTGGGATGTTGGTTTGTTAACTATTTAAAAAGAGAATCATTACTACCCATGAGAATGATGTCATCTACATATAACAGGAGATATAGTGTTAAACTTTTTTTTAAGTAAATGAGCAATGATGTGTCTACCTTTAACTTAACAAAGATAATATATATGAGAAAGGAGCGAAACTGTTGGTACTAATCAGAAGGTGCTTGTTGGGAACATGAAATTCTAGTGGTTGGTGCATGTAGACATCCTCCGTGAGATGACCATGAAGGAAGGCATTGTTGACTTCAAGTTGTTTGATTGATCAGCCTTCGGAGAGAGCAAGGCTTAGGATGAGCCAAATTCTTTTAGGATTGACTAAAGAGCTGAGCATTTAATGATAATCAATATTAGTGCAATGGTGGAACCATTTCACCATAAGATGAGCTTTGTAGCGATTTATGGAGCCATCATGATTGTGTTTGATATGAAACACCCACTTGCAACTAATAAGATTTTGAGAAGGTATAGGAGGGATGAGGTTCCAAGTATGATTGCAAAGGAGCGCATTGAATTCTTCATACATGGTTGCATGTCATTTAGGATGTCATATGGCTTGAGCAATATATGTTTGTTCATGGGTTGATGAGGATGGATGATATGCTATGAGGCTAAGTTTAGTAAGAGGTGTTTAGATTATTATTTTTTGCTGAAGTTTGCATGTAGTGTATTTGTTGTGGGAGAAGAGGGTATGGTGAGGTGGAGGTAGTGATAAGTTTGGAGGAGTTGGGAGAATGTTATTGATCAAAATGTTATTTTCAATTGAAGTTGACAAGTTGGTTTTGGTGTGATGGGAAAGAGGAGAAATGAATATTATTTTATGTATTTGATTTAGTGGAGTCATTCCACGGGCGTTGAGGATTGAATTTGTGTAGGCATATTCATAGGATCAACGGGGATCACAGTTGCCAGATTTTGAGTTTAAATGCTTGTCATTATTGGTTTGAAAATATTTTAATTTTGATAAAGTTGGTAATAGATTTGGGCTATGGCTTTAGTTAAATTCCATGTTCATTAGGTTTTTTGTTAGTGTAGTTGATTGAGCTGTTTTTGTCGCTCTGAGAGCATGCTCCCTCTTGTTTGGAGTTTTTTTGTTACTGCTTTTTCTCTTTTCATGTAATAGCTTTTACTTAGTTTTTTAATATACGGGCCAAGCCCAAATTTTCCCCAAAAAAAAAAAAAAAAGATTTGGGCTTTTTAATAAGGAGTTATTTAGAAGATTGGGTTCAAGGGCTATTATGGTAGAAGAGGGTCGCATGAGCTAAATTTGTTGGAGCAAATGAAAATTTAATTTGATAAACTTAATTTGAGTGGAATTTTTTAGTTTTGAAATGGGTAGGAGTTAGGTGGGGAACAAAAATTTGGAGAGTGATTAGCAAAATTAGGCAATGGTGAACGTTTCGGGCATGGAAAAGGCAAACAAGTAGGTCTTTGGAGGATTTCTTGGTGAAATAAATGTGACAAAAATGGAGTGCATAATTGATTTTTTTATAACATATTTGATTGATTGGTCCAAAAATATAAGGTACATTCAGTGGTGAGTGGGATACAAGAATTTTTTTCATAAAAAGAGAATATTATTTCAATAAATTTGACAAGATGAGACATGGCTACTTTTTTGTGATGATTTCATAGCATATGTAAGCACTATGTAGCCCAAAAATACACAAGGGTTATAGCCGTGATCATGTTTGTGATTCCTTTAGGGTCAAAGCAATAGGTAACACAAGCATCCAAATATCTGTAGCTTAGAGTTATTGGGGTGTTGGCCTAATAATTTTTTGAATAGAGATTGCATGGAAAGTATAATGGTGGGCATATGATTAATAAGGTATGTGGGGGTAGATAATGCATGTGGCCAAAAAGTCTAAGGGAAGATGGGCATGATTTAATAAAGTAAGAGTTTTTTTCGACAAGGTGTCGATGATGATGTTCAATAAGACCATTATGTTTTGAAGTATGTGGAGGTGTAGTTAAGTGAGATATACCATGGGAGGCAAGGAAGGAATTTAGTGAGATAAACTCCCCATCATTATCCACGTATAAGAAAATAATTGAATGTTGAAAATATTTTTCCACCAATATTTTAAATTGAATAAAAATATCTCAAACTTCAAATTTTTGCTTGAGGGGATAAAACAAAATATATTGTGAAGTGGTAAAAAATAGCATAATATTTACGGCCATCATATGATAAAATAGGAGAAGTTCATGCATTTGAGAAATGAAGATGCAAAAGGTAATTAACTTGTGAGCTTTATTCCTACATATAGCATGAATTACACATAAGTTTGGACATAGTCAAGTTATATAGAGATAGATAATAACGAGGGTTTAAGTGATGTAAAATCTTAATTGATGGATGACCAAAGATGATGATGTCATAGATCACTAGAGGCTTTTGTCATTAAGAAGTTAAACATTGGTTTATTCTTGGATGGTGATCAGGGCCACTCATAAACACCATTTTTTAGTTATACATTGCACCAGTATAATAACAAAGCATGTGTATTTCAAATGAAAGGAATGGGGTAAGAACTCAATAGAGACATTGTGAGCATAAAAAAGTTGTGAAATAGAGAGAAGATTTATTTTCATTAACGGAACATATAAGACATTTTTTAAGGTGAAAGTTGTATGAGAGGATAAAGTGGTTGACTAGTGTGAGTACATGATGGGAAGCCCTATGCCATCTCCAATGTGGATGCTTTTAGTTATGGGTTTCTCAGAGTGCATAGAGAGATTTTGAAGATCAGAGGTGATGTGTTGGGAAGAGCCCAAGTTAAAAATTCATTCTGTTTCAAAAGGTGCTAAACGATATGAATTTGAATCTTTGGCATAAGCTCGATGGGAGAATGATGCATGCAAATTTGATTGTTATTGAGATATTGGTTCGTGGGAGAAGTTAGGGCACCATTGGGCAAAGTGACCTTATTATCGACAAAGTTGACATTTTCCAATACAAGGGCGAGCTTGAGAAGGTCGATTTTGGTTGATTTTATGAGATTGTTGAAGGCTTTTAGAAGTAGAGGAATTATGATTTTTGTAGTCAAATCGGTTTTTAGGAAAGGGTTGGTTGGTGGATTTGAATATGATTGGTAGTGGTAGGCATATGAGAGAGAATTTATTTCTTTCTTGCTTCACTTTTGAGATGTGATTCAAAGTTTGAGCTTTTTAAGTAATTCTTTAGAAGTATTCGGACTCTCTTGTAGATGTATGGCTAAGTAGAGATCTTTGTGTCCATAATCGAGACTGCCAATAATTTTTAATGTGAGGTCATCTTTATCAAAAGGTTAGCCAAGCATGGCCAATTCATCGGCGTTAACTTTAACACATTGCATGTGCTTAGTTGTTGCTCATGTTCCTTTGGTGAGAAGAGGAAGGTCTTCATTTAGTTTGGATGAGATGCTCTTGAGATGGGTTCGCACAGGTATTAGCAAGAGTATTTTAGGCTTCTTACGATATGTGAGATGAAGCAATAAAAGGGATTAGTTTTAGAGAGATAGAAATAGCAATAACACTAAGAATGAGCTTTTAATAGTTCTTATTTATTTTGACACTTGAAAATTTTTTTTATTTGATATGATCAAAATACAAACTATTACAGAGTTGGTATTGAAGAATCCATAATGAATATGTAGGATGTGGAGTGGAGTTGTTACTAGTGTTTAGGAGTTGTGGCGGGCATGATAGGATCCATCAATAAAACTTATGAGGTTATATCTAATGAGAGTTGTATGAAATTGAAATCTCCATGCTAATAGTTAGTTAGAGGCGGTAAGTTTGATTTGGGAGTTAGTGTTGATTGTGATCAACAAATGCTTGAGATTTATCAAAATAGGTTAATAATAATATGAGCATTGGGACTAGAGGAGACAATTGAGGGGGAGCAGGCCATGGGAGGAAGAAGCAGCTTGATCAGATCGTGTTACACTGATATTATATAAATAAAGATAATTTTAAAGGAAAGAATTATTCTCGTTGATTTTTTTATTATAAGCTTTGTACAATATAAATACGACAAAATGAATAAAAAAAGAAAGTGAATTATTCTCATTTATTTTTTTATTTATTTTAAGTTCAACAGTATTCCTAGTGACCTTTGGTATGTATTCTCACACAATAAGACATTAACTAATGCGGACATCCAACCGTCCATGCCTATCCGAGGAGGAGCTGAAGATCGACGGTCATAATCGTCCTATGTTATCTTAAATTTTTATTTGTAATTTTTATTTTAATTATGCATTTTTCTTTTTTACCATTACTCAATGGTCTAATCTTATCTAAGCCCTAGGGGAATAATTATCTTATTTTAATTTCTTTTATATCTAAGGCCTATATATAGAGGCTCTTGCTAGTGTAATGGAATAATGGATTATTAATAATAAAAAAAGGTTTACACTTGTGTTCTTTGGAGAGAACTTGGGTGAGATTTCTATGGAAGGGAATTAGAGCTTCCACTAGCCAAAGGATGGGTTTGGGCTCGTGGCTTGAAGTCCCTTTGATAAAGGCAATGTATTACCTGTTAGGTGCAGGATGTGTCCGGGCTCATAGTTGCATCTTTCTTTCCCTAAATCCTTTTCTCTTCCTCCCTGGATCGCAGGCTAAAATCCCCCACTTATCACCAACTGATTCTCCCACAAACCCTTCCAAAGCCACAAGCCTCCTCCACTTTATCCATATCAACTGCTGGCCATAAACCCCTTCACACTACAGGAAAATCATCTATTACCGGCAGAAATTGATCATTTTCCAACAGTTTTTGAATTTACAAGCGATTTTCTTGCTGAAAAAATTCCGCCGATAAAACACACGTAGGAAAATAAATTCTGGTGGCTTTCCCACAGAATTAAGCCACCGAAAAATAAAAAAAAATAAAAAAAATCCAGTGCTCTCCCACCCGGTAGCCTGCTTGACCTCGCCGAACGCTACCCAACAACGTGCTTCCGCGCCAGCCCAACAGCCTAGACGCCACCCATGTGCGCTAGCCTGGTAGCCCGCTCTAGCGTCCATGTAAGCCCGCGCCAGCCCAGCAGACCATTCTCGCGCCGCCTGGCAGGCCGCTCTCGCACTCGTGTGCGCCTGAGCTAGCCTGCTCCCGCGCCTGCCAAGTGTTTTGAACCATGGTGGATTGGGGAGACTTGGGAAAAAAACCGTTGGAAAATTTCAACAAAAAAGTTTTCTCATCATTTACTGTCAGAAAACTGCCAAAAAGACGCAAAAAAAATTAACCGCCGAAAAGCTGCTAGAAAATTTCACCGATAATGAGTGATTTTCCTATAGTGCCACCTCCATAGCCGGCCGACCACCTCACCCCTAGCCTCTTCCCTCCTTTATTCTCCTTCGTTTTCCTAAATTAGGTTGAAGATAAATTGGAAAGAATTTTTAATTCAAATCCGATATGTTTGAAATTCAAAACCTTTCCTAAATTACTAGATCTAATTTTGGAAATTTATTTAAATCAAATTCCAATTAATTTGGAATTATATTTGATTAAATCATTTCTCCCTTAATTGAAGACTTGATTAATTTTCTTTTCATTTCCTCCCATAACCGGCCCCTTCTCTCTCTACCCGCCGCCCCTTCCTCTTTTGCTCTTGATTGGAGGCAATCTTGCTTGATAACCTTCTTTCTAATTGTGGATGTGTTTTAATATGGAAAGCATTTAAATTTAATATCAAATGTATTTAAATTTCAGATCATTTCCCTAATTTAGTTATCTTATTTTAGAAAAGTATTCAAATCAAATTTATTTCAAATTCAAATAGGATTTAATTTAAATATTCCTCTCTAATTTAAGGTTCTTCACTTGACAAGCATTTAAATCATTCTCCATAAACTCTCAATCCCCTCTTAATGTCGTCGGCCCCTCCCCTCCCCCCCCCCCCCCCCCCCCCCCCCCATAGTTATTTAATTCCTTAATTGGATATTCAATTATGGGATTTAATAACCCCCCCCCCCCCCCCTTTTTCTCATTTAACTTTAATTTCAATTTTCAAATTTCCCCCCACCCCATCTGTTCTACACCAGTTTGGCATCAAAGCATGATTACCCAAGGTGCGGACTCGACGGAGTCGAGCTCTTTTCCACCTCAGGAGAATGATGCGTACATCCATCCGTCCATGCCTATCCGAGGAGAAGCTGAAGATTGACGGTCGTGATCGTTCTATATTATCTTAAATTTTTATTTTTATCCTTACTTAAGGGTCTAATCTTATGTAAGGCCTAGGGGCATGATCGTCTTATTTTATTTTCTTTTATTTTTGAGGACTATATATAGAGGTCATTGCTAGTGTAATGGAATAATGGATTATTAATAATAAAAAAAAGGTTTACACTTGTGTTCTTTGGTGGGAACTGGTGGGAAAAAAATTTTGTCAACACGCAGATTTTGATTTCTCCTATTTTATAATTGAATATTGCATTGAGAATAAAGTACAGTCTCGAGAGGCCGACACAATATTCTACAATGGATTCAATATCAAAATAGAATTTTGAAAATTGATATTTCTATAATCAAACAATTCAAAGAATAACATATCATCTCAAAAGATGAACATTAAATTCTATAGAATATGTTTAAAGATAGAAATACATTTTTTTTGAAAAAAATTTATTCATTATTTTATTTAGATATGACAAGAAAAATATTATATCATCTTAAAAGACGAACATAACATTCTTCAAGATATCCAAAAGCGAGAATGAATTTTATAAAATTTATTATTTCTAAAGTTGAATATAACAAGTATAATATTATATTATCTGAAAAGATAATAATAACATTCTACAAGTCTATTCAAAATTAGAAATAAGGTTTTAAAAATATCTACATTCCCAAAGATTCTTCCCTTGTTTTATACGAATAAAACAAGGTTTATTTTAGTCTAGGGTTCTCAAATCCCTATAGAGGCAAGCCCCTATAGTTAATTACATCTTAGGAGGAATGCTCCTAAGAAAACTCTCGATTAAAGCAGTGATTTCATACCCTTTGACTACAAAGTAGAAGACAAGAAATAGAAGTATGATTTTTCCAAGGTGAAAGCTCAATGTTGAACATTTATTAGCGAGTCAAAGGATGAAAAATAGGAGGGGTCGGATTCTGAGAAGCCCAGAGACAACCTCAATCTATCCTATGTTGGGCTTTACATTTTAGGAGAAAATTTTATATTTAAGTTGACATTTTATTAAAAATTTGGGATTATATTCCCGGAGGGCGAGGACTTAAGATCTAAAAAGAATCTGCCTCAGAACCTAAATCTAATTTGGGTACTATAAAATAGTGACCCGAACCTAACTAATGAAGTGCAAATCTGGACTTACCCCGGCCTGGATTGGGGAGCCAGCTAACCACCTAGGCGCTTTAAAACCATGTGTCCAGTCTCTTATGAAAGATGGGTAGGAACGTTGTTTAAGTTTTAATGAATTGGGGGCTGACATCTAAGATAATTCCTAATTAGCCCCTCAACTTATGTAGGGTGATAAATGTCTAGAAATGCAATTAATATTTTACACTCTTTTTAGTTTGTATCTAATACAATGCATGCTAATTGACTCGAATGCATAAAATGATAATGAAGCAGTTTAAAAATTTAGGCTTAGAAAATAGATTTTTCCCTAGAGATTGCATAACGTCCCCTTGACAGAACTGCACCCTCATAGGTCAAGTGGTCTGCCAGAACCCGCAGGCGGGAAGGTGCCTAACAAGGAAGAGAAAGTATTAATATGCTTATGCTGACTCTCGGCGGTCCCGAGCTTACTTCTTAGATCGTTAGAGTTACTATGTGAGGCTAAAAAATTTTTATTTAAAATTACAAGTAGAAGAATTTTGAGCGTACCCTTACGAAAAAAATCTCTCCGATTCGAATCCAGGCTAAAACAAAACACGGCATGCAAGGTCCTAAAAAAAATCTATTGCACAAACAATGTAAACAATCAATTTTAATAATCCAAATATAATGTCCAATGTCCATATTACACCCAGAATTTGCAGAAAAGTAAAGTGGCCGGGCACCACTGACAACAAACCCGGATTCTAATCCTAAGAATGACGCAAGTGATTTTTGAAATGGGATATACTGTTCCTTAAATCTTCATTTCTTCATCATCTTTCTTCAATCTTCTTGTTCTGTCTTTTCTTCTTCTATGAACTTCTCGGGTCCGCCAAGTTCTGGATATCCAAATGAAAAGAAACTCATCCCTAAGAGGGGTATTTTCTTTTCTATTTGGATATTGAATCATCCTAATTTGGCTTTCCAAATAAAAGAGAATAATCCTTTAAGGTATATTCTCCTTTCATTGGATTCCAAATTGGATATAATATCCCACTTTCAAAAAAATCACTTTTACATTTATTGACTCTTGATATATTATATTTACATTACATTTCATTTCACAGAAAGGGAAGAAAAATCTAGTCGACCTGCAAGGTTATCCTAAGCAATTTATAACAAAAATCATCCCACGCAGTTATATATATATATATGCAATTGAATTTAAATTATTAAGCCACACTTGGCCACACTCTTCTTCATTTGGGGGCTAAGCAGCTAAAGCACCTGTAGCATTTATTTATTAATAATTAATTAGCCCCCTTTTTCTTCCCTGTACGAGTGTGGCCACCTGCAGAAAATCATGTTAACAATCCAGATCGCTCCTAGCCTATGGGTAATCTAATCGTCAATCAAACCAACACAGAGTGCAGTAAAAATAAATAAACAAACACACCAACATTTTACAACCAGCATGCAATAAAACTCGAGAAAAAGCCCGTTACAGTGCAATAAGGAAATAAATATCGGCCTAACCTAAAACTAGAGTCGGTTGTTCTAGCAAACAAATCTAAGTGTGTGCAATAGGTTATGTGGTTTTGAAATGTCCTAAGTCAATTATTGGCTAAAGTTTTTTTAATTGATTGAATTCTAATTTAAAGATGTTTACTAATTCTAAAGTGAGATGTCACTAAATTTTCTATGTTATAAGTTTCTATCTTAAAGTGTGCATGCTTCATAAGTCTAGATTTTCTAAGACCCGGTCCTTAATTTTTGTCCTTAAGTGTCACTACTGTTGTATGGGATAAAAATTTGTTATTACTAACCCTTAGGACTTTAAGCGTGTGTAAAAGGGTTTAGGGATCTAAAATAAAGCAAAAAAGCAAACCTAATTAAATTGAAGTTACTACAGGGACCTAAAGGAATGGTTCACGCACACCACATCAAGGGGTCTCTAAAGGTTTTCTAAGTTTAGAAATACTCACAGTCACCGGGGGCTACGACCCGGTGGTTCCGCCCGTAGCACCTCTACCCGGTTGGATAGAGGCGACTGACACCTTTAGCTTCTTATACTTTTGTTCCCTCGACCCGTACCATTCCTCGCAGTTCATGCAAATAAACAGGAAAAATAGGGAATTAGAAAGCACATTTAATAATTAATAATAAAATAATTAAAATTTACTGAAAATAAAGACGTACCTTTCTTCGGGCTTGAACACCAGTTCTATTGATTCTACTTTTGAAATCCTTTTACTTTCGACAATTTACTTTATATTTTTCTAACATTCACTTCCACTCTCCCTAACTTACACAATTTCATAAAACAAAAATTTTACCTCTTACACTTACACATTTCACCATTTCCAAAAAAATAAATCATACTCTACGCTCTTCCTTTTCAAACATTATTATACACTTCAGTATTTAAAATACCTTTCAACACACAAATTTTACTTTTCAAAACATAAACCTTTCATCTTTCCAAATCACACAAATTCCACTTTTACCTTTTCAAAACTCATACACTTCCTTTTTCAAGATATACATTTTTTTTGCTTTTCCAATATCACACACTTTATTCATTTTTCAACACACACACTTTTCCTTTCAAATCATTTCAATATTCTCTTCCAAATCATACACAAATTAAACTAAATCTCTACCTTTACATATAAGTTTGCCACATCACCCTTTCCAAAACACACAAATTCCACTTCACCACCTTCCAAAAATACACAAGTTCCACTACATCTCCACCTTTACACATTTTGTTTTCAATACATATACACTTAACTTCTTAACAAATAAAAAAAAAATTATCAAACAATTTATCTTAAAAAAAAAAAGCACAATTATCTTTTTAAAACATTTCACCTTTAAATATATACACTTTCCAAACACATTTTCTTTCCAACGCCTAAGTTTTCCAAAACACTCTGCTTTTACCTTTCTTATACAAAACATTTTTAATACAAATACACTTATCAAAACACTTTACCTTTCTAAAACCACACTTTTTCTCCATTCAAAGATCATACATTTATAATTTGAATCACAAAGCACAATTATGCTCTCCAACATTTTCATCTTTACTGAATCAAGATAAGAAACCACTCTTGATGCAAATGCAAAGAAAGAAACACTAGGCTTCAAATTGAATCAAACATGCAACTATAAGCTCCCAACTTACTCATTGATTACGAATCAATAATTATACCAAATGAAATTTGAGATAAGAAAGGAAAACAATAACAACTCAATTTCTTTCCAACAAGTCAAGAAGCCTTTCGATATAAATCATACAATCTTTCATTGAATCCATATATGCTAAAGAAAGAAACATAAAACAAACAATAGATCAAACAAAACTACAATTGATTCTTTAATTTCAAAAAAGAAGAAGAAGAAATATGCTGTTGATTTTAGAGTTTCTTTATAGTTAATTGCTGAGTTTTTTTTTTTAGATTAATGTAATAATCTAAATAACCCATGAAAACATCAAGATAGAAAAGAAAACCATGATTTCAAGAAATTCTTTTGATATATTTCTCATCCTTGTACAAAAAGAAACAATTAAAAGAACTTTCATACAATCCAAATTTCAAAGTTGCAACAAGAAGACATCAAACAAGAATGAGAGAAGAAGAAGATGGAAAGGATGTAGAAGAAATTACCCAAGATTAGGATGTCTTTTATGCGTCGGCTAAGGCAGAAGAGGCGACGACGTGCGACTACTGCTGCTCGTCGAGAGGAGGTAGTGGCTTCGGCTTAGGTTCATCACGAGGGAGTAGGGAGGCTTGGACATGTCATCTATGAGAGGAGGGAGGCTTGGACATTTTTTGGGTTGAGGGAGAGTGAGAGTGGGTGGTTATGGGTTGAGGGAGAGGGAGAGTGGGTGGTTATGGGTTGTTGCTGAACCCTTTGACCGTGGACCGTTCGGTTGACATTTGAAGGCCTTAATGATTTCGGAATTTGGTGATCTTGGGCTCATTGGATTCGTCTCGTCGAGCCGTTCGATTCGAGTATAAGCTCGTCAAAATCGGAGACCGTTTGGTCACTCAAATTGCGGTTTGAACCTTCCAACAGCGCTTTGAGCCCTTGATTCGGACTCATTTGGGCTCGGATTGAGTTGATCTTGGTGTCGTTGGGGTTGTATTCCTGAGACGCTCAGTTCGACTGTAAGTTTGCTGAAATCGGAGTTTGGATGGTCTCTGAATTAATTTTTGAAGTTTTCAAACTTGATTTTGCATCGAGATTCGTGCCCGATTAAGATAATTTTTGACGACGTATTAATTCTTATTATATATACTTGTGACGAGTCAAAACGGGTTAATCAGAGCCATTGAAATCGAATTCAATTTGAGTTAATTTGATTTGATTTTGATTTGATTGGTGAGTTGTTTTAAGTCCAATGATATATCAATTTGATCAAAATCGAATTAGATTATATTAAATTGAGTCGATTAACATCGACGAATCATAAAGAGGGCTTGATTTGAGTTCGTTTGGAGTTGAATTAAAATTGGATTGAATTGATTTTGATTCAAGTTGAGTGATAGGTTCGAGTCGATGCTACGTCATTAGGTGTCCACCTAAGGGAAATCCTGCAGGTGCGACATCTACACTAGGCTATGAAGACCTAGGTGCTAGAATTGAATCCGGGGAAATTGACCTCAAATAATGAGGTCAACAGGAACTTGGGTGAGATTTTTATGGCAGGGAATCAGAGCTTCCACCAGCCGCAAGATGGGTCCGGGTTCGTGGCTTGAAGTCCCTTGAAGAAGGGCAATTAATGTATTATCCGTCAGCTACAGGATGTGTCCAGGCTCATGGTTGTATCTTTCTTTCCCTAAATCCTTTTCTCCTCCTCCCTTGACCACCGGCCAAAATTTCCTTATCATCGGCCGATTCTCCCACAAACCCCTCTAAAGCCACAAGCCTCCTCCACTTTATCTATATCAACCGCTAGTCATAAATCCCTCTACCTCCATAGCCGGTCGACCACCTCACCCCTAGTCTCTTCCCTCCTTCATTCCGCTTTGTTTTCCTAAATTAGGTTGAAGATAATTTGAAAAGAATTTTGAATTCAAATCCAATTAATTTGAAATTCAAAACTTTTCCTAAATTACTAGATCTATTTTTGGAAAGTTCTTCAAATCAAATTCCAATCAATTTGGAATTATATTTGATTAAATCCTTTCTCGCTTAATTGAAGACTTTTTGCTCTTGATTGGAATCAATATTGCTTGATAGCATTCTTTTCTATTGTGGATGTGTTTTAATATCGAAAGTATTTGAATTTAAATTTCAAATTATTTTTCTAATTTAGTTATCTTATTTTAGGAAAGAATTCAAATCAAATCTATTTCAAATTCAAATGATTTGATTTTAATATTCTCCCTAATTTAATGTTCCTCACTTGGCAAGCATTTAAATCTCTCTCCATAAACTCTCAAGCCCCTCTTTAATACCGCCGGCCCCTCCCCCCTTAGTTATTTAATTCTTTAATTGGATATCCAATTATGGGATTCATCCATTTTAATTATAATTTTTTTTTCACCTCTATAAATACTAAAAACTCAATAAAAAAAATCAAGCTATTACTCCATATGCGAGACATTATAGTTTTATCAAATTCGATAAATCCAAATAATTTAAAATAGATTTTTAAATAAATTTATAAAAAAAAAAAAGATATTTGTGAGATATTCGACATGTGTGAAGTCGACCCATACAAATGTCGCTATTATAAAACGGATTTTTTTTTTTTTAAATAAAATAATATAAATAAAAAGAAAAAAAAATAATCCTTATTACTTTTTACGGTTTCTGATTTATTTATGTTATAAATACTAAATAGAGAGGGAGAGTAGGGGACCGAGAAAGAGATATGATAGTGGATGCTGACCCACCTAACACGTATCGATGGATCATTGGCAGGTGAAGAGCGCCTCATCCCGTGGGCCCCATATGCTTACCTTTATCGGATGCATCTAGTGTTCAATTTAGATAAGTCATAATATTTTTTGGAATATTCACAACGCATAAACAAATATTCGAATCCAAAGCTTTTTAGTTGGAAGTATAAGCTCTCAATCAACAAGCTAAGTTGATCTGTGTAGATACGTAATGTCAATTAATGCATAATACATTGAATGATTTGACGTGTCTGTATTAGACTTTGGATGCGTTCTGACATCGTACAGAATAATCTCTCTATTTCAAGGGAATAATTAACAAGATATGTTCAAGTCATGTCAAGGATGTAAATGAGTCGAGTCGAATCAAATCGAGTCGAGTGTGAGCTATAACAAATTTAAAGTAGGCTTGAGCAAATGGGCGGAACCCCATTGGGGTCAAGGGGCCAATTGCCCCCGCCCCCCCTCAAAATTTTTTTTTAAAAAAAATTTATATGGTGTTTAGGTAATTTATTTCTCTTTATCCATTTTTTAGTCTTTATTATAAGGATTTTTTTGGCAATTGCCCCCCCCCCCCCCCCCCTGAAAATGAGGGCTGGTTCCGCCCCTGCTTGAGCTCTAACCCAACTCGAGTCAAGAACTCGAATTTGAGCTAGAATCGTGTGTCTAAATCTTAGGGTTGAATTCTTTAGGGTTGAATTCAACTTGTTAGCTCGAGCTCGATTAAGCTGCTCTTAAAGTTATGCAATTTTAATTATGTTTTAAAATTTATGTAAATTTATATATGATATAACTAAAGCGAAATCTAGATCACAAACTGTAAAAAGTAATTAGGATTTTTTTTCTTTTTATATATATATTATTTTATTTAAAGCAAAAAAATATCCGTTTTGTGATAGGGACATTTTGTATGGTTCGACTTCCCACTTGTCGAATATCTCAAAAATATATATTTTTTTTAATTAAGAAATCTATTTTAAATTATTTGGATTTATCGAATTCGATAAAACTAAAATGTCTCATGTGAATGCTATAGGAAAATATGGAATAATTGCTTGATTTTTTTATTGAGTTTTTAGTATTTATAGATGTGAATAAACTCTATATAAAATGGATGAACCTTTTTTTTTTTTTAATTAAAGAGATTTTGATTCAATTCAATTAATGATTAGTAATTATTTAGCAAAATTTTGACTCCTTAAATACTTAATTAAAAGGTCCTAATAGAAACAGTAGGGTTGAAATTATTGGCCTGATAAGCATGTAGATGCAAGGACATCTTTAAATAGGGATATTCATCACAGTAATTAAGAACAAGTAATTGTTGCATTATCATGTATATTGCAAAAACCTATCTTTTTTGGGGCCTATCTAGAAGTGTAAACCAATCAAGTCGTGCTCGAGTCACCTCTGGCTCAAAACTAACCAGTCGAGTCGGGACCAACTCAAGCTTAGTTCATTAGGCCTTTGTGCTATGCTCACAAGCGATTTAACAAAGTGAGCTCGAGCCCGCTAACAAGTCGGCTCGACTCACAAGCCAAGATGAATCTATAAAGTTTAATGAGTAATAGCACAATTAGAAAAATGATGTTAGCTTATCCATATTTTGGACTCTTTTTTTTTTTTTTTTTTTTACTTTATTGCAGGGGCGAAACCCCTTGGCCCCCTAAAAGTTTTAAATACTTTGGTATTTAGACAATTGCCTCAATTATAATTAAATACATTGTGTAGACGTGTTATTGTTATGGAATGATGAACCAAATAGAAAAAGAAATAGTAAATCAAAATTTATTCTAGGGGCCTCTTGATCCCGTGACCTAACCCCGCGACCTGATCGGGCAGGTCGAACCCCGTCATGATGAGCTGCCCCCTTGAACCACCGACATATCTACCAATAATTACTTATAAATTTGTCCCCCCGAAAATTATGACTGATTCCGCCCCTGTTTTATAGATACTTATATTAAACTTCAGAGCAATGAATTTTATAATTTTACAATCATGTGTTTTATTTTTATTATAAATTGTTGTAATAAATAAATAATCAATCTTTCATGTTGATTACTACAGAGATGGCATGTGTGGGTGGAAAGGAGTGGTACTTCTTCACCCTTCGTGATCGAAAGTATGCCACAGGACAACGTACCAATCGAGCAACTGAATCTGGCTATTGGAAGGCAACTGGAAAAGATCGGCCTGTGATAAGGAAGGAAGTTCTTGTTGGAATGAGGAAAACCTTAGTGTTCTACGAAGGAAGAGCTCCTAAAGGGAAGAAAACTGATTGGGTCATGCATGAGTTCAGAACTGAGACAACTACAACAGATTCAACAAAAATATCTATCAGAGTAAATTTCTTATATCATTTAACTATTGATATGTTATGATCATTTAGCCAATTGAATTTATGGAATGTTTATGAAAAAATAAAATATTTACTGCATGAGTAGGAGAATTTGTTTCGTGCGTAGTCCAGACTGTAAAAAACCGTCCGAATGTGAGCGTACACAATATTTGTACACACTGTGTATACTCAAATCCAAACGGTTCTTTACCGTTCGAACTCCGTACGGAATAATTCCCGGAGTAGAAGAGGATAATTCCAAAATAGGAAAAGAGGATAGCACTTCATGAGGAGGACAAAGAACAAATTGGAGGAAAAGCCAATGGAATAGCTAGATTAATGTCTTATGATCTTATCCACAAGAATGTTACTTACATATTATGGTGATCCCACTTGCACCATTTTTTTAGTCCAATTGGTAGCCACAGTGTATATTTGTTGACGTATCTGCTCCCACTTGCAACTTATTACTGTAGCCGAAGTCAATTATATTAAAATACTATACATGTTGTAGGAAGTTTATGGAAATTAAAGAAACTGAGGGTCTCTTTGGCATTTCAAATTAGCATTAAAAAAAAAAAGAACTGATCAATAATCAATAAGCAGATCTTTTGATTCTAATTAGCAAACTTCCACTTGAAACTTTAAGGTATTATGCAACGAAGACTGACTGATGGCTTCACTATGTTTCATTTCTCATTGCTTAAGAGATTAGATTTTGAATATAAGCATAGAAGCAAACGTTGGATTAGGGCCATAAGCAAGCAAGCCTTCCTTAAGCTGTCGAAACTATTCTATTCATTGGGACGGCTTTTTTACTGCTTCTTAAAACGGCTTTCTAGTATCAAAATTTTAATTTTTGCACTAAAAATCGCTTAAAAAAGCAGGAAGAAAGCTGCCCCAAATGAAGCCATAAAGTACTCATAGTCAAGCAATGATTCACCTCACTTGCATATAAAGCTAACCCGTTATTATTTCTCTCACATTAATTCAACACTGTATTTTAATTTCAATTACCTAAACCTTATTGTCTTCCACTTTTGTTCGAAAACCCAAATGCAGGAGGACTGGGCCTTATGTAGAGTGTTCTTCAAGAGCAGAAGCACAGTTCCAAATCTGACAGCGACGACTTCCATGAATCCCTTCCATGGCTATGACCACAATGCCTCTTCTTCCCTCCCTCCTCTAATGGATACATACTTCACATTTGATCATCCTGTTGGCAATCACAGTCAGACCCATATGAGTAATTTGCAGGTGCTTCATCCTGAGCTGCAGGTGCCCTGCTTCTCCAACTCTCTTCCCGTCCCCACCGCCGCCGCCATTTCCAGTCAACCGGCCCCACCGCTCCACCTGGCAGCCAACATGGCCCCCTGCTTGATGAACCCTAATTGTGACAGAAAGATGATAAAGGCCGTGCTCAGCCATCTCACCATGTTGGAGGGAGGACAGAAGAGGGAGGCTTCTATGAGTTCAGGAGATGGGGCAGTGGAGAGCTACTTGAGCACAGAAGCTGGCTTACAGTCACAGAATATATGGTAGGCTTTGTTTGATTTTATATGAGAGATTATATACGTTGATGTGTTTTAATTAAATACCTAAATTTAATTTTTTTAGGATCCTAGCTATTGAGCAATCAAGCATGTACAAATTATAGCATATACATGGATGAATATGTAAATAGAATTAATACACACCAGGATATATTTGCAATTCTGAGATGGATATATTATGTTTAAAAGAAGTAATGTTTGCCTTTATTTCTTCTTTTTTTGGTCTTAACAATGTAAGCGGGTTCTATTCAATTGTTTTGTATTTGACTTCGAATATGTATTAGAGCAAACCTAGCAAGAGCTCATGGTGGGCAATTGTTTCTATCTCACTCTTATGTTTATGCACACCCTAATCTTGTTTGTTCGCCCTCAAAAAAGAGACTGATTTTGCTGTTAAATCTATAAGCGACTGAGCGGCAAAGAACAAGATTCATCGATCAAAGACATGTATAATAGTGTACGATAGGTACATAATATAATCAATTAGGAAACAAGATAAACCTATATTTTGTGTGATTTAGCAAAAAATATGGATTAGTTTGGGACTACTATAGCATTTTATAAAATTGATTGTGAACTTACTGTAGAAATATTAATTTAGATACTTTGATAGTAAAAAAGAAACTTTCCTCTACCAAAAAATCTTTGAAAAATAGCTAGAAAATAGTAGCAAAATAAAAATTATGATTATTATCTTTATAGCAAAGTAGTTAAAAAGTTGTGCCAAACAACGCCTAATTATATAATATTTATAAAAGTAATATATTTTTATCAAATGAAAAAAATTAACATGTAAATTTTTATTATAATTAAATAGCATGAAATTATATGTGTATAAAAATTAAAGAATAATGAAAATATTAGCTTTGAAATACATGATAAAAGAACAAATTATATAAAAAAAAAAATCTATATGTAATCAATAAAATATGAAAAATTAACACGTGTGAATTTTGATTAGAATATCCCACTCCAAATTTAAGTGTCTTATCAAACAAAATTATAAAATGATTTGTGAGTATAATGCTCACTAATTTTTTAGTCTGTTTATTGCGGTGATGGACACATAATTCAAAAGAAAAACTCAGCCAACGAACTCAGATCGGTTAACGTATCATATCTCTAAATTATTCTAGAAGGAATGCTACGTTTCCAATAATATAAATTTATATTTAAGAATAATGATACTACTAATAATAAAGAAGAGGAATTCACGTATTTTTGTTGGGTTGGTTCACCTAAGCCGGACATGGGCCGAAGAAACAAGAAACAAGAGGCATAATAGGTTATGAAACATGATACATCGTTAAAAAATTAGCTTGATCGGGCACGAATCTCGAGGCAAAAGTTAGTTGGAAACCTCAAAAATTAAATCCGGGAGCATCCGAACTCCGATTTCAGCGGGCTTACAGTCAAACTGAGCGTCTCGGAAATACGAACCCAACGACACCAAGATCGACCCAATCCGAGCCTAATTGAGTCCAAATCAAGGGTTCAAAGCGCTGTCGGAAGGTTCAAACAGCAATTTGAGTTACCAAACGGTCTCCGATTTTGACGAGCTTATACCCGAATCGAACGGCTCGACGAGACGAATCCAACGAGCCCAAGATCATTAAATTCCGACATCATTAAGGCCTCCAAATGGCCAACGAACGGTGCACGGTTGTAGGATTCAATATCGGCCGTCCATTTGACCACTCCCTATTCGCCCTTGATCTCACACCTATTTATGGACCATGCCACTCCAGAAAATCTATAAATAGAGCCCTCATTCTTCACAAGAGAGGATCCAAGCAAGAGAGAGAAGAAGAGAAGAGAAGGAAGAAGAGAAGGAAGAAGTTCCTCCACGACAGCCGCCGGACCACCGCAGAACCTCGCCGGACCACCGCCGGACCACCGCCGGACCACCGCAGGAATCTCTTCGGACCACCGCCGGACCACCGCAGGAATCTCGTCGGACCACCGCCGGACCACCGCAGAACCTCGCCGGACCACCACCTTAAGGCCCGACGTTCAGTCCCTACGTCCTGCCAAAGACCCGACGTCTTGTTCAAGGCCCTACACTCAGTCCCTACTTCCTGCCAAAGACCCGACGTCTTGTTCAAGGCCCTACACTCAGTCCCTACTTCCTGCCAAATACCCGACGTCTTGTTCAAGACCCGACACTTAGTCCCTACGTTCTGCTGAAGACCCGACGTCCTACTCAGGGCCCGACATTCAGTCCCTACGTCTTGCCGAAGACTCTACGTCTTACTTAAGTAATTGATTGTAATCTGTTCACCCCTGGAGGTGATTCAGTCCTTTGTAACCAACTCAAAATCTAGTGGATCCATTTTCAACTGGGCCAGGCCTCGTGGTTTTTTCCCTTTTAAGGGTTTTTCCACGTAAAAAATCTTGTGTTCTCTGTGTGTGCTAGTTATACGTACAACGCTAAGACGTAGAATCAAATCTCTATCGCCGTGTAATTTCTAGCCCGCAACAAAACATATAATATATATATATAATCAAAAAATTATGTTATTCGGGCACGAATCTTGAAGTAAAATCAAGTTAGAAACTTAAAAAATTAAATTGAATATCATCTTAATTTTGATTTCAACAAATTTATAGTCAAACTGAACGTCTCAGAAATACGAACCCAACGACACCAAACTCAACTCAATCCAAGCTCAAATTAATGGAACCAGATCGAAGACTTGAAGCTCATTTGGATGGTTTAATCCATAATTTTGATTACCAAACAGTTTTCAAACATCACATGCTTATAGTTGAATAGAGAGGCTCGACGAGCCGAATCCAACGAGCTCAATATCATCAAATTCTGACGTCACTAAGACATTAAAATGTCCAATAAATGGTATGTGATCAAGGGATTTAATATTGGCCGTCCATTCAAACCACTCTCAATTTACCATTGATCTTCCTTCTATTTACTGGTCATGTCACTCTCAGAAACTATAAATAGTGCCCATATTTCTCATTTGGGAGGGGGGGGGGGGGGGGGGGGGGGGGGGGGGGGGGGGGGGGGGGGGGGGGGGGGGGGAGAGAGAGAGAGAGAGAGGCTAGGTCCAAACAAAGAAGAGAAACATGATTTCTCTTGCCACCAAGCTCCTCCTCGACCACCTCCCGGCCACCGACCGACGCTAGACTTCTGCCCGTCGCCTAAATTTTATCGGACTTCTACCTGACGCCAGACTTCCTCCTGTCGTCGGATTTCTACCCGACGCCAAACTTCCGCCCGTCACTAGATTTCTTCCTGAAGCCAGACTTCTGCCCGTCGCCAAACTTTCATCGGCCTTTTACTCGACACTAGACTTCAACCTGGCCACCGATTGACATCGGATTTTTGCCTCGCCACCAACTGAAGCCAAAATTCTGCCTAACCACTAACTGACGCCAGAATTCTACCCGGTCATGAACTGACGCTGGAATTCTGCCCGGCCACAAACTAATATTTGACTTCCACCCAGCTTATAGCTATTGGTGGACTTTCACCGAACAAAAGTCTTTCTGACCTCCACTTAACCGCCGACCATAGTCATTCTGACCTCCTTCACAAACTATGGTCCTTTCGACCACTTTCGCTAAACAACAATCTTTTTGACTTCCGTCGCTCATCGACTATGGTCCTTCTGACCTTCTTCGTTGATTACAATCCTTTCGACCTTTTACACTAGACAACATTCTTCTCGACCTCTATCGTTTGTCTACTATAGCCTTGCAGACTAAACAAATATGCCAGTATTGATTCTTCCAATTTCCACCATGTAATGCATCTGTATGATGTGCTACATCAAGTCAAGGCCATCCCCTCAAGGAAAGGCCTAATCGACATCAAACACTAGTGGATTCATTCAAACTGGACTAAGCCAGTGGTTTTTATCCGTTTTAATGTTTTCCACATAAAAACCTTTGTGTAACTTATAAATATTGCACCCTCTCTGTTATGTGATTGTGTGTTGGATCTTTATACAAAGTTAAGGCGTTAAACTTTATAATATACTAGGATGCAACTATATATATCTAATAAATTTTATTAATTTTTATTTTATTTTATATAAGTTAATTATCAATAGTGTATTTTATGAACACTCATTTACAGAAGGAACTCACAAGAGGCACTCTCTCAAGGCACTCACCAAAGGTACTAGCCGAAAACACTCTATAGAGTGACTAGTCAAAGGTGTTGCAATGTCATGCTAGAGAAGTTTGTCCACATGTAACTATGAGGGCCTTCCATGTATCTATATCAATCAAATCATGTATTTATATTATTATTCCTTAGGTGTAATCTCTCTTGCAGCCTTCTTAATCTCAAAGATAAAGAGAGTGAGTGGTATTTTTTAGCTTCATGTCAATAACTATTCACAAGTATGATATAGATCAGCTAGAATTAGGAGAATTTATTTTTTGCTGACACAAAATGGTCCGAAGACAAATTAGAATTTGTCATGTATATCAAACAAAAAAAGTGACGTGAGGCATTCTGGTTGATCTCCGGACGCCGTCCGATATCCGCACAAAATATTTTTTCTAGCATTAGAGCTTTTACTTCACACTCGCACAACTCTTTCTTTCTTTTGCTCTGAAGTAGTCGAGTTAGTTTCATGAGTAGACTCAAGGTGTTGCCTATAATTAATTTTTGATCCAACAAATATAATAACTATAAAATGATATAGATTTTAAACAAATATTGAGCATTAGTACAAGATGAAAATCATAGTTTTTTTTTTATTATTTCATATGTAGGCCTAAAATTTTAGCTATTTATAAATTTTGCAACTTTTTATCTTAATTTATCAAAATTTTCACCAAAATTTTGAATTCGTAACAAAATTTTAACCTATATTTTTCTGCTTTCATCAAATCTCTAGCAATTTGATTGTACACATGTAAATAAATAATTTGCATAGTTTTTTTTTTAAATTGGTAGAAATTTTATAAAAAGGATAAATCTTAATGACATGTGAATACATCTTCCTTTGATTTTTTTTTTAACTATTTGTATTATTGTTAATACGTCACTGAAAATAGTCTTGATCAAACACAAATCTCAAGGCAAAATCAAATTGGAAACTTCAAAAATTAAATCGGAGATCATCTTAATTCTGATTTCAGCAAACTTATAGTCGAACTGAACGTCTCAAAAATATGAACCCAACGACACCAAATTCGACTCAATCTGAGCCCAAATGAGTCCAATTCAAAGACTTGAAGCACTTTTGGAAGGATCAAACCACAATTTGGGTTACCAAACTGTCTCCAATCGTGACATGCTTATAATTGAATCGTGCGGCTCGACGAGACGAATCTAACAAGCCCAAGATCATTAAATCCTGATATCATTAAGACAATCAAAGGTCCTTTGAACGATGCATGATCATAGGAATCAAGTTCGGTCATCCATCCGAACCACTCCTAATTTATCATTAATCTTCCACTTATTTACAAGTCATGTCACTCAAGAATTCTATAAATATAACATCATTTCCTCTTGAATGAAGGGGGGAAGCCAAGAGAGAAGAAGGTAGAAAGCTTCAGCCGCCTAGCTTCTCTTCGACCACCGCCGGAGTTCTAGCTACCGCACCACCGCCGGAGTTCTGCCGCACCATCGTTGGACCACCAAGGGATGCTAGAGTTCTATCGAATCACCACCAGACCATCAAAGGACATCGAAGTGCCACCCGAAGCTGGAGTGTTCCTCGACGCTGAAGTGCCCTTGTCGGACCACCACCTAACACAGGAGTGTTGCCACTTGACGTTGGAGTGACACTGGACTTTTGCGAAACTTTCAGTTGACATTTGAAATCTGCTCATCTTCAAGGAAGAGTCAGATCATTGTACTTTGCTCAAATTCTAATTGAATCATTTTTACCTAGGCTAGGCCCCGTGATTTTTTCCCTTTCCCGTGTTTTCCACATAAAAAATATTGTGTTCTCTATGTGTGAGCTGGATATCCGTTCAACGCTAAGACGTAGAATTATAATTCTATCGCCGTGTATATTCTAGCCCGCAACAATTATTTTGTACTATCTAATTTTATATTTTAAATATCAACAAATAAATATTTATGATACCTATTTTTTTCTTATATTTTTTCCTTCGGGTGCCTTCATTTCTTAATTATTATTATTATTACTATTATTTACATATTGTGATTATCATTTTATGTTTAGTTATAATCATATAAAACTTTCAATTATCCGATGCTGCCACATAATAATCAAATTGGCAAAATTCAAGAAATTTTTTATAATAATCAAATTTAATTTTTTTGTAGTAGTTTACTAGAAAAATAATATAATTTAGAGTGGAAAAAGTAAATTAAGAAGAATAAAACCAATGGAATCAATTTATGCGTTAAGGAGGTTGCATATATTGCAAAGAATATTAGAAACATAATACAATATCGCTGCTAAAATTTTATCTAACTTAATCAAAAAAAAATATTTTATTGTTTGCTTAGACTTAGGCTTCATTTGGGAGGCTTTTTTACTGCTGCTTAAAACAACTTTCTAGTACAAAAGTTAAAATTTTTATACTCGAAATATGAATTAAGAAGCAGGTAAAAAAGCCATCCCAAACGAAGCTTCATTTGGAACGGATTTCGTACTGATTTCTAAAGCTACTTTTTGTTGTAAAAATACCTTAAAAGCATAGAAAAAGCAGTGGTATAAAACTATATCAAAAGAAGCCTTAATTAGTTACTTGAATTGTTCTTAGCTCATTTGAGTTATGTTGGTTTGATTTAGGTTTAGCTTTGTTCCAAATAGATTCAAATGAATTGAACTAGTATAGTGGGTCCATTGAGACATTTTGGTTTGATTGAATTTAGATTAAAGATTTGATTATGTGTGTTTTAGGTTTGATTATATTTTTAAAGCTTTATGGCTCCCAATGTATCCTGTTAGGTCAAATTTGATATTTTTAGGTTTAACCTAGGCCAAGATAAGTTCAAGTGAATTTGCTAATGTTCCATTAGGTAATAGGAACTTAGTTTTTAACTTATTAATGTAACTTAAGGTGGATCAATTAGTCTTAGGCTTAGATAATTAGTACCTTGACAGCTGATTCTAAAGGGTTGTTATCTTAAATGAGTTAATAAATGATGCTTATATATACTTATTGTTTTCTAAAGCAGCTATTTAGTGTCAATTTTTTTTAACTAGAATTTTTGTACTAAAAAACTGTTTTAGAAAGTCTAAATAATATTGAGATATTTTAAATTTTATCACATAATTATTTGTATTTTCATAACTTATTCATAAAATTTAGCTTCTTGACATAAAGTGAAATAAGTACTATTACTAAATTTGTTGAGAATTTCTTCACTGATCCTTATATTGTTCATGTACATGCACAGAGCTGTTTGCAGTAACTTCCATCTAAGCAAACACCTTGTATGCTTTTTCTTTTAGAAAAAATTCAACAAAGTCCGTATATTAATCAAAAGAAGTTACATGTAAAACTAAATGCCTCAAAGAACAAAAAGGAGGCCGGCCCAAAAGCCCAAAAAAGATACTACAAAAAAGTATACCAAAATAAACAGAAAAAACCAAATACAGAGTTTCGTGATCTCCCTGGAATTAAGACGTCGAATGAGGCCTGGTCTCAACATAGATCATATCAGATCAGAATTAGCAACTCCGAAAAATTCCCCTGGTTGCCCGAAGGCCGTCCTAGGAGAGTCTGAAAATGACACATCATCGTCCAAGGCAAGAAAGCCCTCAGGCAAGATCCATACAAAGGCAACGACATGCGGGACAGTATTGAATCTCCGGCTATAGCGTAACCAAAAATTTTTCAGCATCCTTCCATTTGGTTACCTTTTCAAATATAGCTCGTTTAACATTTAAAGTAAAAACTGTTAAAGGATGACCCAAATCTTCCGTCATTCCTGTCTTTTAACATTTATCAGCTTGTATGCTCTTCTATCATACCTTAAGATCATCTCCAACCGAAAATCTCATTTTTCACTCCAAAATGCCGGAAACTACAAAATGCCGTGATTTCTGATAAACTGGTGTACCTGCATTAAAGCTTTAGCAAAGAAAGAAAGATGAAAGCAAGACAGAGCATAACAGGGAAGATAATCAGAAAGAGCTCCCAGCTCTCATTTCCTCTGTGTATCGTTCACTGCTACAGTACATGAGATAAATAGCCTGATTGGATAACACCCAACGGCTGTGATACACCAACAGAGATCAAACGGTGAGCAAAACAGCCGTGCACTGTGGTAGCAGTGTTAGTGGGTAGTGCACTGCATACATGAGCCGACTTATGCATAAGGTTAGTTACTTATCCAGTTTCCTTATCAGCCCCCCTCAAGTTAACGCTTGGTGGTTGAAGCGTTAACTTGTTACGAAGTAGAACAAAACGGGTAGCAGACAGCGGTTTGGTGAAGATATCCGCTGGTTGATCAACTGTGGGAATATGATGAACCGAGATGTAGTGCGAGCGAATGCAATCACGGATAAAGTGAAAATCTATTTCGATATGCTTGGTACGAGCATGAAAAATGGGATTGTTGGCTAAGGCCAGAGCGGAAACATTATCACAGTAGAGATTAGTGGGACGGAGGAGAGGGACTTGAAATTCAAGCAATAACCGCCGAAGCCAGATGACATCGCAGGCTGCAGTGGAAATGGCGCGGTACTCTGCTTCAGTTGAGGAGCGAGCAACAGAGGTTTGTTTCTTAACTGTCCACGAGACCAGTGTGCTGCCAAGAAAGGCACAATATCCAGTGATGGAGCGACGATCAGTCTTATCCGAGGCCCAGTCGGAATCAGCATAAGCCGTGAGCTGTAGAGTATCTCGAATAATAGGAAGACCGAGATGCAGAGTACCTTGGATATAGCGAAGGACTCGCTTGAGTAGGTGAAAGTGAATAACGAACGGCTTATGCATGTGGGAACAAAGAAAGTTCACGGCAAAAAGTAAGTCTGGACGAGTTAAGGTTAAGTACTGCAGTGAGCCCACAATTTGACGATAAAATTCTGGGCGAGAGTACAGTTCATCAGCGGTCTGAATTGTCGGCATGACTGTAGGGAGTGGAGTAAGAACTGGCTTACACTCAGACATAGCAGCTTTGGATAGAATTTCCTTGGCATAGTGAGATTGATTGAGATGAATACCATATAAGGTATGAGTCGCCTGTAAGCCAAGGAACTGATTGAGAGAGCCCAAGTTTCGCATGTGAAACTGAGAATGTAGGTTCTGAAGCAGTCGTTGAAGCTCAGCCGTGTTGTTTCCCGTCAATAGGATGTCATCAACATACACCAGCAGGTAAATCTGAATAGAGTTGCGATTGTATAGCAAGAGAGATGGATCGGCTGTGCTTGTGGAGAAACCATAGGAGAGAAGATACGTTGAAAGTGTCTCAAACCATTGTCGAGGAGACTGCTTGAGGCCATAGATGGCTTTCTGTAGAGAACAAACATGATGTGGATATTGGGAATCCACGAATCCAGCGGGTTGCTTCATATATACTTGTTCATGTAGTTTGCCATGCAAAAACGCATTAGAAACATCAAGTTGGAATAAAGACCAACTGTTCGAGACAGCCACAGTAAGAAATAACCGAATGGTGGCAAATTTCGCCACAGGGCTAAACGTCTCGTGATAATCCAACCCGTGCTCTTGCTTAAAACCTTGAGCAACAAGGCGTGCCTTATGCCTTGCCACAGATCCATCAGCATTGTATTTAGTTTTATATAACCATTTACAGCCGAGTATATTTTGTCCAGGTTCATGAGGAACTAACCGCCAGGTACCTTGACTTTGAAGAGCTTCAAATTCACTGCTCATTGCTTGTCGCCAAACACGGTATTTGGATGCTTGTGTAAAGCTAGTGGGATCTGCTGGAATGACCTGATGGTCCAAATCAAAAACTGGTTTGGGTTTTAATTTCCCTGTTTTCGCCCTGGTAAGCATCGGATGAGTGGTAGGAATATTTGGTTGGGAAGCAGGATGCGTGATATCAGGACTAGAAACAGGAGCTGTTGAAGTAGCTGACGGTGGTAGAGGAATGGGGTTAGAGGTAGTGGAAGTAGGAGTTGTTGAAGTTAAATTGGGTGAATGTGGCTGCAAAGATGATGCAGGAATAAGAACCGATGGAGGTGGATTTTCATTAGCGTCAGGTGGAGAACTAGACATTGTCACAGGCAGGAAGGGAAACACCGATTCGTGAAAGGTAACGTGTCGAGAAATATACAGCTTGGATGTTTTGAAATCGAAACAGCGGTAGCCTTTGGAGTTAGGAACATATCCCAGGAAAATACAGGGTTGAGATCGAGGAGAAAATTTGTGCGACAGTTGAGTGGCGAGCCATGGGTAAGCCAAACAACCAAATGTACGTAAATGAGCATAAGAAGGCGGTCGACGATAGAGGTATTCATAGGGGGATTTATGTTGATTAGAGGAAGAAGGTAATCGGTTTATCAAATAGACCGCCGTAAGTAGAGCATCAGTCCAAAATTTTCCTGGTAAATGAGCATCAAACAGCAATGCCCTCATAGTTTCAACAATGTGGCGATGTTTACGTTCAGACATGCCATTTTGTTGAGGTGTGTAAGGGCAAGACGTTTGATGAACAATGCCAAAATTTTGTAAATGAGTTTGGAAAATTGAGCTCATGTATTCGCCGCCTCGATCAGTACGGAGAATTTTAATTTTAGTTTGGAATTGCAATTCAACCATTTGTTTAAAACAGAGAAAAGTAGAGCAAACTTCAGATTTATTATAGAGAGGAAAGACCCAAGAGTAGCGACTAAAATCATCAACAAATAACACGTAATAACGATATGATTGCATTGAAGGAAGTGGGGAAGGACCCCATACATCACTATGTATGAGTTCTAAACACTTTGTAGACCTAGTAACAGACAATGAAAACGATAAACGACTAGTTTTGGCCTGAGCACAGGCATTACAATGGAGCGCACTGTTGGCAGCAGGGCTGGACGGGAAAATTGTGGGAAGGAAGCGTTGAGTTGTTGATGACGGATGGCCTAGCCGTTGATGCCAAACCGCGGTACTAGGAGATGTAGTAGTAGAAGAAAGGCAGTATGTTGGAGAAGATGCAGTCGCTGGAGGATTAAGTGGGTAGAGTCCATGACGATTGGGACCGTGGAGAAGAGTTCTGTTGCTCTTGGAATCCTTAATACAAAAGCCATTAGAATGGAGTAAGACATAGCAGGGATTTTCGGAGGTGAGTTTATGAACTGAAATAAGGTTATGAGACAACTGAGGAACATGAAAAATTTTAGATAATCGAAGCTTACGCAGGGGCGTGGGGAGCAAACCTTGACCAGTATGAGCAATTTGGAGTTGCTGTCCATTTCCAACTTGCACGTTGGAATTTCCAGTGTATGGCTGCATATTCTGAAGCTGAGCTGCATTTGACGTAAGATGTTCGGTAGCTCCTGAATCTAGGAACCACTCAGCAGTTTGCGAGTTATCTGTCGTGATATATGCTTGAGGTGTGGAATTGTAGCTGGTATCATGACGATACCAGCAGTTTACTGCTGAGTGCCCTGGCTTTCCACATATTTGGCACTCAACTGTGGACCGTGGCCTGCGTCCTCCACGATTGGTCGCTTGATTTCCATCATTGATTGGTGGTCGGCCGGATGGATTGCGACCTGAATTTGTACGAGTGCTGATTGTTCCACGGTTTCTTCCACGCGTTACAGACCGTCCACGATATGCTCCTCTGGTAGCAGTTAACGCAAGGTTTGGATCTCCAGATGACAGATTGTTAGAGTTACGACTCAAATCTGCATTTAAGTGAAGTTCTTCGCTGCACAGCATAGAGTAAAAATCATCTATCGCAAGTGGACTTTGCATTGTTCGAATCGCAGTCTTGAATGACTGGTAGGTTATCGGCAACCCATTCAGGGTATAGTGTATGACATCTTCAGATTCAATGGTCGATCCAGCTGCTGCAATTGCGTCGACCTTATTTTTGATCTCAAACAGATACTGGACCATAGTTTTATCGCCCAGTTGCAGTTGATGTAGCTCACCTTTAAGCTGAAGTAGACGAGATCTGTTGGACGACTGTAGCCGTCTCTCAATGGTTAGCCATATCTCTTGTGAGGAACTGAGGTTGAGCACATACGGTAGGAGAGATGCATATATCGTGGAGTAGATTGTGGATGCTAAATGCTGATCAATCAGCAGCCAAGTGGAGTAAAGCGGGTTGGTCTTACTCTGTCCATTTGAGTCGACAATCAGTTTTGCCGGCGACACAATCGTGCCATCGAGGTATCCATCAAAGTTGTTTGCAGTGAACAGTTTCAGCAGTTGAGATTTCCATATCAGATGGTTTTCAGTCGTGAGTTGAACCGTGACCATAGTTTTCACGTTTGCCATGAAAAACTTTAGTTGCTGTGGGATAATCACTTCACTTGTCGCCGAGTTTGCACCCGACTCTTCCACCAGAGTTGCAGACGACGAAGCAGCCATGGAAACGAAAACAGGAAATATCACCTACAGCTCTGATACCATGATAAACTGGTGTACCTGCATTAAAGCTTTAGCAAAGAAAGAAAGATGAAAGCAAGACAGAGCATAACAGGGAAGATAATCAGAAAGAGCTCCCAGCTCTCATTTCCTCTGTGTATCGTTCACTGCTACAGTACATGAGATAAATAGCCTGATTGGATAACACCCAACGGCTGTGATACACCAACAGAGATCAAACGGTGAGCAAAACAGCCGTGCACTGTGGTAGCAGTGTTAGTGGGTAGTGCACCGCATACATGAGCCGACTTATGCATAAGGTTAGTTACTTATCCAGTTTCCTTATCAATTTCATCTCCAAACGAACGCGTTTTTCACCCTTTTGCAGGTAACCGTCGCCTCTTTTTTTTCCGCCACAAGTTCGGTAGAGTGGTAAAAATGGCGGAGATGAACAGTGCAACGCCAATATTGGCGTCCCACTGTTCACCCGCAGCCATATAGCGAAAATTTTGCAGTTCGGCTGGAGCTGGCCGGGAGCTCCATTCAAGCGTTTGGAGTTCGGTTGGAGATGCCCTAAGCGTTTCATGTATCTTGTTCTAAATTGATATTGCCACGTGCAAGTTATACAAAGAAAGAAAGTTATTCTCTTTGAAGAGAGAGAGAGAGAGAGAGAGAGAGAGAGAGAGAGAGAGAGAGAGAGAGAGAGAGAGAGAGAGAGAGAGAGCTTCGAAAAAATAAATAAAATTTAGTTTCCAATGGGATTACCATATGATAAAATGGTTTCCAGCTAGAAATTTTATTACTTAGAATGCATCCTTTTAATCCATTTTCTTATGGAGTTATTATTGTTTTCGTTAATAATAAATTTTCATTTAAACTTATAGTATATATACAAATAAAATTTTAACTTTTTTTAGATTTGTATGACATTAATTCTTTTAATTTATTTATTAATGTTCTATGTTGGGCAGCCTGTCTATAAATATATATATTTTTTTAGCTTGAATCATTTAGAGTCGGTTAGAGATGGCTTTTTCGTTGCTTTGCTTTTTAGACAGCAACCATAATTTAGTTTGACTACTATTTTCTTTTTGTTATTTTTTAGTAGTTTTCAGGAATTTTTATGATGGAAAGCTACTTTTTACAACTATAGTAGCAAAGTTAATTTTTCAATAGCAACTTCACAACAAACTTTATAGATATAGCTAGGGGTGTTAATTTTGGGTTACAGGTCGGGTTCGGGTCGAACCCGAAACTGACCCAGGTTCAAACTGGTTAGAAATTTGAACCCGGACCAGACCCGGGTAGGTAAACAGGTCGAAAATTCGAACCTGGACCCTACCCGGCGGGTTGTCGGGTTAACACGAACCGACCCGCGCGGCAGCGAGCGTGGAACGGCACGAGCGCGGCACGACGGCAGTGCCGTTCGGCAGCGGGCGATGGCGCGGGCGCGACAGCGTGGCAGCGGGTGGGCGGGGAACCGGGCAGCAGGCAGTGGGCAGCGTGGGGAAGCAGCGTGGGGTAGCGGGCAATGCGGGCGGGGGCAGCGGGCAGGAAATCCAAATTTTTTTTAAAATAAACAGGTTTTCGGGTTGACCCGGCAACCCGCCGGGCCAACCCGAACCCGACCCATTTTTTCAAACAGATCGAATATGCGAACCCGAACCCGACCCATTTTTCAAACGGGTCAGGTCCAACCCGGATTTTCCGGGTCGGGTCCGAGTCAAGTTTTCGTGTCGTGTCAAATATTGACACCCCTAGATATAGCTATCCCAAATAGACTTTTCGGATTTGCTTAAAACAACTGTAGCTTTTGATAAAGGTGGTTGTAAAATTGTTGTGGAGAAAGCGGCTTTTTTGAAAGCAGCTTCCTAACACAAAAGTTTATTAAAAATGGTGAAAAGTGGTCAAACAAAAATTATGGTTGCATTATGAAAAGAAAAGTAATGAGAAAATTATCCCAAATAAAATCTTAGTCTATATTTATCAAATTATAGTATTTATGAGTGGATTAAACTTAACGAACTATATTGTTGTGAGGATGGAGTCAGATATTCACAAATTTGCATAAAAAATATCATTTTCTTATATGGCATTAATACTTCTTTTTATCAAGCATCGCTATTAAATATACAGTTCTAATTTTGTTACTTAGCCCGCATCGTCGTAGACTATTTTCTTATCTAATTATTATTATTTTAATGAGATTCCCATTCTCCCATAAATTCGAACCACATTTAAATATTAAATTTCAACTTTTTTTGAATTATTAAGACTGTTTTTTAAAGAAAAAAAATTTGTGACTAAAGTTCGGGATAAAAAATAATCAAGATAGACTTAAAGCTTTTGACCTGCTTTGAGATAAATGTAATACATAAATAAACTATATTGCACTCATCTCAAAGCATATACAAAATACATTCTAATTAAAAATTTGATTAAATTATTTTTAATTTTTTCTTATATATTTAATTCTACCATTTTTTTATTTCTTTTTCAATTACATTACTACTAATGAATTTGGCTTTTGCAGCACATTTTAGAACCTACTGCAGCACATTAAACACCTACTAATTTATTTGCATTGGTTTACTAATCGCTACAAATATGTTGTATTTGTGTTTGTTGGAAAGGCTTTAATAGCGATTTTATTAGTATTGGTGTAAGAAGGCTTTAGCAGCGCTTTTAGTATACTAAAGGGTAGAATAGTTAAAAATTCTATATAATGCCAAAAATTTAATTTTTGTGATCAAATTATAAATATCAATAAAATGCTATACAATTATTAAATTTTGCTGCCGCCGAGGAAGACTAGTGGAAATGATACGAATTACACGACAGTCCTCCCCTTCACGTGTGCTCCATCACAGCCTGTCGACTAGCATGATGTGGCAGCCGTCCGCCGACGGATAGAGGTGAAGCTTCGCCATCCTTTCACTTCCTCCCTCTCCTGTATGAAGCCCAATAGAATGTTTTTTTTTTTTAACTAAAATTTTATTAAAAGCAAAAAAGAGTACATGAAGCAAAGAGCCAAATAACAGGAAAGCAAAACAAAATTCACAGAGATTCAATCCCAAAGGCTCAGTAAAAGACCGAGGCTTCCAGCTTCTCCAAAGTCAAGCTCAAACCATCCAATTTGGAGAAGAGAAATGCGAAGCATCCAACCCAATCGATCAAGAGATCACCACCAAAGGTTGTCACGAGCCATGTCGACGGAGAAAAGAACCCCAGCCACATCATTGCCCGGCAAAACCAACGGCCAACACAAAAATAAATCTGAGCTCCAATGAACCAGCACCAAATTACTTCCAGCAAAAAACTAGAATAGAGAAGTCCAAGAAGGCAACCAAAAAGGGACGAAGGTTATCTACCCCGTCGGCCCCTCCCACGAGCCCTCCGGCGAGAGGCGATAGAAACCACGGGTTTGTCACGCAGCAAAGCAAAAACATTGTCAGGATCATCTCCCCCATAGACCCCGAAGAGGAAGAATCTGAATCGTACTCGGACGAATAGTGCAACCAATCGAGATATACCCTCACATCCACCCCAGAATTGTCTCCCACATGATACACCATAGCTTGAGGTTCAATTAGATTAACTGGCACATCAACAAAAGAGTTACGAATTAAACCAGCATGTGTTACAAGGGTAGAGACAGTACAGCCAGCATCAACACTCTCAGCAGGCACCTCAGCCAAAGAAAATCTAACCGAAGAGGATCCAGCATCCTGAACAACAGGGCACGAAGGAGACGGAACCGCACAATCAGGTAACTCACTAATAGGAGAAACAGAAGAACCAGATATCTCACCCACCGCAAAGGGTAACTCAGCCATAGGTAAACCGCACCTATCAGGTTCAGAATTAGCACAAGACAACACATGGATAGCATTAACCTCATAATTCACAACACCACTCTCACTAACACAAAGCCTAGGACCCAGAGCAACAAGCACAACCTCAAGCATAGAAGTAACAGGGACATTAGGAGAAAGGTTGGGATTAGCTTCCGGCATAGGCTCCTCCACCAAACACGGATCACCCACATGGCCATCTCCCTTAAACAACAAATCCAAAGGTTTAGGAGTAACCACATCCCCCAAAGCAGGCTCATCAACAATAACTACTTCAGCAACACCATTTTTAATAAGAAAAGAAGGCTTCGAAGAAACAACCAGATTGGGAACATAAGAGAAAGAACGACACTCACCCCGCTTGTGCCCAATAGCCTTACACAACTCACATAAGGTGGGAAAAACTTCCATTTGAACATGTTGAACATAACCCAAATGCTCCAACCCCAACCAAACTTTATCAGGGTATAGTTTCGTAATGTCTAATTCCACCAAGACGCGCCAAAGAAGGTCGCGAGCCAACAGAAGTTACATAATCAATTTAAGGGGGCGACCAAATAAAGAACCCAATGCATGAAGAATTTTGGGAGTGAAAAGGTGCGGCCGAAGGTTAGGAAAAGAGACCAAATGGGAATAATCGAAGATTCCACACCGATATCAAAGGTAGGCAACCATTTAGTAATTTTCATGTAGTAATTGAACACCATGTATGAACAATGGCAAAAGACCCTACTATAGTCCATATAACTAGACAATTTAATCAACACATGAGTCGCATCCAGTAAGGTAACCGAGAATTCAGCCAAAAGTTTCAGATTAAAGAAAAACCGACAGATAGAATCCAAGCTAGGGCGGAGAGATGGAAAAAAACCCACCAGAGCGAACTAAAAAAGGGCGGCTAAAGAAGCTATCTCCTCCTCAGAGATCCAAACAGCAGGTAAACCACGGAAAGAGCTAGTTTTGAGGGGAGGAAAACGCACATCCGATGCACAACCAGATAAAACATCCAAAAAGGAACGAGACTTCTTGGATCCATCTAAAAAAACAGGATCCAAGAGCCGATTAGAGGCCATGCATGCCGACCACCGGGCAAAACAAGCGAAAAAAAGTCGACCAACAGAAACAGAGGAAGAAAAAAAGAGACTTCCCTGCGAACGAAGAAACATCCATAGCAGAAACACCCTCCGCGCCGGAGAAAACGACCCCTCGTGGCGGAACGCCATCCCCCCAGCGTCGGAGAAGCAACACGGCGGAAGAAACCCAAAGCCATAAGCTAAACCCTAACACAAAATTTTGATGTGTGTGGCTGAATTTCAATAACAAAGCCCAATATAATGTCTAATGTGTGGAGTAGACAATTAGGGCAGGGAATGTGGAGAAATACGTAAGTTTTATAAATAGCGGTTAAAACTGTTGTTTATACCTGGCTATAGCAGCAGTTTTAAAAACTGCTACTATTATTCGCTATTGAAACATCACATTTTTTGTGCTATTAATAGAACAAAAAATATGAGATAATGATCAATAAGAAAAAAAAAAACCCTATATTTATTCTCTACTAATTAAAATAATAAGCAATAATCTATATCAATATGTCAATAAGATAGATGAATTTTGACCACATTATGCATAATTTTTTTTCTTAAATATTATCAGATGAGTCTCTTTAAAAAATGTTTAGGACCCATTTTATTATTTATAGATAGAAAAATATATTTTAAAAATGTTTTCTTTTTAATTTTCTTAAGAAGTTTATGAATTTCAACAAGCAATTAAATTAAAGCTTAAAAGTCAGAACTATTATCTTACAAAACCAAAATACTCCAATTTGTTAATGAAGACAACTATGATATGCATAATAATAGCTATATATATATATATATATATATATATATATATATATATATATATATATATATATATATATATATATATATATATATATATATATATATATATATATATATATATATATATATATATATTAGTTTTGTTTTATATGTTGATGACCTGATGGAAGCATTTCTCTCTGTTTTATTCCTCTCTCTCTCTCTCTAAACAAACAAATCTTGGAAATTTTGATCATAAACCTCTGCAAGGAGAATTTTTCTTATTAACTCCTAAATCAATGAAATAGATTGTGGTTTTCAAACCAGCTTATTGTCATAGGCAATTCATAGAAAATAATGTTGAAATTAACCCAAAGGATTATATATTATATAAATCTATGGAATTATAAAAATATATATTGACAATTGGTTACTTTTGGAGAAATTTACAAACAAATCTTAATATAATATTACGTGTAGGTGGATAGGCCGACGGACTTTTAAAAGATGATTTGTGGTGTTATCTCAATTGTAACATGTAATTGAAGATAGATTAAGTTAGGGGTTAATAATATTGACATTGATACAAGTATGCTTATGATTCATCCATAGACTCATGCATGATTTCAATACCGATGAGTTACTTTTTATTGTACGGATTTACTATTTTACTCCCTTTATTGTCCTACTGATATGGATATTATTTGTTATTAATGAATATCGATACATTTATAGTCTTACACAGATGTTGATTTATGGATATGAGTGTAATGATTTATAAATTTTATTATTGATCATATTGAATCATGCTAATACTCACTGATCATTGATGATATTGGATATTATTGATTTTATTGATTGAGATGAACACACATATTAATTATTGAGTTTTGCGTTGAAAGCTTTAGTGAACTTAAGTTAGGGGTTACAATATGTGACACGACCCAAAAAGTTTGGGATAGGGTCAACTCAAATTCGAAACTGGTCGAGTTCGGGTTCAACATTTCGACCCGTTTCAAAAATCGAGACGGGTCCTTTGACCCGATTTTGACCCATTTTTTACCCGAAAAGAGAATATTGACCCATTTTTACCAGAAAATTAGTAATTTTGTTGTTGGAAGCAGGTTATCCGGGTCGTGTCGGGTTGACTCGGACCCGAAGAGGGTAGGATTCGGGTTTGAAAAACTAACTCATTTTTAAAAATGAGTTGGGTTCGGGTTGACCCGAATAATGCCGGGTCAATTTCGGGTTCGACCCAAACCCGACCTGTGACCAGAATTTGACACCCCTAATTTAAGTTATTATTGGGCATTTTAGCTCATTATGTGAATTTTATTGATTTCAGGTCAAGGAATGGGTCAAAATCATGTGGAATAAGATTGACAGAGATCCTCTTATTTCTTTTAATTTTGTTTGTATTTCTTTTATTTTTTGTAGCCATGAAGCCAGTGATAGAGTATTGATTGTATTGATATCTTAACAATTGTATATTGATTTTGGGAGAATAGATATAGTGGAATATTTTGATGTATATGATTATTAGTTACTTTCGTAAGCTCTGAAAAATAGTTAAAAAGATAAATAGACAATTATTCCAAAATTGATTTTGGGCGTGATAGCTGCAAGGTCAGCTGGACAATTTTTCTTTCTCATTTTTCTTAAAGGTGGAGTCCCTTAGTGTTATGTATTATATCTCTTTGTTTATTCTTGTGCAAGAAAGTTGTGAGAGAGAAGAGAAGTAAGGAGAGAGTGAGACAGAAGAGAGATATATAGAAATTTCTCCCAATTTTCATAGTAAATTTCTTGGTGTGGTGTGAATTCATGATTTTTTCCAGTTTTGAGTTTTTCTAAGTTAAATCTAGCTTTCTTTACTATCAACTGCATGATCTATTTTCTTATTTATTTTGTTACATGGTTTAATTTCTCCCCAACATAGTATTACTAATTATATTAATTATTTATCTTACTTTCTTATAAATAATGCCTTAAAACCACTGTTTTGAAAACCGGACCGGACCAGCCGATTCAACCGTGAACCGGTCTGGTGGCCGGTCTGATCAAGCTTTAAAACTGGCTCTACATCAAATCGGATCAAACCGAACTGAACTGGCGGTCCAACCAGTGAACCGTTGGACCGGTCCGGTTCGGAAAGAACCAGTCCGGTTTATAAAAATATTTTATTTTTGTTTTAATTCAAATTTTAAAAATATATTTTAGTTTTTAAAATTTTTTTAAACTTTTTAAAAATATTTTTATTAAATATGATGATTAATTTCATCATAATACATGCAAGTTATCTTAAATAACTTACATAATTTGTTTTACAAAAAGAGTGTACTTCTCAATTTATATAGGCTTCAAGAAAACATCCTCATACTCCCCCTATAGGTTACCTGACGTAGAGATACATCAGGTAGCCTATTATATATCGCCACGTGTTCTTGCTCTTTACCGCGCGGCCCGACGACCCAACCCGAAACGAATCCGGGATTACTATGTTCGCATATTGCTCGGTATTTGCACGGTATTGCTAGGTACTACTCGTTATTTGCTCGGTATTGCTCGGTATTTGCTCGGTATTTGCTCGGTATTTGCTCGGTACTTGCTCGGTAATGCTCGGTATTTGCTTGGTATTTGCCCGCCTGGACGCTCGGTACGAGGAATTAATGTCGGAAACCGACGCCGTCGACGTTGCTTAGGAAAGTCCAACGTTGTACGCCATGCTGCCGTCGGGTTGGTAAAGGCCGTAATTCCTCTCGGACGTCGGGCCGGGCTTCAAGTTCTCATTGAACAAAGCGAACAGATAAACCTCAAGCCTTGGTCTTGGTCTCAGCGGCGTCCCCTCGTTCTCCAGCTGCCTCGCAACCAAATTCCTGTTGTAAATCATCGCGTTCTCCACAGTTGCTCCCATTTCGTCGTCATCTCCCTTGAACACTCGGTATTTGCCCGTTCGTCCGACCATACCAGAGGGAGGAAGAAGCTCTCCTGTGTGCAACCGAACTCAACCAGCACACAATGATCTTTTCTAGCAAATACTGAGCAAATACCGAGTAGTACCTGTTGACCTCATTTTTGTATGAGATCACTTAGACTACTCTTGATCCTTAATTTAATTTCCAAATCAATTCAAAACTCTAGAATCTTTCTAGAATCTTAACCCTAGGATCTAGGCTAGGATTCTTCTAGAGCTTAGACCTTAGGAGCTGCCCTAGATCTTAAACTCCTTCTAGACTCCAAGTTCTAGGAATTTCTTAGGCTCTAGGATCCTTCTAGATTCCTAAATTTTAAGATCTATTCAAACCATAGGATCTACCTAGATCTTAGGTCAATTAGATCAAAATCCAAAGTCCAAAGGTATTGTCCTAAAGGCCTTTTCCGTTGAATTTTCAAACACTTTGAAACCCATTTAATTGACCTCCGATTCAGAGTCTGTCAGTTGCATACTGATGGGACATGTCTCTGGAGGCAACCCTCCAAATTTAAGCCCATTCCGAGGTCTCTAACCTCAGAAACTTAATTAAACTCCATAGGCTGTAAAACCTTCAAATATTTACAGCCTATGCCACTGGACCTTTCACTTTGAAGATTCTGACCCTAGAGCCTTCACCAAAGCCTCTAGTCACTTCCAGACCTTTAATCTTGATATGTTGAACATTAAACTGCATTTTTCTAGACCCAGTTTGACCCCTAGTTGACCATGGGTCAAAATGACCAAAATACCCCTATAGGGCTCAAATGGTGATTTCAAACCAAATGAACTCCGAATTGAACGCAACCACCTCCAGCAAATTTCAAATCTCATTTCAAACCTATTGGACCCTTTTCCAACCCTTGGGTCAATCTAGTTGACCAAGTCAACAGTTTTGACCCAAATGGCCCTTTAAGGGTCTAAATAGGTGTTTTGACCCAAATGACCTCTCTAGGCCATCCAACCATTTCCATCAATCTTGAAATGCCATTTGAAACCTGTTCGACCCAAACCCAGACCCTGGGCCAACCTAGTTGACCAAGTCAACCTAGGTTGACCAAACAAGCCCTTAAGGGTCAAAACAGGCATTTTGACCAAATTGACCTCTCCAGACCTTGGGACCACCTCCAATGGTCTCCAAATGTCATTTCAAATCTGTTGATCCCATTTCCAGGCCTTGGGTCAACCTGGTTGACCGAGTCAACCTAGTTGACCCAAATGGCCCCTTAAGGGTCCAAATAGATGTTTTTGACCTAAATGACCTATTTAAGCTATGGAACCACTTCCATTGATTTTAAAAAGTCATTTCAAACTTGTTGAGCCTGATCTCAAACCCTGAGCCTAGCTGGTTGACCAAGTCAACCAATTTTGGCTTAAGGGCCCATTAAGGGCCCATTAAGCCCTTTTGACTCAATTGACCCATATAAACCATGGAATTACTTCTACCAGACTCCAAATACCTTTTCAAACCTGTCCAGACCAGACTCGCACCTTGGTTCAACTTGGTTGACCCAGTCAACCTAGGTTGACCAAAATCAACCCTTAATCCCTTTCATTTTAAATTAAATTCCAAACGCATTTAAATCTTGGGAAAATTTTGTCCAAGGTATTTTAATTAATCCCTCAAGTGGCCCTAGCTGCCACATCACCTATTGTTGACCAGTTGACTAGTCAACATTGGTCAACAAATTTTTTTTAATGCTTTAAGAGACTTAAATACACAAGCAAGTGTGAGTCACCTCAACCCCTTTGAACCCAACACCCAAGACATCCCTCCATGCCACCTCAGCTGTCCACTTGGCTGTTGACTGGTCAAACCAGTCAACAAATGGTCAAAGAGGCTTCCAAATGGTTAAAATCCTTAATTAAATTTATTAAACTTAAACTCAAATTAATTCAGCAGATTAGTTAGGGTCTAGAACATTCCTAAAGCTCATCATGACCCTTGGATCTAGATCCAAAGGTTCCTATCTCTCCATGTGTCCAAATAGAGGACAAAACTCCCTTTCCATGTAGGATGTCCTCTAGTCCTTTGATTCTTCTGCTCCCACCAACTCCCTGGACAGGTGGCAATCATCCAGGAGCCCTCTCAAACAATCTCAGCCACCCATTCAATCTGGAGACATTTGAATAGGGAGGAAATGCCCTAATCCCTCTCATATTCAATCCCTACATCCTCTCACCTACCTAAAGCTCTTCCAGCAAAACTCTTTGTTCGTTTGAGCTTTATTTAAACCAAAATTTGGTGTGAATATTGGTGAGTACATATCTGACCTCCAGTAATTTTTACATAGCTGTTGGAGTTATCTTTGAATAGTTATTAATTTTCTAATCTATATGTAGTTAGTAATTTAAATAACTTTTGATTAATTAATAATTTAAATAATTATTTTATAAAATTATTCTGATAATTGAAAATTTCAGAGATGATTAAGTCTAGATTAAACAAAATTTAAGAACTATTTTTGAATTTAATTAATTTGAAATTATTTTTTTTATTAACTTCAAAATTTAAAAAAAAATATATATATATATATATATATATATATATATATATATATATATATATATATATATATATATATATATATATATATATATATATATATATATATATATATATATATTATATATATATATATATATATATATATATTTGAAATCTATTTTAAAATGTACATTTATCTAAATTTTAAACTTTTAAGGAGATCCTTTGAAATTTTAAATGTAGATCAAGCATGTTTGAATAGAAATTATGGGGATTAATTAGTGCATAGTTGTGCTTTAGCTCTTCATTAATTAAGATTTAAGTTAAGTTAATTTTGTTAGTTTTTGCATGTTTAGGTTATACACACACCACCTAGTCTAGGTTCTCCTAGATTTAAGGACTTGAGTGTGATGCTTATGTGTTTCATTCATACTTGTTCAAGGTTTAGAGAAGATTTGATTTGAACCTAATTAACTTAGTGACATCATTAAGGACAACAATTAGGGACATGTGTTTAGAGAACTTAGAATATTTCCAATAATTAGGATTCACTTCTACTTGAGTTGAAACTTCAAACACTTGAACTTAGTGACATATACAGCCACTATGAAAATTTTCACTGAATTTGGAAATCATTAAGGCCATAATTAATTTTCTAAGTCTTAAACCCTTAATTAACCCTTAAAACTTCAAGAAAATGTAATAAATCCATTTTAAATCTAAAAATTAAGTTTAATCCCTCTAACTGACCATAATTAAATCCTTAACCAATGAAAATTAAAATCAAAATTATTTGACAGCAATTTAAACCTTAATTTAATTTTAAGTGAAAATTAATATTTAATTAATATAATTAATTAAAAAATATTAAAATTTTCAAAAAATTTCCAAACACTTGGGAATCTCTCCTTAGGTCATTTCTGACCTTTGGAGCTGATTTCAAAGAGTTTGGGATTCATTTGAAGCAAAATCACAAAAAGGCCCCTCTAATTCAGTAATTTCAAGAAATTCATTAAATACCTAAACTTCAAACCTTCATAACTAATTCAAGAAAAATCCAAATCACCCAAACTCACTTGAATTCAACTCCTAATAAGGTGTAATATTTATTAAAAATATCAAATTCCAGAAATCTATAATATTTCAAAAAGTCAACAAATCGGTCAACTCTAGGTCAAATCTAGTTCAAAACTTCAAACCTTTGTAATAAAATGTAGAAAAATTCGATTTCAACGTACTTACCTTCTAACTGATCGTAGTGAGGTCTAGTATTTTAATAAAATGTTAAATCTCCAGAAAACACTCTTAATCAAAAATTCAATTTTCAACCCTTTAATTAAATGATTAAAATATTCAAAATTCATAAAACTCAAAATTGCTTTAAAATTCCAGAAAATGTTAACTTAATGTTTAAAACATTCAACAAACCTCTTAAAACATAACAACCATCCTAAAGATGAAGTTTATTGGCCGGACTACTCCGGGCTGCGGGGCTAAGTGTCCTAAGGAGGCTGGTTCCTCGAGCCTGGTGGCACAACGCCACGAATGGATTCCAAGGGGTGTTAAACCTTAAAATAGATTAATCATTAATTATTTAACCTTTTAAAACCTCTAATTCAACTACATTAATTTGGTTTATCGGCTGGACTACTCCGGGCTGCGGGGCTAAGTGTCCTAAGGAGGCTGGTTCCTCGAGCCTGGTGGCACAACGCCACGAATCGATTAATGGCAAACTCAAATGAATCAAACTTTAAAAATCAACAACCTTAATTAAAATTCATTAACTTTCAAATTTTAATCAAATCAAATCACTTAATTATATCGGGTACCACTGGGTAACCCAGGCCTACGAGACTATTAACTTAGCCCCAAGGAAGGTGAAATAAACTTCACGGCCTCGGTGTGAAACAAAGGTGATATTCAACAAATAATTAATAATCAATTTTAAAATTAACTTCAAGCCATTAATACTTAAACTCAAATTTAAATCCCTTAAGTCTTTCAACCAACCAGAACCTTAAGCAACTTCAATCTAATGATCCTATTTAGGATATATCCAAACCACACGTCCTACCTCACACACTATAGATGGTTTGCTAGGACAACCGACTCTAGTTTTAGGCTAGGCCGGTGTTTACTTTTCTGTTGTGTGATGGGTTTTCGAGTTTTCACTGCATGCTGTTTGCTAGTTTAGAATTGATTGATTGTTTATTTATTTAATGCAATCTGTTGAGCACTTTAAATTTCAAATATATCAATTGCTTGAGATTCATATATCAACCGCTTGAGATCAAATATTAACTGCTTGGGGCTGTATATATAACTGTTGATTATTAGGATAACCCTGCAGGATCGAGTCTAGATTTTTTCAATTTTGATTAATGTAAATTTGATTTGATATGGTTGTAAGTATTCAAAGTGATTTGAGTTTGGGATATTGATATCCAACTTGAATTCCAAAGAGGAGAAGACATCCCTAAAGGGGAGAGTCTTCGTCCATTTGGAAGATCAAGTTTGGATACTCTTCAAATATCCAAAGAGGAAAGATAACACCCCGATCAAGGGGGAGTTTCTTTTCATTTGGATATCCAGACCCGACGATCCAAGAAACAGCAGAAGGACGAAGAAGTGGATAACGAGAAGACCCATTCTCAAAGTCACTTGAGTCTTAAGATTAAAATCCGGGTTGTAGTCAGTGGTGCCCGGCCACTTTAATTTTCTGCAAAATTCTGTGATGTAATAATAAAGGGCACTTGCCTACGGACATTCAATTTGATATATTTAATTTGATTAATTTATTTAAATTGATTGCGCATTAGAGATACCTGCTTTTCTAGTCTTTTTACCTGCGTGCCGATTTTGATTTGACCTGGAATTCGATCGTAGGCTCTTAAGGACTTAATAAAACTTTTTCTACTTAAATTAAATTAAAATATTTAGGCTCACATAGAAACTCTAACGAATTTAAGAAGTAAGCCCGGGATCGCCGGAAGTTTTCATTTCATAGCATTCATTCAAATTCAAACTTTTAATTGAGTCGATTAGCATGCATCATATTAGCAACTAATTAAAAAATCTTTAAATCTTTAATTACATTAGCTTAAGCATCAAACCCAACATAAGTTTAAGGGACCATTTAGGATTCGCTCTAGATGTCGGTCCCGTTCTCAAATACATTTCTTAAATAACATCCCGACCACTCTACATAAATTGACCGGACTCATAATTTTAAATCGTTTAGGTGGTTTAGCTGGCTCCCCAATCCAGGCCGGGATAAGACCAGATTCGCATTGCACTAGCTATGTTCGGGGTGCTAACTTTTAGTGCCCAATTTAGACTTAGGTTCTGAGGCTGCCTCGGGCCATAAGATCTCAATTTTCGGGAATCGAATCCCAAATTTCTAATAAAATTGACCATTCAAACTTAAATCACTTTCAATCAAATTCAAGCCTAACACTTAGGATAGACTGAGGTGTTTCTGAAGTAATTCAGAATCCCAAAACACCTCCTACCTTTCTTCCTTTGACTCCAGAAATAAGTGTTCAACCTTGATCCAATCCCGATTGAAAATTCCTACCCTTTTCTTCCTTTGATGTCAAACTTTGAAAATCTTAAATAAAATTTACACCGCTATTTTAATCGAGAGTTTTCGTAGGAAATTTCGATTTCCTACGATGTAATTAACTACGAGGGCTTGCGCTCGTAGGAGATTTAGTAAACCAGAATTGATTTTCAAAATTAACTTTTTCAAAACCCTTAATTAATTATCTTTGGGGAAATTTAAAACTTTGAAATTCGAACCCATTAGGGAACGATATGTTCATCTTTCGAGGCGATATATTGTTCATAATAGAGTGTTCAATTTCAAAATTCCAAAATTAAATATTTCTCAAAGAAAATTAAATATTTTCCAAAACTATATATACTTAAATAAAAAAAAAATTTTTTAATCAAAACAGTACCTAGCAATACCAAGCAAATACCGCGCATATTCGTTTCGGGTTGGGTCGTCGGCCCGCGCGGTAAAGAGCAAGAGCACGTGGCGATATATTATAGGCTACCTGATGTATCTCTACGTCAGGTAACCTGAGGCAATAAAAATTCTATGATGTGGGACTAAAAAAGTTGTATGAAAAGTTTAGAATGTGAATGTGGGCTTATTTGGGCTAGTTGGGCTTCAAATTTTTATTTAGTTGGACTTCAAATTTAAATAATATGTATTATAAATTTAATATAATATATATTATAATAATTCTATTATAAAATATTAATATTATAAATGTATATATTATATTAAATATTATTCTTATAAATATATAAATATATTATTTTTAAATGATATTTATATTTATAATTTTGTATTACATATATTTTTAAATTTATAAATATTATTAAATGGTCATATATTTAATTATTTATAATATTAATGATCATAATTTTTTTATATTATAAATTTATATATTATATTAAGTATTATTCTTATAAATATATTATTCTTAAATGATATTTATATGTATAAAATTTTATTATATATTTTAAAATTTTATAAATATTATTAAATGCTCATATACTTATATTATATGGTTTTTTTTATTAATTTTTAATAATATTGTTTTTTATTACGTCATCCGGTTCGACCGGTCGAACCATGAACCTCTCGCTCTTCCGGTTCATTGTCCGGTCCGGTTTTCACAACCTTGCTTAAAACATCTTTAATAATGATATTCCTTTTTGCCATATTTTTAAATATTATTATTGTTAATATAATTAAAAGATATTTTGATTAGAAATAATTAATTATGCATATCTTTATTAAGAACTATACAATTAAATTAGTCTCACCAAGTAATAATTATTCACGCCTCTTATAAAAATTAAGTACATGTGTTGCATAAAAGATAGTCATCTAAGTAAATATAGTAGATTTAATTTTGAATCGTTTAAGCCAGTTTTTATTTTTTACTATTTTTAAGTGGTTTTTAATACAAAATTGTATTGAAAGTTATGAAAAAAATAATGATCAGGGGAATTTTCTCCTACTCAGTATAATAAGGCCAAAATTGATTGATAAAAAATTCCTAAAAATGAGACAATTTTGACCAACTATTGAACAATGGATGGCTAAAGTTGAAGTTGAAAAGATTTGACAAATTTTAATAGAATCATTTGAACTTCTTCTGAGTTATAAAAACTCTAGAATTCTCCAGGTCATTGTTGACCTCGTTTTTATCCTAATTTTGCCCTCGAGTGCATTTGGTTCAGTTGATCGGTCTTCGTCGGGTTCGCTTTAGTTCGAATCGACGTTGACTTGGATTTGATTTTTATTACAGAAATTTGGTCGAGTCGAATTGATCCTGACTAATTTTAATTAAAATTGGTTGGCGCGTTTGAGCCTCGTTGAGCTCAATTTGATTTTTTTAATCGACATTAATTTGAGCCTGTTTTTACTAAATTATCTTGTTTGAATTGAGTCAAGCCCAATCCGGTCCAAATTGACTCAAGCTGATCAGGATTTGACTCTGGTTTAATTAATTAGTTTGATCAGGCCCATTTAGACCTAAATCTATTCGATTCGGATTCAAGTCCAGACCAAATCAGCCTAATCTAATCCTAATGAAATCCATTTGACTTTCCCGAGCATTTGAATCTCTTCCTTAATCGGGAAATAGATTAAACGGCCTCGATTTGGCCTTGAAACCTTAGACCTGTCGCGGCCACAGTGCCTCAGTCGCGTGATATTCTTTCTCGAGGCTCCAACTCCTTTTTCACTTGGTTCAGTTTTGCCCTAGAGAGGGCATTCACGCCCGATCTCCCTATCTCACGCCCGCCTCCCTGAAGGCTAAGGCCCGAAATTCGCTCCTTCTCCCTGGCTCTCCCGATCTGCTCTCAGTTTTCGCATGAGCAAGAGGGGCGAAAGTCCCCCCCTACTCTGTCTCCTCTCTCTCACACTTGAGCTAGAGGACGACTTCCCTCCGCCCCTCTCTTTCTCTGGCGTGAGCCTAGCTCGTGAAGCCCAAAGCCGATCGAGATCCCCTTCCCCTGCCTTTGCTTTGTTCGTGAGACAATCGGCTTCGCACAACACCAGGCAGGATCTCCTTTCCCTCTCGGTTTTACGCAGCCCAGGTTGCGAGTTCTCTCTTCGTCCGATCCCGCTTCCAGCGACGAAGCCCAAGAAAAGTCGTAAGCTCCAAGCGAACTCGGACCCGTGGCCTTGCCCGACGTCCACCTCTCCCTCTCGCATCCGAAGCCCTAGACGGAACCGATTCCTTGCTCCCGTCCGACCTCCAGGACCGAACCCGATGGCTGGTCTGACCCAAACTGCAAGATGAGTATATTCCCTTCTCTTCCCTCTTCTTCCTCTTTTTCTTCTTCTCAAAAACAAAAAAAAAGGGAAATCTGAGAATTCTTGGGTCTTTTTCTTCTTCCTTTTGTTACAAATGTGTATACATGTGGTTGAGTTAGTTATCACCAGAATCATTGATGACTGTATGTGGTTTATTCATGCAAATTTAGATCAAGTACTTGTGGATCAAACTCTTCATGCTAGTTTGTTTTGCACGACCTTGCCAACGTAGCATATCACTTGCTCGATAAAATGCCGTAATGAGACTTCATTTATTTATGGAACTTTGTTTCAAAAGGTTTTAAGATGTTGATGTTTGAACTTGTGGGAAATACCTCAATTTTTGTTACAATAGACTTGGTGATGCCTTTGACATCATCTCATGTTATCTGACTCATGGCACTTGATTATCAAGTAATGTTTCAACCTTTGCGAGAAAGGATGAAGTCATTGTTTGTTTGGATTCTATGATAAATTCCCTATGGATTTCGTTTGGATAAGACACCACCTATTTTATAAGCTTTTGATTACGAAGATCAAGCCATATGATGTTGTAGATTGTGAAGGTTCTTTTATATATTGCTTAAATAGATTCTATCAAATAAGTGTAAATCAAGGCTTCCATGGTGGTTTGCTCTGTGTAATCCTAGAACCATTGCACGCCAAGTGTTTGGTAAAATGCCGTCAAGGGAAAGTCGTAACTATTTTGCTCATATAAAGGTTCTATGTAATAGTCTCACACATATGGATGCTTTTCCGAAATCATTAGCTAGAAGTTTAAAAAAAAAACTGAGAATGAATTTGTTTCTTAGATGGAATGTGTAGAGTTATAGATCTTTCTTTTTTTTACTCAACGCTCGTAAATAAGTTTTGTATCTCTCAATAGAAGTGAGCCCTCTAGTTTATCTCTCATGCACCTAATTACCTTTCCTCCTTAAGTGGATGTGTCTCGTTTCCTCTTTTATTTGGCGATGTTTTGTTGGTGTAGAGAATAGTGGTTTCCACACATAGATCTTTTATGTTGTTTTAAAACTCTTGGAGGTGATGAAGGATTTGTTTCATGATTGAAGAATTGATGTAGCTTAACATTCTCTTAGTAGTTAAAGGAAAGGATCTATACGGTTAGAACTTCTGAGAAATATTTATGGTTGTTGCTATACCTCTTGAGTTGGATTTTGATCTTCTACACATTACTTTATCTAGATATGTGCTCTATCATTATAGCATGAGATATCACCCTTAACAAAAGGCATTGTTGTGAGCATATGAATTTTACCGTATCGAAAGGTTGGCCCAACATATGAACCGTTGTGGATTCTTTTGTTCTTTGGATTATACACTTGCAAACTCTCTTGAAATGCTTGACGATGCATAATATGGGGCTTATTGGAGAATGGTCAAGTGTTGTCAATGTGACTTTTGCATAGATTCATGCATGGTATTGCTTCGTGTTGGTTGGAATGCCTCTTTTTGTTGAATTTTGAGAAAACAAATCTGTATCGAAACTTCTTTTTCATAATTGTATTTATGGTTGAAGTTTAATGTCAAATAAGTTGTTTGCTTATTACTTGATTCGGAAAGGCATGGCTTTGAGTTTTCACTCTCAAAATATACATAGTTTAATTTATCTCATTATGTCAAAAATAATCTCATGAGTTACTTTTGAGATGAAAATTCTATGACTTGTTTTATGCCAAAAATATTATAAGTTCTCTTATGGTTGGAAAGTTTTGTGGAGTACGCCATATTGAAGGGTATCTATTGGATTTAGATGTTGGAAAGCATTCGTTGGGTTTATGTTTCATATAAAAGTTGTATCTATAGATTTAATGTAGTGATGCTATAAAGCTCTCTTTTGGCGAGTTTCTTAAGTGCCTCGGAAAAAAATTTGGGAATGGTTGCTAGAACTTATTGTATACATTTGTGACCTATTAGAGTGAAGATGAATGTGAAATAGTTTATGCTGTTTTATGTGGCAATTGAAAAAATGTTGTGACTTAGTTTGTGTTGAAGAATCATGCTTTTTTTTTTATGTTGTCCCTCGCCAGAAGGCTTTACGAGTCGTTTTATAATTAGAAAGTTTCGTGAATTCTTATATTATTGAGAGCTTTATGAAAAGTTTTGCAAGTCATTTTGTGTTGAGAAGTTTTTTATGGTTTGTTCTATGTTGGAGAATTTTATGATTTGTTTTATATTGAGGAGATTTGTAATTTGCTTCATGATTGGAAATATTGGTAAATGACTTTATGTTAAAGTTTCATGAGTGATCTTCAAAAAAAAAAAATATGTCATAAGTTGTTTTATATTGGAAGAATTTCAAGAATGATGTCATGTTAAAAAAAGTTTTGTGAATTGTTTTGTATCGAGATGCTTTATGATGGGTTTTATGAATTGTTTTATGTAGTGACTCGTGAATGTTTCATGATGGAAAGCTTTACAATGTCTTCTCATTGAGAAAACTTTCACGAGTCTACCCCTTTCCAAATAAGAAGAAAATTACTTGAATTGTTTTATTTTGTGTTGGGAAGGTTTTAGTAGGTCGTTCATGTAGGGCTTTATGTGTAGTCTCATTGGAAAAGTTTTATAAGTCTTTTGGGGATTCATGGTCTTACAATTGGCTTCGGGTTGAAAGATTCTTTTGTGTCTTTGTTTGTTTGAAGTGAATGATCTTGTTTATGTGGGCAGTTGTCTTTCTTCTTGCTTGCACTTGTTTTTCTAGATGGTTTTAGATTAGTGGGTAGTAAGATCATGTTTTGGGTTTTAAGTGAGAGGTCTATTTTGGGGGATTTGTTTCTCTTTGTCGTTTGGAGCTTTGTTTAGAGGGCAGGTTTAGTTGTTTGAGTCGAGTCAAATATATCAAGTGTTATGTTTGGAATGTGGGAACAGTAAAATGGCATCAGAGCGTCTTCTCTCCTATTCATACTACATTGAATAGGAATGAGGGGAGCTTTAGAGACATGCTTGACTTCAAAGAAGCATGTCCAATAACAAAGTGCCTACATTCCTTTATCACTTTGTTTTTCTCACTCCTTTCTTCTTGGCATTTTGTCATTTTTGTTCTTTACTTCTCGCATTTATATTACTTTCCTACTTATGGTCTTATTTCATTCATGGGTCCCTAAACCTATTAATACATGTATGAATGTCTAGAAAGATTAGAAAAACATCTCATTTCGTTTCCTATAACACTAGTGACAACTAAGGACAAAAATTAAGGATCGAGTCTTAGATAACATAGACTTAGGATGCATGTTCCTTATAGGATAGAGACATTAAAACTTAAATTTAGTGACACATTTTCCTAGATCTAGTATTCATTAACTCACTAATAATCAACCAATGAAAGTTAATCTTAATTCAATGTTTAACAAATACACTAAAACACTTAATTTGTACTCGAACCATAATTAATATTTCATAATCTCTAAAATACAAACTTAAATTAGATCCAACAAATCTAATAATCCACTCATAACGAACTTAAAATTTAAAAGATGTAGATTGAGTTAGGACAACAAATCTAAACTAAAATTCATTAAGTTAAAAATCTTCTAAAATCCAAATCTACTAACTCACCTAAAACTCAATCAAACCTTAAACTAATCTACTAAAATCAATCAACAAACTTCTTAATATAACTATATCAACTTGGTTTTTAGGATGGACTACTCCGGGCTGCGGGGCTAAGTGTCCTAAGGAGGCCTGGTTCCTCGAGCCTGGTGGCACAACGCCACGAACCAGTTGATAGCAAACTTAATTAATCTAACCCCTTAATTGATAATAAACTGCCTAATTCATCTTTCTTTCTAATTCGTAACTATTGAATAATTCAATCAAATCCTAAAATAAAATCTCTTAAATCAATCTTTTAAAATCAGTCAACAAACCCTTTAATATATAACAATCACTCCAAAGATGAAGTTTATTGGATGGACTACTCCGAGCTGCGGGGATAAGTGTCCTAAGGAGGCCTGGTTCCTTGAGCATGGTGGCACAACGCCACGAATGAATTCGATGGAGTGGCAAAACTTTAAACTTAATTGATTATTAATGATTTGAATCAAATATCAATCAATAATAAATCACCTAATATACCTTTCTTTTCTAATTTATAACCAACTAAAATAATTAAATAAAAATTGGTTGTCACTGGGTAACCCAGGCCTACGAGGCTATTAAGTTAGCCCCAAGGAGGGTGAAATAAACCTCACGGCCTCGGTGTGAAACAAAGGTGGTAATCAATCAAATACTAAAAATAAAATCTCTAAAATCAATCCTAAAAATACTTATATTTAAACTCAAATTAAAAATCTTCCTTTTGACCTCTAACAAATCAAATGCAAATAACTTGAACTAATAATCCTACATAGGACATACCCTAAATTACACAGCCTACACATACCTTAGACATGTCTGATTAGAACACGACTTTTAGCTCTAGGTCAGGCTTACATTTTCTCTTGTTATTCAATGCTTGTTACATATACATGTTCTATAAATACAATTATTAAATTTCCTGTTAGTTATATCTTTGTTATTTATCTGCATTTCTTTTCTGAACGGCATCTACGCTCATATATATATTTCTCTGTTATCTTTTCTTGCAAGGTACATTGGAGCTTAATGATCGGGAGCTAAACGGAGCAATTTACTTATAAGCTTTTAAGTGGCAGCGCCACATACAGTCAGGTATAATTTCTGCAATTTGTAAAGTAATTTTTTTTAAATATATATCGAAACAGCTTCACATCATACACAATTTGTTAGTAGGTATTCTAGCATGTTTAGGTAGCCAGCCTTAGGTTAGTTCACTGACGAAGCTTTGACCCTATAGCTCAAAGCTTGCCCCCTTCTGTGAGCCCTAGAGATCATTAGGGTCATTTAGGCCTGTAGAGTAGGCCACCTACTTGTGCCATTGGGCATCGTCGTTTTCCCACACGAAGTAGGCATCGCTAGGTTTTGGCCTTCTGGTTTTGGGTACGACACCCCTCTTTTTTCTTTCTTTTTTTTTGTGAGCCTTAGAGACCATTAGGATCATTTAGGCCTGTAGAGTAGGCCACCTATCTGTGCCAGTGGGTACCGTTTGAATGATTTTCTGTGCGGGTACCTTGCCTGGAGGGTACCCTTAGGGTGTGTTTATTTACTTTTTCTGTACTCTGAATGTCATGCATGCATTTGTTTTTACACACTTTACCTCACATTATGCTTCACTTACATACATGCATCACATCAATAGATTTAGGGATATTTCGTATCTGTTTCATGCATCATACATGGCGCTAGGTACATCCTTTTGCATATTGTAGAGTCCCTGATTAAAATATTTTAAACTACAAATCTTTGATTTCCTAGGATAGAGCCTTCCTATCTCGTATACATATAGAGCGATTGATTGTGTTTAGGATGTTAGCTGGCAGCTCACTCCAGGCAAGCATAAGTCCAGGTTGTACACCCTTCAGTGTGTCTCCTTTCATCTATGTTTTGAGTATGTCTTTTCTCTTAGGATAGTAATCTGGTCGTTGATCTTCTAAACTCAAAATTTTAATCATATCTTTATCCATTCAAAAGGTCTAATCATCATTAAAGATAAATAGAATAGACTCTTTGGAATAGAACTTAGGAACTCTTTTTATGCACCAAATTAAGAAGTGAATAATACACCATCCTTAGTCGAGAGTTTTCTTAGACCGAGGTCTAAGATGTAATTAACTACGGGGGCTTGCGCCCGTAGGAAACCGATCCCCACAATCAAATAAACCCTATTCGATGCTGATGTATCAAATAGGGGAAATCTCGTGAACTTTTGGGTTATAGATATTATTATCCATCGAGGTTGGTAGGTGAAAGCCGCCATTCTTCATGGCTAATCGTATCTATAACTCCATCTGCTCTTCCATCGGCCTGCTTGTGTCAAGTGTAAAGGTCTACGACTACTTTGTCCTACGGGATAGTGTGATCGTGCTCTTTGCATTCGAACCACACGAGCGGAATCCTTTCGGAGACCCATAAATTTCTGGCGACCACGGTGGGACAGGTTTCTCTCTCCATCTTTGGATGTTGTATTATTCACTTATGTAGGTAATCCTAGTTTGGTGCCTAGTTTGAGTTCCCATTTTCTATTCCACTCTCTTCTCTTAATTCTTAGTGAGAGTTAGACATTTTTAATGTATAAAAATTTAATTAAAATTTTGAGGTTATTAGATCTTTTTTTATTATTATTATTATTATTCTCAAATTCAAATCCAGATCAGTCTATTTCAAGTCAATCTCATTCAAATCAAAATTTCCATATTTATCAATTCATAGTCGGAATTCTTTTAGACTTAATCTTGTTTCATATCATTTCAAATGAGTGTTCATGTTCTATCTTTAATTACATGATTCATATACTTGGCATAAAATCTAGCATCTATCATCTCTCTTGTTTGAGGTCCTTTAGACTTGATCTTGATTCATATCAGTCCAAATAAAAATTCAAATGCTATTTTCAATGGAAGGGTCCTTAAATTTTACATATACGAATTTTTCAAAAGAAAATTTAATTTGAAAAAAGTTAGAGTTTTAAATATAGTACAAACTTTTGAGAGAAGTTTCTTTAAAGAATAAGTGACTTATTTTTCATAATGAAAATTTATCTCTATTTTATTTAAAAAAGAATAGAATGAAGTAAGTGTTGGTTGACTCCCCTAAACACTTAAAGAAGAAAATTCATGATGATCCATAAAAAGAGCATGTCTCTCCCTCCCATTTCTTGTGTGTGATAATTTCATTTTTTTTGAACTCAAATCTATATCAAAATGAAATTAAATTTAGAAATGAAAATTTTCTCCGTTAGCTTGCAATTTTCTATCTCATAGTTGTCATTTGCATGCTTATGAATTTAATTCAAAATTTTCTTAATTAAGTTGTTCATTCTTATCATAGGGTCGAGTTTGTTTTGTGAATGGTTCTTCCTTACATAAGAGAGTGAGTTTTCTTCTCTTATGTTTGGAAGATAATTTCACAACTGAGAATGTATTATTTTAGAGATTTAGAAAGAAAGCCAATTACAAGAAATGAAAAGATGCGCAAAGCACCAAAAAATGAAAGATGCACAAAGTGCATCAAAAGTGAAAAGATGCGCAAAGCGCCAAAAGTTAAAGATACACAAAGTGTATCAAAAATGAAAAGAAGCACAAAGTGCCAAAAATTTACAAAGCAGGCATAAAATGAGCCTAAAGTGAAAGTGTAAATGGCTTGCCTTTCTTGGAAATCTCTAAATCTCAGAAAACTCATGTGTCATTTGATATTTTTAACACTTGAGTTTGAAAATGATGACTTTGAATTCATATTATGCATTGATAATCTATTAGATATAAAATATTATCCGTGCAAGAAAATTGAGAAGATTCAATTTCTTCTTCTAATTTATATCTTTTTGAATTAGATTTTAATTCAAATAATTCTTATCTAAGGGAGAGAACCCAGTTTAGCTTGTAGGGAGCTTGACTTGGGTTAGCAAGTTTTAAATTCCTAACCTTTTTGGGTTTAGATGGAGTCAACCCACTCTTTACTAAGTTTTCAATTTTGGTTCCATTTGTTATTTTGATTGGGCCAAAATAATCAAGAGATAAATCTTTCATTTTGGAAAATAATACTCTTACTCTTTGATAAAATTTCTACTCTTTGAAAAATTATGTGAATCAAATTTATCTCAATTAATTGATGTGTGTTTAACATCTCTTAGAGCTTTTACTATTGAGTGTGTTTAAATGCCCATCTCATTCTTTAGAAAAATTCATGTATAGAAATTTTTTGGACTCCAACATTTGATTATAAATCATTCTTAAGGACTGATATGATATTCCCTTGATTGCACTCTCATTTTCTTTTGGAATCTTGGTTGTTTTGCTTTCTTGTTTGAGAGCTACTCACTCATTCAAGCTTGTTGTTTCTGTTCACTTGTTTGGGAGTCACTTTCCCACTCAAGTTGTTGGTTTTGGTCACCTGCTTGGGAACCACTATCCCATTCAGGTTGTTGTTTTGTTCACTTGTTTGGGAGCCACTATCCCATTCAAGTTGTGGTCTTTGTTCACTTGTTGGGAATCACTCCCCCGTTCAAGTTGTTATTTATGTTCACTTATTTGGGAGCCACTATCCCATTTAAGTTGTTGGTGTTTCACTTGTTTTGGGAATCACTCTCCCATTCAGGTTCTAATTCCATTGCTCAGTTGGGATTCATTCCGTTGGATCTTTCTATATGTGATTGTTCTGTTGTGTCATTTCTCATATTGGTGTCATACTAGCTTTACCTTGATTTGCATGTGAGTATTCATCTTTATTCCATTTCGTTCTTCCTCCACGGACAGACCCGTAGGAGAGATTTCTCATTCAATTTCTGGTGGATTTCTTTGTTCAAGAGATCTTCTTTTGCCACTTCATTTCTCTTTCACTCTTTGTTTTGCTGTTTCGAATGTGGTCAAGCAAACATTGAGTAATCCTCAATCATCGTTTCGAATATGGTCAGGTGGATGTTGGATTCTTTTTCTCTTTTTTGACCTGCTGTTGCGAATGTGGTCAGACAGGCATTAGACCTCTTTGGGAAGCTCTTTATTCGCTGTTGCGAATATGGTCAGGTGGATATTGAGCTGTTCTCATTCGCCATTGCGAATACGGTCAGGCGAATGTTGAACCCCCTTTTTCTTTTCCCCTTTGTCTCGCTGTTTCGATCTGGTCAGGCGAACATTGGGTTGTCCTCATTCACTGCTACGATCTGGTCAGGTGAATGTTGGATTTTGTCTTTTGTCCCACCGTTGCGATTTTGGTCAGGTGGACATTAGACTTTCGGGAGGGCTCATTATTTGCTGTTGCGAATATGGTCAGGTGGATTTTGAGCCATTCTCATTCGCTGTTTCGATCTGATCAGGCGAATGTTGAACTCCCTTTTCTGGTTGAGAGAGCCCGACAGAGTCCCTGGGAGGCATTCCTCACTACTCTTTTCTCTTTTGTCCCACCATTGCGATTTTGGTCAGGTGGACATTAGACTTTCGGGAGGGCTCATTATTCGCTGTTGCGAATATGGTCAGGTGGATTTTGAGCCATTCTCATTCGCTGTTTGGATCTGGTCAGGCGAATGTTGAACTCCCTTTTCTGGTTGAGAGAGCCCGACAGAGTCCCTGGGAGGCATTCCTCACTACTCTTTTCTCTTTTGTCCCACCGTTGTGATTTTGATCAGGTGGACATTAGACTTTCGGGAGGGCTCATTATTCGCTGTTGCGAATATGGTCAAGTGGATTTTGAGCCATTCTCATTCACTGTTTCGATCTGGTCAGGCAAATGTTGAACTCCCTTTTCTGGTTGAGAGAGCCCGACAGAGTCCCTGGGAGGCATTCCTCACTACTCTTTTCTCTTTTGTCCCACCGTTGCGATTTTGGTCAGGTGGACATTAGACTTTCAGGAGGGCTCATTATTCGCTGTTGCGAATATGGTCAGGTGGATTTTGAGCCATTCTCATTCGCTGTTTCGATCTGGTCAGGCGAATGTTGAACTCCCTTTTCTGGTTGAGAGAGCCCGACAGAGTCCCTAGGAGGCATTCCTCACTACTCTTTTCTCTTTTGTCCTACCGTTGCGATTTTGGTCAGGTGGACATTAGACTTTCGGGAGGGCTCATTATTCGCTGTTGCGAATATGGTCAGGTGGATTTTGAGCCATTCTTATTCGCTGTTGCGATCTGGTCAGACGAATGTTGAACTCCCCTTTTCCTTGACCCTTTGTTTCGCCATTTTGATCTGGTCAGGTGAACATTGGGTCATCCTCATCCGCCGTTTAGATCTGGTCAGGTGGATGTTGGATCTCTTTTTCCTTCTGTTCTGCTGTTTCAATCTGGTCAGGCAGACAGTCGATTCTTTACTTTTCTCTACTCTTGTTCACTGTTTCGATCTGGTCAGGTGAGCACTGAGTCTTCCCCATTCGCTGTTGCGAATATGGTCAGGTGGATGTGGGACCCCCTCTTTCTTTCTCCTTCTGTTATGCTGTTTCGATCTGGTCAGGCAGACAGTTGGCTCTTTCCTTTCTTTACTCTTTACTCACTGTTTCGAATATGGTCAAGTGAGTCTTGAGTCTTTTCTCCATTCACTGTTTCGATCTGGTCAGGTGAATGTGGGATGTTTCTCTTTTTCCTTCTGTTCTGCTGTTTCGATCTGGTCATGCAGACAGTCGTTTCCTTACTTTACTCTTGTTCATTATTTCGATCTGGTCAGGTGAGCATTGAGTCTTCCCCATTCGCTGTTGCGAATATGGTCAGGTGGATGTGGGACTCCCTCTTTCTTTCTCCTTCTATTCTGCTGTTTCGATCTGGTCAGGCAGACAGTTGGCTCTTTCCTTTCCTTACTCTTCACTCACTGTTTCGAATATGGTCAAGTGAGTCTCGAGTTTTCCTCCATTCACTGTTTCGATATGGTCAGGTGGATGTGAGACCCCTTTTCCTCTCTATTCTACTGTTGCGATGTGATCAAGCAGATATATGATTTTCTTATCTTTGATTATTCTTCATTACCTCCTTATGATTATTACTCTTTGTTATTTGATATAATTTTCAAGTGATGATTGAATTCCTTTTTCCTTGCATCACCTTTTAGTTCTAGGTGATCGTTGAGTCTACTCTAGTTCTTTATGTCACTACTTTGATTTTACTCATATGGGCATAGAATCCTTATCCCTTCCTTCTATTCTGCTATTTCAGTATGAATATGCAGATAGTTGGGTTTATTCACTTAGCTCTTTCTTACTATTATGTTTTAGTCAAGTGAGTATTGAGTCTCCTTCGTTCGCTGTTTCGATTTGGTCAGGCGAATTTTAGATTTCTTTCTTTCTTCTGTCCCACCATGTTTGCATGATTGAGTGATTATTATATGAATAAATGATTGTTGTATGACTATATGATCATTTGCATGATTTGATGAATGTTGGATGACTAAATGAGCATATAATTGAGTGGCTATTGCATGATCATGTGAATCATTGTATGATTACATGATTGCTATGTTATTATTTCATGATTGTTTGCTTATCGTGTGGTTTGGTAATCACTATATAACTAAACAATTATTATGTGATAGTGTGAGTATTATATGGTTGTAGTTATGACTTAACCATGTGTTATTAAATGACTGCATCACTATTGCATTATTGTGTGATCATAATAAAGATTGCTTGACTATTGTGGAAGTGCATAATCATTGCATTGTTCTATGATTGTTGGTGATCATTGCACATTTGCTTATTATTATGTAGTTTGATATGATGATTATTGTATATTTATCGCATGACTATGTGGTTATTATACGATTACATGATTGCATGATTATGTTATTGATATATAATTGCATGAGCATTGTGTGATTGTATGTTCATAACATGGTGGGACACTTATTGCATGCTTGTTGTATGATTGTATGTTTCTTGAATCTCCTTAGTTGATCGTAGGACTGCATCTTCCTAGTGAGTCTCTTTAGCTAGTTATAAGTTTGCATCTTCCTGGCAAGTCTCTTTGGTTGATCGTAGGATTGCGTCTTCTTGGTGAATCTTGTTCGTGGTTTTTTTTGGGTTGTACCTTCTTAGAGATAAGGAGGTCAACGCCAACACGTACGGTTCACCCATTGTTCACCGCGCCTGTTGGGGTGGAGTTTGTTGACCTCGTTTTTATCCTAATTTTGCCCTCGAGTGCATTTGGTTCAGTTGATCGGTCTTCGTCGGGTTCGCTTTAGTTCGAATCGATGTTGACTTGGATTTGATTTTTATTACAGAAATTTGGTCGAGTCGAATTGATCCTGACTAATTTTAATTAAATTTGGTTGGCGCGTTTGAGCCTCGTTGAGCTCAATTTAATTTTTTTTAATCGACATTAATTTGAGCCTGTTTTTACTAAATTATCTTGTTTGAATTGAGTCAAGCCCAATCCGGTCCAAATTGACTCAAGCTGATCAGGATTTGACTCTGGTTTAATTAATTAGTTTGATCAGGCCCATTTAGACCTAAATCTATTCGATTCGGATTCAAGTCCAGACCAAATCAGCCTAATCTAATCCTAATGAAATCCATTTGACTTTCCCGAGCATTTGAATCTCTTCCTTAATCGGGAAATAGATTAAACGGCCTCGATTTGGCCTTGAAACCTTAGACCTGTCGCGGCCACAGTGCCTCAGTCGCGTGATATTCTTTCTCGAGGCTCCAACTCCTTTTTCACTTGGTTCAGTTTTGCCCTAGAGAGGGCATTCACGCCCGATCTCCCTATCTCACGCCCACCTCCCTGAAGGCTAAGGCCCGAAATTCGCTCCTTCTCCCTGGCTCTCCCGATCTGCTCTCAGTTTTCGCATGAGCAAGAGGGGCGAAAGTCCCCCCCCCCTACTCCGTCTCCTCTCTCTCACACTTGAGCTAGAGGACGACTTCCCTCCGCCCCTCTCTTTCTCTGGCGTGAGCCTAGCTCGTGAAGCCCAAAGCCGATCGAGATCCCCTTCCCCTGCCTTTGCATTGTTCGTGAGACAATCGGCTTCGCACAACACCAGGAAGGATCTCCTTTCCCTCTCGGTTTTATGCGGCCCAGGTTGCGAGTTCTCTCTTCGTCCGATCCCGCTTCCAGCGACGAAGCCCAAGAAAAGTCGTAAGCTCCAAGCGAACTCGGACCCGTGGCCTTGCCCGACGTCCACCTCTCCCTCTCGCATCCGAAGCCCTAGACGGAACCGATTCCTTGCTCCCGTCCGACCTCTAGGACCGAACCCGATGGCTGGTCTGACCCAAACTGCAAGATGAGTATATTCCCTTCTCTTCCCTCTTCTTCCTCTTTTTCTTCTTCTCAAAAACAAAAAAAAGGGAAATCTGAGAATTTCTTGGGTCTTTTTCTTCTTCCTTTTGTTACAAATGTGTATACATGTGGTTGAGTTAGTTATCACCGGAATCATTGATGATTGTATGTGGTTTATTCATGCAAATTTAGATCAAGTAGGTGTGGATCAAACTCTTCATGCTAGTTTGTTTTGCACGACCTTGCCAACGTAGCATATCACTTGCTCGATAAAATGCCGTAATGAGACTTCATTTATTTCTGGAACTTTGTTTCAAAAGGTTTTAAGATGTTGATGTTTGAACTTGTGGGAAAGACTTCAATTTTTGTTACAATAGACTTGGTGATGCCTTTGACATCATCTCTGTTGACCTCGTTTTTCGCTCGAGCACATTCGATCGACGTGATTGTTCCTCGTCGAGTTCAATTTGACCCGAATCGATTTCAATTTGAGTTCAATTTGGTTTGATCAAATCGATCGAACTTAACCCGATTTTAAATCAAGCCGATTTGAACCAAATTCGCATCCAAACCTAACTTGAATCAGCCCAAATTAATTTTGAATAAATCCTAATTGCTTTTGGCTTAATTTGAATCTATCCCTAAATTCGGTAATCGCATCAAACGGCTCGGATCTCTTCCAAAATCTGTATTCGACCGTTGCCAATTTTCAATCGCGTGAGCCCTCGAATGAGAGATCGATTCGAGCGACTTTTCGTGTGAGCAGAATGTCACAGCGCCATTTTGAGCTTTTCGGAGCAGGGCAGAACGTCGGAAGACGTTAGAAGGCTTGGAAGAAGCCTTGGGCTGCCTCATTTTTCTCACGGGTATTCGCTCCCTCTCTCGGTCTCGTTCTCTCTGGCCCAAAAATCCCTAGACAGAGGTCGAGCCTCCGGTTCCTCTCTCACACCCGAGCTCCCTCTTCCTCTCCGATCCCCTCTTAGTCACAGAAATAGGAAGGAGCCCGAAGGTCTCCGGCTCCCTCTCCCTTTTTCGTATCTCTCTCGTTCAAGGAGGTCAGCCGACACCGAAGCCCCCTCCTGTTTCCCTGTGTTCGTGAACTCCGGCCAAGGCCGAAGCCTTGCTCCCGTCCGAAACCGAACTGGTCTAGATCGCACCTGGACGAGACCGAACTCCTCTTTGCAAGCCAAGGCCGGTGCCCTAGCTCCTTACCTTCGGCTTCGCACAGTCCAGAACCAATCCCGACGTCTAGATCTACTCGAACTCCCCTTCCTTTGCAAGGTGAGTATTCTCCCCTTCTCTTCACTTATTATCCTTCTTCTTCTTCTTCCTTGTTTTCCCTTTTCCTCCTTTCTTCTTCTCATCCAGTTGGTGTATTTTCATCAATATGAAGTTGGAACGAGTTGATTTCGGTTAGAATGAGCTTGACAAAGCATTCCCTATCATTTCTTGTTGTTTAGTTTTATTGTAGTTATTTGAGTATCAAGTGATGTTTTAATGCTTTTTTTTGAAGCTTGGAGATGGTTGTTGCTATCCTTAGATAATTTCATATACTTGAAAGTGAGTAGCTAGCATGTCAAAGTTATACTGGATTTATGCTATATCTTCTAGAGTCTTAGATGTGAATGGTTTAGGATTATGAGAAGCCATGTTGTTCTTTTACTAAGGCATGCATATAAACTATTTGGTAAAATGTCTCAAAGAGGTCTCACTTGGAATGAAAGAGTTTGAATGCAAGCTCTTACATCTATTTTAACTGAAAACTTTGTTTTATATATCAGTGACATGAAGGGTAAATAATATGTAGATTTGGAAGGACATTTGGTTGATGGATTTGGTTGTCTTATTCTTATTTTTGCTTTAGTAATGTGATATTGGAGATGGCTTGATCCTTGTCTAATAATCCATTCATGATATGGTTGACACTTTGCTTATAGTAAATCTTGATGACCTTTGAGTATATTCTTTGGTGATGTTTTCCAACCAAGTGTATATTTAGAGATTGATGAGACTTTGGTTTGAGACAAACTTTGCTTTAACTACAACTTATGAATCTTAGGGTTGGCATTTTGTTTATGATAAGTAGTGACAAATCTTAAGCAGTGAACTTTTCATAAATAAGTATAGATGTAAAGTATTAGTTGCTATGCTCATTTCAAGTATCTCTACGAAGCCCTTTGTTGTGCGCATACTTCGTGATGGCCATTGTTGAGCTCGCTATGGTATACATTAGCTTGCCTTGTTTTGGAATGAATAGTTGATATCTGAGACTTATATTTGATTCATGTTATGCCATTTGGAAGTCTAGGTGTGACATGGTGGTGTGTTTAAAAGAGATTATTTTATATTATCTATTAAGCCTTGCTTTGACTAAAGGTCTTAGAGATATTATTTTCTTCTATGATTTATTCTACTCGGATATCATTCATATAAGTCTTAATGCTTGGGAGGTTATCTCCTTGTTGGTTTTATTACGATGTTGTTGGCTCTTACTTCACGAATTTCAGAGAAATGAAATGAGATGTGCACACTACTCAGGTACTTATGTTTCTATGTGCTATAATACTCCCATAGAAATTTAGGCTCTCTAAAATTATTGTTGGAATTCACTAGTGGTTCTCAATTGTGATAAAGGTGTTTTGTAACTTTAAATTAAATTTGAAAGAGTTGAATGTGAGAATATGCTTCAACTTCATCTATACATTTGATATTATGGGTTTGTTCTCCTTGACGCATGTTTTGTTAAATAACACATGTTACATCTTTTCTTTCTTATACATGGTTTAGTAAGGTTGATGGAGTGGTAGTTATGCAACATTGTTTTTTTATGATAGTTCCTTGAAAGCATCTTCCTCCACCGTGATTGTGCCCTTATACTGTGATGATAAACTTATATATACCTCACGTATGGATATACTGTTGGCTACGAATTTTTAATAAAAAGTTGTATGTTTGGGTCATAAAAGGAAGTCTGTGAAGTTGGGTGAAAGCTTCTTGAATATTTGATGTCCTATGATATGAAGTTTGAAAAATTTTGTTAGAAGACCTTTATGTATTTTTGTTTCTCAATTGTGAACATTCATAAGGCTTTCACAGAATGTTTTGGTGAAATGTTGGGGAATTTGCATAGGTTCCAAATGTGAGTCTACCCCCTTGTAGGTCCAAATGCCATCTTGCTTTATGCTATTTCAAATTTTGAGATTAAATTGTTTGAATACGAAAATGGGTTGACTTAATATGCTTAAGTCTTTATGATCACATCCTTACTTTGTTGTCAACATGATGCTTTGAATATCTCTAGAATAATAGTGAGTACAAGTTGTTGGTATGCCCACGCCATTGTGTATTTCCTTGCCGATTTAGAGAGATTGTCATGTGGATTCATGTTTGAGCTTCCTCATTTGTTAGAGATTTACAAGAGACATTGATATAAGCTTATATCCCAATGGTGTATAATCACAAAATCTGTGAAAATATTCATGTTTTGATATTTAAGTGGCTAATAATTGGGATGCTTTTCTTGAGGCCTTAGAGAGAGCAGGTTGCATTGAGTTCCTTTAATTAAAAGTATGAATACATGTGCTCTCTTCATACATGTTTTGAAATAAAATGGTGGAAATCCATAGACTTTACATAAAGAATGTTACTCAAATGTTTTGATTTATTTGAAGCCCTTGCAAAGTTTAATCATTTGTATTGATGTCACTTATGAGGGAAGTTTATGTGTGGCATATAATTGTGTTGTGATGGCTTTAGTAGAAGCATGTAAAATGACTTAGCATATGTCTTACAATTCCGTTTGCAACGTTCTAAAGAATCTTTTTCTAAACACACATGACTTTTTATTGTAAGAGATCTTACACGATAATTTGGAGTACTTCTTTTATGACAAGTTTGGAAACGAAAGATTTTGATTTGTTTCTTTAAAAAAAATATATGAATGTTTGAAGTATTTTGGAAGGTATCTTAAGCTTTCTTTGTGATAAGGGAGCTTTATGAAGTATTTCTTCTTTTGTTTTTGTTGAAGGGTCTCTTTGCATGAGTAGAAGTATTTCTTTAGAATATTGGGAGAATTTTATGAATTTGCTTTTTGTTGAAAGAAGTTTTGTTTTACTTATGTTGAGATGGCTTAGCATTGGTTTTAGATCGATTTTGTTTTCAAAGGTTTTATGCGACGAGTTTCACGAATGCTTTACAATGAGGGGTTTTTATAAAACTTTCTCGTTGGAAAGCTTTACGGTTTTACCCCACTCCAAATGAAAGGAAAGGTACTTGGTCGTGGCTTGTTTTGGGTAGAGTTTGGTGTCAAAAAAAGGAGATTTTGGATAGATAGCTTTTGGGGAGTTGTGTGTAGTAGATTATTTAGAGGTTCTTGCAAATTATTTTGAAATGTATAATTTTATGATCAAACTTGTGTAGTAAGATCTCTTAGTGTCTTCTGGGAAGTAGTTAGTGCTTTCTTATTTGAATTAAATCTTTTTAGTGGTTATTTCTAAAGATGGATTTTGTGGTTTAAAGCTTTAGGTAGCTTTGGGTTAGAAGCTTTTGGGTGTCTTTTTTTTTTTAGAGTAAAATAGTCTTTCCTCACTTAAGTTAGCTTTCTTTAAGGTTTACTTCTGAAAACATAGAATTTTATATAGACCTAAACTAAAGAGAGTCTAGTCTTAAGTTTAGTGTTAGGAGTTTATTTCCTTTAGTTATTTTGGGCTTTATTTAAAGGGTAGCTAGATTGTTTGAGTCGAGTCTCATATCAAATGCCTCATTTGGATTGTGGGAACATTAAAGGGCATTGTTAATGTTGCTTTAGGATACACTTGTCTTTAAAGAAGTGTGTCCAAAACAATAATGCCTACATCCCTTTTATTTGTGATTTTCATTCTTTTTCTTTCTACTGCTTTGCTATAGATTATTGGGTTTATTGATACACGTACGAAAGTCCTAGTGGTTAGAAAATAAATCTCCTTTCATCCCTACAACTTTAGTGACACATAAGGACAAAAATTAAGGACCGAGTCTTAGAAAATATAGACTTATGATGCATGCTCCCTGTAGGGTAGAGATATCAAAACTAAACTTAGCGATACGTCTTCCTAGGTTTAGCCTTTTCTTTCTTTAATCCATTAATAATCAACCAACAATTTATAATCTAACTCTTAAAATGTGTTAAAAATTCTTAATTCTTAATCAATTTATTATTAACATTTATAATTATTAAACTTCAAGTCTAAGACATAAATCTAAATCAAATCTAACTAATCTAATAATAAATCCCTAACCAATCTAAAGTTTAAAAGCTGTAGACAAAAATTAGGAGATTAAATATGAAACTGAAATTCATTAGGATTAAAAGACTCCTAAAATATCAAACCTTAGACTAATCTTTTAAAATCAATAAACAAACCCCTTAATACATAACAACCACTCCAGAAGTGAAGTGTATTGGATGGACTACTCCGGGCTGCGGGGCTAAGTGTCCTAAGGAGGCTGGTTCCTCGAGCCTGGTGGCACAACGCCACGAATGAATCTAATGGAGCGTCAAAATATAAAATTAATTTTTCTAATTGGCTTAATTCAAACCTTAATTGATAATAAATCACTTAATCTACATTTCTTTTCTAATTTATAATCGACTAATAATTGAACAAAGTTGATTACCACTGGGTAACCCAGGCCTACGAGGCTATTAAGTTAGCCCCAAGGAGGGTGAAATAAACCTCACGGCCTCGGTGTGAAACAAAGGTGATAATCAATCAAATCCTAAAACAAAATCTCTAAAATTAATCCTAAACTACTAATATTTCAACTTAAATTAAAATTTCTCTTTTGGCCTTTTAACAAATCAAAAATATAAGCAATTATAACTAAATCATTCTACATAGGATCTATCCAAAACTGCACAGCCTACACACACCTTAGACTTGTTTGGTTAGGACAAGACCTTTAGCTCTAGGATAGGCTTGCATTTTCTCTTGTTATTCAATGCTTGTTATATATACATGTTCTATAAATGCAATTATTAAATTTCCTGTTAGTTATATTTAATTTCCTGTTAATTATATTTTTGTTATTTACCTGCATTTCTTTTCTGAACGGCATCTACGCTCATATATATATTTTTCTGTTATCTTTTCTTACGAGGTACATCGAAGCTTGATGATCAGGAATCAAATGGGACAATTTGCTTAAGAGCTTTTAAGTGGCAGCGCCACAATTTGAAGTTATTTGCTTAGGAGCTTTTAAGTGGCAGCGCCACATTCAGGTATGATTTCCACAACCTAAACCTTTAGTCATATATATCGGAACTGTTACACTCCACACACAAATCGTTAATAGGTATTCTAGCATGTGTAGGTAGCCAGCCATAGGGTAGTTCACTAACGAAGCTTTGGCCCTATAGGTCAAAGCTTGCCCCTTCTGTGAGCCCTAGAGACCATTAGGGTCATTTAGGCCTGTAGAGTAGGCCACCTACTTGTGCCGGTTGGCATCGTTGTTTTCCCACACGAAGTGGGCATCGTTGTTTTTCTGTTAGGACTTTGGCCTTTTTCCGGTTTTGGGTACGATACCCCCCCCCCCCTTTTTTTTTCTTTCTTTCTGTGAGCCTTAGAGACCATTAGGGTCATTTAGGCCTGTAGAGTAGGCCACCTATTTATGCCATTGGGCATCGCTGTTTTTCCCACACGAAGTGGGCATGACTATGATGATTCTCTGTGCGGGTATCTTGCCTGAAGGATACCCTTAGGGTGTGTTTATTTATTTATTTCTGTACTCTGGATGTCATGCATATGTTCTTACACACTTTTCTTCACAATGCACTTTACCTACATACATGCATTGCATTAGTGGACCTAAGGATCTTTCTTACTTATGCATTTGTTTCATGCATCATACAACGCTAGATCTGTTCATTTGCATATTGTAGAGTTCTTGATTTAAATCTTTTAAACTATTAATCCTTGATTCCTTAGGATAGACCTTTCCCATCTTGCATACATATAAGACGGTTGGTTGTGCTTAGGATTTTAGCTGGCTTCCTTTTTCAGGCAAGGAATAAGTCCAGATTGCATTAGCTAGGTCGTAGGTGTTAATATCGTATGTACGGTGTTACATCTTCTATAGATTTAGGATCTAAGGTGAGTGGTACAGGTGTACCACTATACACCTTAATGGTGGGTAAGTTCTCCATTCTTCCGGAGACTATAAATCCTACCCATCCGCGTCACACAGATGACGCCACTTCCTTCTTTCTCTCGTGCATGTTTGAATGCTTGGCCTCTTTCTTTCCTCCAGTTTTTCTCTTCTTCAGATCGGCCGAATGTTGACTGAACCATGTGTGATCGATTGAACCAATTTGGGACCTTCTTCCCTTTGATTAGGAAAGCTTAGAAACTCCCTTGCACTAAACCCATTCGAGAAGATAATCCAACATCCTTAATCGAGAGTTTTCCTAAGTCAAGGCTTAGGATGTAATTAACTACGGGGGCTTGCGCCCGTAGGAAACCGATCCCCACAATCAAATAAACCCTATTCGGTGCTGATGTATCGAATGGGGGAAATCTCGTGAATTTAGGGTTATAGATATTATTATCCATCGAGGTGCGTAGGTGAAAACCCGCTATCCTCTATGGCTAATCGTATCTATAACTCCATCTGCTCTTCCATCGGCCTGCTTGTGCCGAGTGTAAAGGCCTACGACCATTTTATCCTACGGGATAGTGTGATCGTACCCTTTGCATTCGAACCACACGAGCGGAACCCTTTCGGAGACCCACAGATTTCTGGCGACCACGGTGGGACAGGTTTCTCTCTCCATCTTCGGATGTTATATTATCTTCTTTGTGTGCACTCCAGGTTTAGTGCTCCTTAGACTAGGTTCGTCCTACTCTTAGATAGGGTCCTTTTCTTAGTTAGGTTCCCTTCTTGGCTAGGCTTGCCCCTAGCTGTGGTTCCTTTCGTTCCGGCCTTTTTAGGCTATTTCATACCTTATCAAATTCTCTTCTTTCCATCGGGTTTTGTGTTCACTCGACTCTCTCACTCTGAGATCGTCGAGTAGACCCCGGCACCTTCCTACCTTTTGTAGGTACTTGATACCTAAGGGTGGATTCGTTGTTGATAGTAGTTCAGATGAGGAAGGAGACTTCCGACGTCAGACTACTAGCAAGCAACTTATTCCCCATCAAATGTGTGGAATTAGAGTCAAGGATTCCCACCAAAAAAATCTTATGACACTTTTTCCACTAGTGTTGGTTGTTTGCTACAGACTAGCAGACATTCCTACCTCCTATAAATATTCCTTTGTATTCATATTCCTTGAAAGGATTCTTCTTACTTTTCGGCAGTCTGTGTGGCCACGACGATTTGTCCTCTACCACACGATGTTCGCTTCGAAGAGTATAAGGTTATCTTTAAAAGGGATACACTAAGATGTTGTAGAGATTCTTGTCCTTGTATTTGTGTACACCAATCATATTAGTGCTAACACAAAACCCTTAATTTTGTCCCTCTTTTGTGAAAGATTGTTCTACCCAGTTTCGCTTGTCACCTAAAGCGTGGTCTGGGATACCAAAACCAATAAGTCAAACCTCCATTTCTAGAGGTGATACTGGGTCCATGCCCACCTACGCTAGTCAGGTGTGGAGATGTTGATCCACTATTCCTATTTAAATTTCTTTCTTCTATCAGTCATGATTCAAGAGTTATTCTTCTACCCAGTTTTGCTTGTCACCTAAAGCGTGGTCTGGGATACCAAAACCAATAAGTCAAACCTCCATTTCTAGAGGTGATACTGGGTCCATACCCACCTACGCTAGTCAGGTGTGGAGATGTTGATCCACTATTCCTATTTAAATTTCTTTCTTCTATCAGTCATGATTCGAGAGTTGTTCTTCTACCCAGTTTTGCTTGTCACCTAAAGCGTGGTCTGGGATACCAAAACCAATAAGTTAAACCCCTATTTTTAGAGGTGATACTGGGTCCATGCCCACCTACGCTAGTCAGGTGTGGAGATGTTGATCCACTATCCCTATTTAAATTTCTTTCTTCTATCAGTCATGATTCGAGAGTTGTTTTACCCAGTTTCGCTTGTCACCCCAAGCGTGGTCTGGGATACCAAAACCAATAATTTCAAATCCACTTTCTATAGGTGATACTGGGTCCATACCCACTTGTGGTAGTCAGGTGTGGTGATGTTGAGCCGATGTCCCTAATTTAAATCTATTTCTCAGAGGTGATACTGGGTCCATACCCACCTAGGTTAATTAGGTGTGGTGTGGTAGATCCAATATCCCTAATCTCAAACCCACTTTCTATAGGTGATACTGGGTCCATGCCCACCTGTGTTAGTTAGGTGTGGTAAAGTTGATCCATTATCCCCATATAAGTTTCCTTCTCTTATCGTTCATGATACGATAGTTGTCCTTTTCCTGCCGCTTGTACATATCCCCCTGTATAGATATAACTCCAAAGGATCTCTTCTACTTTTTGACAGTCCTTGGCCACGACGATTTATCCTCTACCACGTGATGTTCGTCATGCAAAGTATGAGATTATCCTTAGTAGTTGTATGTAAATACGCCGTAGGGGTGTTTGTACTCGCACTCGTGCCCACCAATCTCTTCGGTGTTGTAGCATGAAAACTTCTTTTCAGTCCCCTTCGAGGGTTGACTTTCTCCAGTTTCACTTGTCACTTTCAAGTATGGTCTGTGATATCAAAACTACTAACTCGAATTTCTATGGAATGTGATACTGGGTCCATCCTTGACCTATATCAGTTAGGTGAGATGATGTTGACCCACGATCATAAAATAAATTTCATTCATCTACAAATTTTGTCATAATATCTGTGCTCCCCAGTTTTATTCATGTGATGAATATGGCCTGGGTTATCAAAGCCAATAATTTTCCCCTCTCTTTATATTCCAGTATACTTAATCTATAACTGTGAATATAATTTGAAAATAAAAAAATGAGGTTAAAAGAGAGGGAAGTTCTTAGTTGAGTAGAACCCGGTTCTACACTCCAATAGCCCAAAATCCCTCCAAATTCTCTTCTTTTTCTCTCCTTAAAACATTATGTTGATTGCTTAGGAGATAGCCATATATTCATTTCTTCAATTATGATTGTTCACTTATAACGGAGATGTTTTCCCTCCCCTATGATGCGATACATCATGTTTTGGATGTCAACATCATTCTTTTGTGGATTTTGATCTTCTGGTAGAAAGTCAATCCACCGCTTCTTTTAGTGACATATTTTCCCATTGAAAATTTGTTCTTAGCTGCAAGAGCAATCTCTTTGGATGCATAAATGTTGCTTGTACCTTTCACAGGGTCCCAACAGTTAGTATGGGTGTTACCACTGTGATCCCTTTTGCAATCATTGATGTTCGATTTGATGAATGTTATTTTTAGTGGCAAATTTGTTCCCTCGCCACTTCACTTGATCTTTTGATATGACATTACTCTTTCTACTCGGTTGTTTATATGTTCCTCTGTTTGGAGAGATATATATCGATCGTTCATTTCATGTTGCACATGATTTCAGTTTACCTAAGAAATTCTTCTTATATTTGAATTACTCATGGCCACGACGATTTGTCCTCTACCATGTGGTAACTAAAATATGAGCTTGAGATTTCTTAGATGATGAATTACCTACTTCTTTGTCTTTCTCACAGCACCACGCACATGAGCGTTGGGTGGTTGTTGAGCCCTTTTCCTCTTTTTATCGTCGCGGCATATGCGCCCGGCGGTAGTAGAGTGTTTTCTTTCCTCTTTTCATCGCCGCGGCATATGCGCCCGACGATGTTAGAGCGTTTTCTTTCCTCTTTTTATCGCCGTGGCATATGCGCCCGATGATATTAGAGAGTGTTCTTTCCTCTTCTTATCGCCGTGGCATATGCGCCCGACGGTATTAGAGTGTAGAGTTCCCTTTTGCTGGTTGAGAGAGCCCGACAGAGTCCCTGGGAGGCATTCCTCACCACCCCTTCCTCTATTTATCGTCGCGGCATATGCGCCCGGCGGTATTAGAGAGTTTCCTTCCTCTATTTATCGTCGCGGCATATGCGCCCGGCGGTATTAGAGTGTTTTCTTTCCTCTTTTCATCGCCGCGGCATATGCGCCCGACGATGTTAGAGCATTTTCTTTCCTCTTTTTATCGCCACGGCATATGCGCCCGACGATATTAGAGTGGTGTTCTTTCCTCTTCTCATCGCCGCGGCATATGCGCCCGACGGTATTAGAGTGTAGAGTTCCCTTTTGCTGGTTGAGAGAGCTCGACAGAGTCCCTGGGAGGCATTCCTCACCACCCCTTCCTCTATTTATCGTCGCGGCATATGCGCCCGACGGTATTAGAGAGTTTCCTTCCTCTATTTATCGTCGCGGCATATGCGCCCGGCGGTATTAGAGTGTTTCCTTCCTCTATTTATCATCGCGGCATATGCGCCCGGCGGTATTAGAGTGTTTTCTTTCCTCTTTTCATCGCCGCGGCATATGCGCCCGACGATGTTAGAGTGTTTTCTTTCCTCTTTTCATCGTCGCGGCATATGCGCCCGACGATGTTAGATTGTTTTCTTTCCTCTTTTTATCGCCGCGGCATATGCGCCCGACGATATTAGAGTGGTGTTCTTTCCTCTTTTTATCGCCGCGACATATGCGCCCGACGGTATTAGAGTGTAGAGTTCCCTTTGCTGGTTGAGAGAGCCCGACAGAGTCCCTAGGAGGCATTCCTCACCACCCCTTCCTCTTCTGATCGTCGCGGCATATGCGCCCGGCGGTATTAGAGTGTTGTTCCTTTCCTCTTTTTATCGCCGCGGCATATGCGTCCGACGATATTAGAGTGGTGTTCTTTCCTCTTTTTATCGCCGCGGCATATGCGCCCGACGGTATTAGAGTGTAGAGTTCCCTTTGCTGGTTGAGAGAGCCCGACAGAGTCCCTGGGAGGCATTCCTCACCACCCCTTCCTCTTCTGATCGTCGCGGCATATGCGCCCGACGATATTAGAGTGGTGTTCTTTCCTCTTTTTATCACCGCGGCATATGCGCCCGACGGTATTAGAGTGTAAAGTTCCCTTTGCTGGTTGAGAGATCCCGACAGAGTCCCTGGGAGGCATTCCTCACCACCCCTTCCTCTTCTGATCGTCGCGGCATATGCGCCCGGCGGTATTAGAGTGTTGTTCCTTTCCTCTTTTTATCGTCGCGGCATATGCGCCCGGCGGTATTAGAGTATTTTTTCCTCTTTTTATCATCGCGGCATATGCGCCCGGCGGTATTAGAGTGTTGTTCCTTTCCTCTTCTTATCGCCGCGGCATATGCGCCCGACGATATTAGAGTGTTGTACTTTCCTCTTTTTATCGTCGCGGCATATGCGCCCGACGATATTAGAGTGATGTTCTTTCCTCTTTTTATCGTCGCGGCATATGCGCCCGACGGTATTAGAGTGTAGAGTTCCCTTTGCTGATTGAGAGAGCCCGACAGAGTCCCTGGGAGGCATTTCTCACCACCCCTTTCCTCTTTTTATCGCCGCGGCATATGCGTCGGACGATATTAGAGTGTTCTTTTCTCTTTGTATCACCTTGGCATATGCGCTAGGTGGTAGTAGAGTGTTTTTTGTCCTCTTCTTATCACCTCGGCAGCTGCGCCAGGTGGTAGTTGAGTGTTCCTTTAGTAATCATTGATCTTTGGTGTAGTTGTTGGTTCTTAGTGGCAAGCGTGTTCTGTCGCCACTTCTAATATCCCTTCTTTAATATAAAATTATTCTTGCTTGTTGTTGTATGATTCTTATTTCACCTAAAGAAATCATGGCCACGACGATTTGTCCTCTACCATGTGGTAACTAAAATATGAGCTTGAGATTTCTTAGGTGAGGAATTACTTACCTCTTCGTTTTTCTCACATCACCACGCACGTGTGCGCTGGGGGATTGTCGAGTTTCCGCTTTATCCTACCGGCAGACCTATGGTCGGGTAGGGACTTCGCTGTTTCGGGGCCTATGGCCTAGCGAGGGTGCTCCCTTTCTTCACCGACAGACCTATGGTCGGGTGATTGTCCTCTTTTCTGCTTTATTCTACTGACAGACCTATGGTCGGGTAGAGACTTCGCTGTTTCGGGGCCTATGGCCGAGCGGAGGTGTTTCCTTTCTTTCCCTTCACCGACGGACCTATGGTCGGGTGATTGTTGAACTTACCTTTATTCTGCCGGCAGACCTATGGTCGGGTAGAGACTTTGTTGTCGGGCCTATGGCCGAGCAAAGGTGGATCTTTTCTCTTCATCTTATCGTCAGACCTGTGGCCGGATAGATGTTGAACTTCCGGTTTTGTCCCATCGACAGACCTATGGTCGGGTGGACATCGGGCTTTTGGTTGGTTACCCGACAGAGTCCCTGGGGGGTACACTTCACCACCTCTTCATTCCCCCTGCTTCCTTTTACCTGTTAGGGGGTTGTTGAGTTTTCGCTTTGTTCTACTGATAGACCTATGGTCGGGTAGAGACCTTGCTGTTTTGGGGCCTATGGCCGAGCAAGGATGTTTCTTTTTCTCTTCATCGACAGACCTATGGTCGGGTGACTGTTCTCCTACCGACAGACCTTTGGTCGGGTAGAAACCTCGCTGTTTCGGGGCCTATGGCCGAGCGAGTGTGCTCTCTTTCTTCACCGGCAGACCTATGGTCGGGTGACTGTTCTTCTACCGGCAGACCTATGGTCGGGTAGGGACCTCGCTGTTTCGGGGCCTATGGCCGAGCGAGGGTGTTTCTTCTCCTCTTCGCCGACAGACCTATGGTCGGGTGATTGTTCTTTTTTCGCTTTATCTTACCGACAGACCTATGGTCGGGTAGGGACTTTGCTGTTTCGGGGCCTATGGCCGAGCGAAGGTGCTTTCTTTGTCCCTTTCCCATCACCGTCGGACCTATGGTCGGGTGATCGTTGAGCTTTTCCCTTCTGTTCTGCTGTTGCGATGTGGTCAAGCAGACAAGTGATTTCTCTATATTTGATTACTCTCCCTTATTTCTTTTCTTTGATTATTGTTCTCTAATATTTCCCATGGCTTTCAAGTGATTGTTGATTTTCCTTCTCTTCACATCATCTTAGATTTGTTCTTTAGATGATTGTTGAATTCCCTTTGGATTCTCTATGAGCATGAGTTCTCCTTCTCCTATTCTGCCACTTTGGTTGGGCAGATAGTTGAGCTGCTTTCTTTGACTCTCTCATTGTCGATCTAGTTCTACTTCTTGACCCTAGAGTTGTATCTTCCTAGAGTTAGGAAGGTCAACGCCAACACGTACGGTTCACTTGTTGTTCGTCGTACCTGTTGGGGGTCCGTTTGTTGACCTCGTTTTTCGCTCGAGCACATTCGATCGACGCGATTGTTCCTCGTCGAGTTCAATTTGACCTGAATCGATTTCAATTTGAGTTCAATTTGGTTTGATCAAATCGATCGAACTTAACCCGATTTTAAATCAAGCCGATTTGAACCAAATTTGCATCCAAACCAAACTTGAATCAGCCCAAATTAATTTTGAATAAATCCTAATTGCTTTTGGCTTAATTTGAATCTATCCCTAAATCCGGTAATCGCATCAAACGGCTCGGATCTCTTCCAAAATCTGTATTCGACCGTTGCCAATTTTCAATCGCGTGAGCCCTCGAATGAGAGATCGATTCGAGCGACTTTTCGTGTGAGCAGAATGTCGCAGCGCCATTTTGAGCTTTCGGAGCAGGGCAGAACGTCAGAAGACGTTAGAAGGCTTGGAAGAAGCCTTGGGCTGCCTCATTTTTCTCACGGGTATTCGCTCCCTCTCTCGGTCTCGTTCTCTCTGGCCCGAAAAAGCCCTAGACAGAGGTCGAGCCTCCGGTTCCTCTCTCACACCCGAGCTCCCTCTTCCTCTCCGATCCCCTCTTAGTCGCAGAAATAGGAAGGAGCCCGAAGGTCTCCGGCTCCCTCTCCCTTTTTCGTATCTCTCTCGTTCAAGGAGGTCAGCCGACACCGAAGCCCCCTCCTGTTTCCCTGTGTTCGTGAACTCCGGCCAAGGCCGAAGCCTTGCTCCCGTCCGAAACCGAACTGGTCTCGATCGCACCTGGACGAGACCGAACTCCTCTTTGCAAGCCAAGGCCGGTGCCCTAGCTCCTTACCTTCGGCTTCGCACGGTCCAGAACCAATCCCGACGTCTAGATCTACTCGAACTCCCCTTCCTTTGCAAGGTGAGTATTCTCCCCTTCTCTTCACTTATTCTCCTTCTTCTTCTTCTTCCTTGTTTTCCCTTTTCCTCCTTTCTTCTTCTCATCCAGTTGGTGTATTTTCATCAATATGAAGTTGGAACGAGTTGATTTCGGTTAGAATGAGCTTGACAAAGCATTCCCTATCATTTCTTATTGTTTAGTTTTATTGTAGTTATTTGAGTATCAAGTGATGTTTTAATGCTTTTTTTTTGAAGCTTGGAGATGGTTGTTGCTATCCTTAGATAATTTCATATACTTGAAAGTGAGTAGCTAGCATGTCAAAGTTATACTGGATTTATGCTATATCTTCTAGAGTCTTAGATGTGAATGGTTTGGGATTATGAGAAGCCATGTTGTTCTTTTACTAAGGCATGCATATAAAGTATTTGATAAAATGTCTCAAAGAGGTCTCACTTGGAATGAAAGAGTTTGAATGCAAGCTCTTACTTCTATTTTAACTGAAAACTTTGTTTTATATATCAGTGACATGAAGGGTAAATAATATGTGGATTTGGAAGGACATTTGGTTGATGGATTTGGTTGTCTTATTCTTATTTTTGCTTTAGTAATGTGATATTGGAGATGGCTTGATCCTTGTCTAATAATCCATTCATGATATGGTTGACACTTTGCTTATAGTAAATCTTGATGACCTTTGAGTATATTCTTTGGTGATGTTTTCCAACCAAGTGTATATTTAGAGATTGATGAGACTTTGGTTTGAGACAAACTTTGCTTTAACTACAACTTATGAATCTTAGGGTTGGCATTTTGTTTATGATAAGTAGTGACAAATCTTAAGCAGTGAACTTTTCATAAATAAGTATAGATGTAAAGTATTAGTTGCTATGCTCATTTCAAGTATCTCTACGAAGCCCTTTGTTGTGCGCATACTTCGTGATGGCCATTGTTGAGCTCGCTATGGTATACATTAGCTTGCCTTGTTTTGGAATGAATAGTTGATATCTGAGACTTATATTTGATTCATGTTATGCCATTTGGAAGTCTAGGTGTGACATGGTGGTGTGTTTAAAAGAGTTTATTTTATATTATCTATTAAGCCTTGCTTTGACTAAAGGTCTTAGAGATATTATTTTCTTCTATGATTTCTTCTACTCGGATATCATTCATATAAGTCTTAATGCTTGGGAGGTTATCTCCTTGTTGGTTTTATTACGATGTTGTTGGCTCTTACTTCACGAATTTCAGAGAAATGAAATGAGATGTGCACACTACTCAGGTACTTATGTTTCTATGTGCTATAATACTCCCATAGAAATTTAGGCTCTCTAAAATTATTGTTGGAATTCACTAGTGGTTCTCAATTGTGATAAAGGTGTTTTGTAACTTTAAATTAAATTTGAAAGAATTGAATGTGAGAATATGCTTCAACTTCATCTATACATTTGATATTATGGGTTTGTTCTCCTTGACGCATGTTTTGTTAAATAACACATGTTACATCTTTTCTTTCTTATACATGGTTTAGTAAGGTTGATGGAGTGGTAGTTATGCAACATTGTTTTTTTATGATAGTTCCTTGAAAGCATCTTCCTCCACCATGATTGTGCCCTTATACTGTGATGATAAACTTATATGTACCTCACGTATGGATATACTGTTGGCTACGAATTTTTAATAAAAAGTTGTATGTTTGGGTCATAAAAGGAAGTCTGTGAAGTTGGGTGAAAGCTTCTTGAATATTTGATGTCCTATGATATGAAGTTTGAAAAATTTTGTTAGAAGACCTTTATGTATTTTTATTTCTCAATTGTGAACATTCATAAGGCTTTCACATAATGTTTTGGTGAAATGTTGGGGAATTTGCATAGGTTCCAAATGTGAGTCTACCACCTTGTAGGTCCAAATGCCATCTTGCTTTATGCTATTTCAAATTTTGAGATTAAATTGTTTGAATACGAAAATGGGTTGACTTGATATGCTTAAGTCTTTATGCTCACATCCTTACTTTGTTGTCAACATGATGCTTTGAATATCTCTAGAATAATAGTGAGTACAAGTTGTTGGTATGCCCACGCCATTGTGTATTTCCTTGCCGATTTAGAGAGATTGTCATGTGGATTCATGTTTGAGCTTCCTCATTTGTTAGAGATTTACAAGAGACATTGATATAAGCTTATATCCCAATGGTGTATAATCACAAAATCTGTGAAAATATTCATGTTTTGATATTTAAGTGGCTAATAATTGGGATGCTTTTCTTGAGGCCTTAGAGAGAGCAGGTTGCATTGAGTTCCTTTAATTAAAAGTATGAATACATGTTCTCTCTTCATACATGTTTTGAAATAAAATGGTGGAAATCCATAGACTTTACATAAAGAATGTTACTCAAATGTTTTGATTTATTTGAAGCCCTTGCAAAGTTTAATCATTTGTATTGATGTCACTTATGAGGGAAGTTTATGTGTGGCATATAATTGTGTTGTGATGGCTTTAGTAGAAGCATGTAAAATGACTTAGCATATGTCTTACAATTCCGTTTGCAACGTTCTAAAGAATCTTTTTCTAAACACACGTGACTTTTTATTGTAAGAGATCTTACACGATAATTTGGAGTACTTCTTTTATGACAAGTTTGGAAACGAAAGATTTTGATTTGTTTCTTTAAAAAAAATATATGAATGTTTGAAGTATTTTGGAAGGTATCTTAAGCTTTCTTTGTGATAAGGGAGCTTTATGAAGTATTTCTTCTTTTGTTTTTGTTGAAGGGTCTCTTTGCATGAGTAGAAGTATTTCTTTAGAATATTGGGAGAATTTTATGAATTTGCTTTTTGTTGAAAGAAGTTTTGTTTTACTTATGTTGAGATGGCTTAGCATTGGTTTTAGATCGATTTTGTTTTCAAAGGTTTTATGCAACGAGTTTCACGAATGCTTTACAATGAGGGGTTTTTATAAAACTTTCTCGTTGGAAAGCTTTACGGTTTTACCCCACTCCAAATGAAAGGAAAGGTACTTGGTCGTGGCTTGTTTTGGGTAGAGTTTGGTGTCAAGAAAAGGAGATTTTGGATAGATAGCTTTTGGGGAGTTGTGTGTAGTAGATTATTTAGAGGTTCTTGCAAATTATTTTGAAATGTATAATTTTATGATCAAACTTGTGTAGTAAGATCTCTTAGTGTCTTCTGGGAAGTAGTTAGTGCTTTCATATTTGAATTAAATCTTTTTAGTGGTTATTTCTAAAGATGGATTTTGTGGTTTAAAGCTTTAGGTAGCTTTGGGTTAGAAGCTTTTGGGTGTCTTTTTTTTTTTTAGAGTAAAATAGTCTTTCCTCACTTAAGTTAGCTTTCTTTAAGGTTTACTTCTGAAAACATAGAATTTTATATAGACCTAAACTAAAGAGAGTCTAGTCTTAAGTTTAGTGTTAGGAGTTTATTTCCTTTAGTTATTTTGGGCTTTATTTAAAGGGTAGCTAGATTGTTTGAGTCGAGTCTCATATCAAGTGCCTCATTTGGATTGTGGGAACATTAAAGGGCATTGTTAATGTTGCTTTAGGATACACTTGTCTTTAAAGAAGTGTGTCCAAAACAATAATGCCTACATCCCTTTTATTTGTGATTTTCATTCTTTTTCTTTCTACTGCTTTGCTATAGATTATTGGGTTTATTGATACACGTACGAAAGTCCTAGTGGTTAGAAAATAAACCTCCTTTCATCCCTACAACTTTAGTGACACATAAGGACAAAAATTAAGGACCGAGTCTTAGAAAATATAGACTTAGGATGCATGCTCCCTGTAGGGTAGAGATATCAAAACTAAACTTAGCGACACGTCTTCCTAGGTTTAGCCTTTTCTTTCTTTAATCCATTAATAATCAACCAACAATTTATAATCTAACTCTTAAAATGTGTTAAAAATTCTTAATTCTTAATCAATTTATTATTAACATTTATAATTATTAAACTTCAAGTCTAAGACATAAATCTAAATCAAATCTAACTAATCTAATAATAAATCCCTAACCAATCTAAAGTTTAAAAGCTGTAGACAAAAATTAGGAGATTAAATATGAAACTAAAATTCATTAGGTTTAAAAGACTCCTAAAATATCAAACCTTAGACTAATCTTTTAAAATCAATAAACAAACCCCTTAATACATAACAACCACTCCAGAAGTGAAGTTTATTGGATGGACTACTCCGGGCTGCGGGGCTAAGTGTCCTAAGGAGGCTGGTTCCTCGAGCCTGGTGGCACAACGCCACGAATGAATCTAATGGAGCGTTAAAATATAAAATTAATTTTTCTAATTGGCTTAATTCAAACCTTAATTGATAATAAATCACTTAATCTACATTTCTTTTCTAATTTATAACCGACTAATAATTGAACAAAGTTGATTACCACTGGGTAACCCAGGCCTACGAGGCTATTAAGTTAGCCCCAAGGAGGGTGAAATAAACCTCACGGCCTCGGTGTGAAACAAAGGTGATAATCAATCAAATCCTAAAACAAAATCTCTAAAATTAATCCTAAACTACTAATATTTCAACTTAAATTAAAATTTCTCTTTTGGCCTTTTAACAAATCAAAAATATAAGCAATTATAACTAAATCATTCTACATAGGATCTATCCAAAACTGCACAGCCTACACACACCTTAGACTTGTTTGGTTAGGACAAGACCTTTAGCTCTAGGCTAGGCTTGCATTTTCTCTTGTTATTCAATGCTTGTTATATATACATGTTCTATAAATGCAATTATTAAATTTCCTGTTAGTTATATTTAATTTCCTGTTAATTATATTTTTGTTATTTACCTGCATTTCTTTTCTGAACGGCATCTACGCTCATATATATATTTTTCTGTTATCTTTTCTTACGAGGTACATCGGAGCTTGATGATCAGGAATCAAATGGGACAATTTGCTTAAGAGCTTTTAAGTGGCAGCGCCACAATTTGAAGTTATTTGCTTAGGAGCTTTTAAGTGGCAGCGCCACATTCAGGTATGATTTCCACAACCTAAATCTTTAGTCATATATATCGGAACTGTTACACTCCACACATAAATCGTTAATAGGTATTCTAGCATGTGTAGGTAGCTAGCCATAGGGTAGTTCACTAACGAAGCTTTGGCCCTATAGGTCAAAGCTTGCCCCCTTCTGTGAGCCCTAGAGACCATTAGGGTCATTTAGGCCTGTAGAGTAGGCCACCTACTTGTGCCGGTTGGCATCGTTGTTTTCCCACACGAAGTGGGCATCGTTGTTTTTCTGCTAGGACTTTGGCCTTTTTCCGGTTTTGGGTACGATACCCCCCCCCCCCCCTTTTTTTTCTTTCTTTCTGTGAGCCTTAGAGACTATTAGGGTCATTTAGGCCTGTAGAGTAGGCCACCTATTTATGCCATTGGGCATCGCTGTTTTTCCCACACGAAGTGGGCATGACTATGATGATTCTCTGTTCGGGTATCTTGCCTGAAGGATACCCTTAGGGTGTGTTTATTTATTTTTTTCTGTACTCTGGATGTCATGCATATGTTCTTACACACTTTTCTTCACAATGCACTTTACCTACATACATGCATTGCATTAGTGGACCTAAGGATCTTTCTTACTTATGCATTTGTTTCATGCATCATACAACGCTAGATCTGTTCATTTGCTTATTGTAGAGTTCTTGATTTAAATCTTTTAAACTATTAATCCTTGATTCCTTAGGATAGACCTTTCCCATCTTGCATACATATAAGACGGTTGGTTGTGCTTAGGATTTTAGCTGGCTTCCTTTTTCAGGCAAGGAATAAGTCCAGATTGCATTAGCTAGGTCGTAGGTGTTAATATCGTATGTACGGTGTTACATCTTCTATAGATTTAGGATCTAAGGTGAGTGGTACAGGTGTACCACTATACACCTTAATGGTGGGTAAGTTCTCCATTCTTCCGGAGACTATAAATCCTACCCATCCGCGTCACACAGATGACGCCACTTCCTTCTTTCTCTCGTGCATGTTTGAATGCTTGGCCTCTTTCTTTCCTCCAGTTTTTCTCTTCTTCAGATCGGCCGAATGTTGACTGAACCATGTGTGATCGATTGAACCAATTTGGGACCTTCTTCCCTTTGATTAGGAAAGCTTAGAAACTCCCTTGCACTAAACCCATTCGAGAAGATAATCCAACATCCTTAATCGAGAGTTTTCCTAAGTCAAGGCTTAGGATGTAATTAACTACGGGGGCTTGCGCCCGTAGGAAACCGATCCCCACAATCAAATAAACCCTATTCGGTGCTGATGTATCGAATGGGGGAAATCTCGTGAATTTAGGGTTATAGATATTATTATCCATCGAGGTGCGTAGGTGAAAACCCGCTATCCTCTATGGCTAATCGTATCTATAACTCCATCTGCTCTTCCATCGGCCTGCTTGTGCCGAGTGTAAAGGCCTACGACCATTTTATCCTACGGGATAGTGTGATCGTACCCTTTGCATTCGAACCACACGAGCGGAACCCTTTCAGAGACCCACAATCTCATGTTATCTGACTCATGGCACTTGATTATCAAGTAATGTTTCAACCTTTGCGAGAAAGGATGAAGTCATTGTTTGTTTGGATTCTATGATAAATTCCCTATGGATTTCATTTGGATAAGACACCACCTATTTTATAAGCTTTTGATTACGAAGATCAAGCCATATGATGTTGTAGATTGTGAAGGTTCTTTTATATATTGCTTAAATAGATTCTATCAAATAAGTGTAAATCAAGGCTTCCATGGTGGTTTGTTCTGTGTGATCCTATAACCATTGCACTCCAAGTGTTTGGTAAAATGCCGTCAAGGGAAAGTCGTAACTATTTTGCTCATATAAAGGTTCTATGTAATAGTCTCACACATATGGATGCTTTTCCGAAATAATTAGCTAGAAGTTTAAAAAAAAAAACTGAGAATGAATTTGTTTCTTAGATGGAATGTGTAGAGTTATAGATCTTTCTTTTTTTTACTCAACGCTCGTAAATAAGTTTTGTATCTCTCAATAGAAGTGAGCCCTCTAGTTTATCTCTCATGCACCTAATTACCTTTCCTCCTTAAGTGGATGTGTCTCGTTTCCTCTTTTATTTGGCAATGTTTTGTTGGTGTAGAGAATAGTGGTTTCCACACATAGATCTTTTATGTTGTTTTAAAACTCTTGGAGGTGATGAAGGATTTGTTTCATGATTGAAGAATTGATGTAGCTTAACATTCTCTTAGTAGTTAAAGGAAAGGATCTATACGGTTAGAACTTCTGAGAAATATTTATGGTTGTTGCTATACCTCTTGAGTTGGATTTTGATCTTCTACACATTACTTTATCTAGATATGTGCTCTATCATTATAGCATGAGATATCACCCTTAACAAAAGGCATTGTTGTGAGCATATGAATTTTACCGTATCGAAAGGTTGGCCCATCATATGAACCGTTGTGGATTCTTTTGTTCTTTGGATTATACACTTGCAAACTCTCTTGAAATGCTTGACGATGCATAATATGGGGCTTATTGGAGAATGGTCAAGTGTTTTCAATGTGACTTTTGCATAGATTCATGCATGGTATTGCTTCGTGTTGGTTGGAATGCCTCTTTTTGTTGAATTTTGAGAAAACAAATCTGTATCGAAACTTCTTTCTCATAATTGTATTTATGGTTGAAGTTTAATGTCAAATAAGTTGTTTGCTTATTACTTGATTCGGAAAGGCATGGATTTGAGTTTTCACTCTCAAAATATACATAGTTTAATTTATCTCATTATGTCAAAAATAATCTCATGAGTTACTTTTGAGATGAAAATTCTATGACTTGTTTTATGCCAAAAATATTATAAGTTCTCTTATGGTTGGAAAGTTTTGTGGAGTACGCCATATTGAAGGGTATCTATTGGATTTAGATGTTGGAAAGCATTCGTTGGGTTTATGTTTCATATAAAAGTTGTATCTATAGATTTAATGTAGTGATGCTATAAAGCTCTCTTTTGGCGAGTTTCTTAAGTGCCTCGGAAGAAAATTTGGGAATGGTTGCTAGAACTTATTGTATACATTTGTGACCTATTAGAGTGAAGATGAATGTGAAATAGTTTATGCTGTTTTATGTGGCAATTGAAAAAATGTTGTGACTTAGTTTGTGTTTGAATCATGCTTTTTTTTTTATGTTGTCCCTCGCCAGAAGGCTTTACGAGTCGTTTTATAATTAGAAAGTTTCGTGAATTCTTATATTATTGAGAGCTTTATGAAAAGTTTTGCAAGTCATTTTGTGTTGATAAGTTTTTTATGGTTTGTTCTATGTTGGAGAATTTTATGATTTGTTTTATATTGAGGAGATTTGTAATTTGCTTCATGATTGGAAATATTGGTAAATGACTTTATGTTAAAGTTTCATGAGTGATCTTCAAAAAAAAAAGATGTCATAAGTTGTTTTATATTGGAAGAATTTCAAGAATGATGTCATGTTAAAAAAAGTTTTGTGAATTGTTTTGTATCGAGATGCTTTATGATGGGTTTTATGAATTGTTTTATGTAGTGACTCGTGAATGTTTCATGATGGAAAGCTTTACAATGTCTTCTCATTGAGAAAACTTTCACGAGTCTACCCCAATCCAAATAAGAAGAAAAGCACTTTAATTGTTTTATTTTGTGTTGGGAAGGTTTTAGTAGGTCGTTCATGTAGGGCTTTATGTGTAGTCTCATTGGAAAAGTTTTATAAGTCTTTTGGGGATTCATGGTCTTACGATTGGCTTCGGGTTGAAAGATTCTTTTGTGTCTTTGTTTGTTTGAAGTGAATGATCTTGTTTATGTGGGCAGTTGTCTTTCTTCTTGCTTGCACTTGTTTTTCTAGATGGTTTTAGATTAGTTGGTAGTAAGATCATGTTTTGGGTTTTAAGTGAGAGGTCTATTTTGGGGGATTTGTTTCTCTTTGTCGTTTGGAGCTTTGTTTAGAGGGCAGGTTTAGTTGTTTGAGTCGAGTCAAATATATCAAGTGTTATGTTTGGAATGTGGGAACAGTAAAATGGCATCAGAGCGTCTTCTCTCCTATTCATACTACATTGAATAGGAATGAGGGGAGCTTTAGAGACATGCTTGGCTTCAAAGAAGCATGTCCAATAACAAAGTGCCTACATTCCTTTATCACTTTGTTTTTCTCACTCCTTTCTTCTTGGCATTTTGTCATTTTTGTTCTTTACTTCTCGCATTTATATTACTTTCCTACTTATGGTCTTATTTCATTCATGGGTCTCTAAACCTATTAATACATGTATGAATGTCTAGAAGGATTAGAAAAACATCTCATTTCGTTTCCTATAACACTAGTGACAACTAAGGACAAAAATTAAGGATCGAGTCTTAGATAACATAGACTTAGGATGCATGTTCCTTATAGGATAGAGACATTAAAACTTAAATTTAGTGACACATTTTCCTAGATCTAGTATTCATTAACTCACTAATAATCAACCAATGAAAGTTAATCTTAATTCAATGTTTAACAAATACACTAAAACACTTAATTTGTACTCGAACCATAATTAATATTTCATAATCTCTAAAATACAAACTTAAATTAGATCCAACAAATCTAATAATCCACTCATAACGAACTTAAAATTTAAAAGATGTAGATTGAGTTAGGACAATAGATCTAAACTAAAATTCATTAAGTTAAAAATCTTCTAAAATCCAAATCTACTAACTCACCTAAAACTCAATCAAACCTTAAACTAATCTACTAAAATCAATCAACAAACTTCTTAACATAACTATATCAACTTGGTTTTTAGGATGGACTACTCCGGGCTGCGGGGCTAAGTGTCCTAAGGAGGCCTGGTTCCTCGAGCCTGGTGGCACAACGCCACGAACCAGTTGATAGCAAACTTAATTAATCTAACCCCTTAATTGATAATAAACTGTCTAATTCATCTTTCTTTCTAATTCGTAACTATTGAATAATTCAATCAAATCCTAAAATAAAATCTCTTAAATCAATCTTTTAAAATCAGTCAACAAACCCTTTAATATATAACAATCACTCCAAAGATGAAGTTTATTGGATGGACTACTCCGAGCTGCGGGGCTAAGTGTCCTAAGGAGGCCTGGTTCCTCGAGCATGGTGGCACAACGCCACGAATGAATTCGATGGAGTGGCAAAACTTTAAACTTAATTGATTATTAATGATTTGAATCAAACATCAATCAATAATAAATCACCTAATATACCTTTCTTTTCTAATTTATAACCAACTAAAATAATTCAACAAAAATTGGTTGTCACTGGGTAACCCAGGCCTACGAGGCTATTAAGTTAGCCCCAAGGAGGGTGAAATAAACCTCACGACCTCGGTGTGAAACAAAGGTGGTAATCAATCAAATACTAAAAATAAAATCTCTAAAATCAATCCTAAAAATACTAATATTTAAACTCAATTTAAAAATCTTCCTTTTGACCTCTAACAAATCAAATGCAAATAACTTGAACTAATAATCCTACATAGGACATACCCTAAATTACACAGCCTACACATACCTTAGACATGTCTGATTAGAACACGACTTTTAGCTCTAGGTCAGGCTTACATTTTCTCTTGTTATTCAATGCTTGTTACATATACATGTTCTATAAAGGCAATTATTAAATTTTCTGTTAGTTATATCTTTGTTATTTATCTGCATTTCTTTTCTGAACGGCATCTACGCTCATATATATATTTCTCTGTTATCTTTTCTTGCGAGGTACATTGGAGCTTAATGATCGGGAGCTAAAGTGAGCAATTTACTTATAAGCTTTTAAGTGACAGCGCCACATACAGTCAGGTATAATCTCTGCAATTTGTAAAGTAAATTTTTTTTTAAATATATATCGAAACTGCTTCACATCACACACAATTTGTTAGTAGGTATTCTAGCATGTTTAGGTAGCCAGCCTTAGGTTAGTTCACTGACGAAGCTTTGACCCTATAGGTCAAAGCTTGCCCCCTTCTGTGAGCCCTAGAGACCATTAGGGTCATTTAGGCCTGTAGAGTAGGCCACCTACTTGTGTCATTGGGCATCGTTGTTTTCCCACACGAAATGGGCATCGCTAGGTTTTGGCCTTCTGGTTTTGGATACGATACCCCCCTTTTTTCTTTCTTTTTTTTTGTGAGCCTTAGAGACCATTAGGGTCATTTAGGCCTGTAGAGTAGGCCACCTATCTGTGCCAGTGGGCACCGTTTGAATGATTTTCTGTGCGGGTACCTTGCCTGGAGCTTAGACCTTTTGCATATTGTAGAGTCCCTGATTAAAATATTTTAAACTACAAATCTTTGATTTCCTAGGATAGAGCCTTCCTATCTCGTATACATATAGAGCGATTGATTGTGTTTAGGATGTTAGCTGGCAGCTCACTCCAGGCAAGCATAAGTCCAGGTTGTACACCCTTCAGTGTGTCTCCTTTCATCTATGTTTTGAGTATGTCTTTTCTCTTAGGATAGTAATCTGGTCGTTGATCTTCTAAACTCAAAATTTTAATCATATCTTTATCCATTCAAAAGGTCTAATCATCATTAAAGATAAATAGAAGAGACTCTTTGGAATAGAACTTAGGAACTCTTTTTATGCACCAAATCAAGAAGTGAATAATACACCATCCTTAGTCGAGAGTTTTCTTAGACCGAGGTCTAAGATGTAATTAACTACGGGGGCTTGCGCCCGTAGGAAACCGATCTCCACAATCAAATAAATCCTATTCGATGCTGATGTATCAAATAGGGGAAATCTCGTGAACTTTTGGGTTATAGATATTATTATCCATCGAGGTTGGTAGGTGAAAGCCGCCATTCTCCATGGCTAATCGTATCTATAACTCCATCTGCTCTTCCATCGGCCTGCTTGTGTCAAGTGTAAAGGTCTACGACCACTTTGTCCTACGGGATAGTGTGATCGTGCTCTTTGCATTCGAACCACACGAGCGGAATCCTTTCGGAGACCCACAGTCATTGCAGTTCAGATTGTGTAAAATGAGTAGAAAGATATACTAAATTTCCCCCTTGCATTAGCAAAAAGTGAGTAAATGTTCTTGCTCTTATACCGATTTGATTGACCCATCCAAACCACAATTGGGCCAAATGGCCAATAGATAATTTGTGATGATGATCAATAGTGGAAGCAAAAAGTATTACATTTATGAAACTCAAAATATAATTCTTTTTTTACGCAATCATTGAATCTGAGACTTCTTGATTGATAATCAAACCTCTCAACCAACAAATCAAGATGAGCTGCGTAAATATCTTATTCTCACTACTACAAATTCAAAGATAACGACAACATTTTCAAATAACAACGGCTCTGTCATTTTCTTTTTAGCCGCTCCACCCCCCGCCCACTCACATATTGAGCTGCAGCTCAAAATTTTCTCCAATAGGTTGTGATATGTCATTGACTTGCACCAAACCAAAATTTTCATGTGACTTATAGCTCGCATTACCTTCAAAGATCTTCGAACCCGATTTCTTTTGCTTCAGATCATATGTAACAACACCGGAATTTGACTTCCTCAGCCCAACAAAAACTACATCATTCACTAACATCTTTTCTGTTGCATAACTGCCATTAACAACTTGGGACTTCAGCTTCACCTTCCCATCTTTAGCTTCGCATGTAAACCTAATCAGAGCCCACTCACTCTTCTTCCCTCCCATCTTCACCACCTCACCATCATCCAAGAAAACTTCTCCTCTAGCTGTTCCTTCTTCATCAAGCACCACTAAGATCCCAAACAATCTCTCTTTCTCCAAAGTAACATCCAGTCTTTCCTGCAGGATCAGAATGTTCCCTCCTCGGGCATGAACATTAATGGTGTCATTTGGGGCCTGAAGTGTCACCCTTTTCCCATAAGTGGCTTCTACTGTATCAAAGATGTTGAAGAGGCTGAACCACCTTCCTTTGGGGAAGTAAGCTTCCACTGAGGTTGCTCCTTGTTTTAAGACAGGTGACACCAAGAGTGCTTCTCCGACTAGGAATTGTGTGCTGATTCCGTAAGTATTGGGATCTTCAGGGAAGGAGAAGAACAATGGCCTTGCAATTGGGGTACCCTTCTGATGAGCTTTGTACATTAGCGTGTAGTAGTAAGGGAGGAGACGATATCTCAACCCAAGAACATTCTTTGCAGATTCAGTTACAGACTTCCAGAGATAAAGCTCCTGCCTGATTGAGTTCTTATCTGAATGGTCTCTTGCAAAAGGATATAACGCGCCTAACTGAAAGAAAAATAAAAATTCCAAAAGTTAAAAATTACTCTCTTCATTTTGCTTCTTTGATAATATTTTATTGTTGTTATGTTCTGTTAAGAAGGGCTTGAGATAGAAGATAAAACTATTAAATTGGTGGAGTATGAACGGCTTTGAAGTGGGATCGAAACATCTTTCTCGAGAGATGTTTCCCTCCCGTAAGAGTATCTCCAACCGAAAAATCCCATTTTTCACTTCAAAATATAGTGAAACTTAAAAAAGCAGTGACTCATCTCCAATCGAACTCCAATTTGCGTGCTTCTGCAAAGGTAACCGTCTTTCTCCTCTTTCGTGCGTTTCTTTGGCAAATCCGGTTGAGACAGAAAAATTGCATATGTGAAAAATGCAACGTCAATATTGACGTTGCACTGCTCACCCGCAAGCAAATAGTGGAAGATTTAACATTCGGTTGGAGATGCTCTAAGAAAAGTATCTAATAGTTTGCCTTCTAGATCATATATTAGACCATTAAAACTAATTTCACTAAATGAGCCAAAAAAAAGCATCCACATACCTGAATCCACCGATTGCAAAGCTCCTCTGTTGTATTACCATTGAAGCCACAAATATCAGCTCCTACCATCGGTATTCCAAACAATCCGGAGTTCAAAATGGAAGGAATAGAGTAAGCAAGATCCTCCCATGTCGCAGCATTATCACCACTCCAATGCGCCGTATACTTCCCCGATCCAACAAACGTCGATCGCGACAGCACGAAAGGCCTCTTCCCCGTCTCCCTCAGCAACGCATCATGTGTTGCTTTAGATTCCAGAAATCCATACAAGTTATGAACGTTGTACTCCGTTTGGCCTCCAAAGTGCAAGGCAGAGGCTGGCACTGTGTTGCTACTTATTGGTCGCTGGACGCCACCGTTGTTGATTTTGTAAGGAGGGTTGTCCAGATCTATGAGCGGAGGGGAAGTAATGAAGTTTGACAATTCGTTCATGTCTATCCAGAGACCATCAAAATGCAAAGTTTTGCGAAAGATGGAGATCTCCTTGCTCCAGAATTCAGATGTGGCCGGGTTCAGGAAGTCGGGATAGTAGACCGGCCCAGGCCATACTTCGCCGAGATAGTTAGTTCCATTCCATTTAATAAAAACTTCATCTTTCATTCCTCTCTGGAATGTTGCGTATGTCGTGTTCACGCTGATACCTGCGAAGGTGGAAAGATGAGTTTTTTAGCTTGAGAACTAGCGGATAAGAGTGTTTTCCGGCGGGTTCTTACCTGGGTCGACGATGACGACGTACTTCTGCCCGTTCTCGTGGAGCCGTTGGACGAAATTCTTCATCTTTTCAACGGGGAAATTAACGGGGTCGAGGGTGAAGTCTTTGTATCCATCCATGTAATCAATGTCGGTCCACATGACGGAGAGAGGGATTTGAGCCTCTTCGTAGCCGGTGGCGACTTCTACCAGCTCAGAATAGTTCTTGTAGCCATAGCGACATTGGTGAAATCCTGCAAAGTTTTCAAAGAATCCTTCAGTATTCCTCCTTCAGCATATTCCTTGCAATTGTTAGTGAGATTAATTAAATTGGAACAATTGTGTTAAGTACTCTCACATAATATCAAAGTAATAATCAAGGATTATGCAATTTAAATATTATGAAGTATTGTTAATCCTTAATCAGCAATTTTGATCCTAAATACTAATACTTATTTGTTCTACTTATTTTAAATAATTAATATGGATTTAATCAGCTAATCTTCTTGAATTAATATATAAAAACTAAGTTTCCTAATTTAATCATAATTATATCCAAAATACCAATTTTATAATTACATAATTACTAATTTCCTAGGCAAGTAACTTAATCCATTAGTGTTTATTGAATTAGTCCAATTAAGACTTCTTAATTCATAATTAATTAGTCGAATATTGTTTAGATAAATTGAATCATAATAATGTCTAAGATTAAAGTTTTATTATAATTTCTAGGTAAATTAATCTATCAAATAATTTATTCATATTTAGTTTTTGGAATTAATTATTTTGATAAATTAATTAAGTATTCATATTTACCTTGTAATTTAATTTAATTTGATTAAGTAATTAATTTAACAATGTGTTTTGATAAATTAATGTAATTAAGATTCATATTTACTTTTTGTAAATTAACCTATCAAATAATTTATTCATATTTACATTTTTGTAAATTAACATTACATGTTAATTAATGACTTAAATTCACAATAATTGTTTTTATTTAATTAATTAAATTTATTAGAGAAAAGGTTTATTAAAATAATTATAATCTAATTAGAACAATCTTATCATAAATATATTCTATTTACTATATAATTAAGTATGGATTATACCCTTATTAATTTAACTATGCCAATCAACTGTGTTTCTGAAAATGTTACTCATTCAACTAACAATTATCGGAAGAAAATAAATCTACTCACCAAAAGACCAGTAAGGCATCGGGGCCGGCCTTCCGATGAGCTTCGTGTACTGATCCATAACAGCCACCGGCGTCGGTCCGGCGAAGAAGTAGAAATCCAAGACACCACCAATCACTTTATAAGTAATAAGACTCCCACTATAAAGCACATCCATCCCATTGCTGTTAAGCAACAGAACGCCGTGAGCGGCTCCCGTCGGCGATCTCACGTCCATGTAGAAAGGATGAGACCCATAGAGGTTCACATTTGGATTCATGGCCGCGATGTCGGCGTTCCAAAGCGTTAACTTCTCGCCGGGATTAAGCCGGAAAGAGGACTTGGTGTGCTCGCCGAGGCCGTAAAGATTGGCTTTTTCGCCGGGCAGAGACGACGAGATCTCCAAGTAGCGATCTTTGAAGACGATGCTGTGTCCTTCGGTACTGAAGAGAACCTCACCGGAGGAGCGGCGGGTGACTGCGAAGGCGAAGGGGATGGAATTGGTGATTGTTAAGATGAGGTCGGAGCCAGCTGGGGAGAGTACGCGGCTCTTGGTTGCCCCTCTGCTGGCTTCGTTTGGAGGCGTCTGACGTGGGATGACTTCCAGCGGGACTTCCCATCTCGGCCGGTCGGCGTCGGTGATGCGGATTCGCAGCCGGTCCTTCGTTTCAAAGCTAAAAACAGAGTAAACGAGAGAAACTTGAAATAAAATAAAATAAATTGTGATTATGATCATGATGATAAATTGATAATGTCAAACAAATGCATTTTATGATATAAAAAGAAAATTCAGTAAATTTATAAAATAAAAAACCCTATCTGGAAATAAAAAATACAGAGCATTTTAGGCGCGTAGAAAGGCTGTTACTGTTTACGGAATCCGAAATCGCAATCTGAAGTACCTTGCTATGAAGCGTAGTTTCTCGATGTCGAACCCATAACTGGATTGACGTATGAGCCGGAGTTCGGCGGTGAGAAGATCGCCGGATTTGTGGTTTCTGTGGGCCGAGATGAGTCTGTAGCCATAGCCTTCGCCGTCGGGCTGGTCTTGTTGGGCGAGGGTGGCGAGGGTGGAAGAAGGGAGCAATGAGACAACCAAGAGAAAAAGGATAGAGAAACTAGGAATAATACTGCTCCTCATTTCTTCCTCTCGGTTCTCTTCATGCGAGTGGTGCCCTGCTCTGTTCTTCTCTGTCGTGATTTATACAAAATAGACAAGAGTGCCAGGACGGTGGCGCTTGTTCTGCCTGGCTGAGTTTTTTGGAATCTTGGTCAGGTCCACAGGAATTATTGGAGAAATAAACAAAAAAAAAAATTTTTTTTTTTTTTTCATCTGTGTATTTTATTTTCGACGCTATGTCTAATTTATATGCAGTAATAAAATAAAATATTGTATTAATTTCTCATCTGGAGTTTCTAAAAAACGTATCTTTAACGTTAGGTCTAACATATGTCAAAAAAATGATTATTTATCATTGATACATCATCAAAAAATTTTCTTGATCGGACATAAATATCGATACAAAATCAAAGTTGAAAACTTCTTAAACTAAAATTGGTTCCATTCAAATTTCGATTTTAGCAAACTTATAGTCAAACTGAGCGTCTCAGAAATACGAATCCAAAGACACCAAATTCGATTCAATCCAAGCCCAAATGGGTCAGAATCGAGGACCCGAAGCATTGTTGGAAGATTCAAACCACAATTTGGATTACCAAACGGTTTCCAAACATGACATTCTTATAACCGAATCGAGCGGATCGACGAGATGAATCCAACAAGCCCAAGATCATGGAATTCTGACATCATTAAGACATTCAAATGTCTAATAAATGATCCACGATAAATGGATTTAACATCGGCCGTCCATCCAAACCACTCCTCATTTGCTCTTTATCCTCCTATTTACAGGCCACACCACTCTAGGAAATCTATAAATAGACCCCTCCTCCCTCTTGAAAAGGGACCCTAAGCCTAAGGAGAAAGAGAGAGATCAGAGATCGCTCTTGCCTCCTTGTCTCCTCGACCATCTGCTGGAGTTTCGTCGGACCACCACCTGAGGCCCGGACTTCCGCCGGACCACCACTTGAAGGCTATCTGATCTCCACCGGACCACCACCTGACGTCCTAAGCTCTACGTCGGACCAACGCTTGGCGCCCTGAGCTCTGCCGGACCATCACCTGACGTTCTAAGCTCCGTCGGACCACGCTTAACGCTCTGAGCTTCGCCGGACCACCACCTGACTTCCTAAGCTCCATGCGGATCACCACTTGAGGCCCTGAGTTCCACCGGACCACCACCTGAGGCCCGGACTTCTTTCGAACCACCACCTGAGGCTCAAACTTCTGTCGGACCACCACTTGAAGCCCAGACTTCTGCCATACTACCACATGAGGCCCAAACTTCTACCGAATCACCACCTGAGACCCGGAGTTCCGCCAGACCACCACCTAACGCCCTGAGTTCTAGCGGACCACCACTTGACGCCCAAAGTTCTGCCAGACCATCACTTGACACCGAAGTTCCATCGGACCACCATCTGACGTAGAACTTCTGCCGAACCACCACCCGAAGCTGAAGTTCTGTCCAAACCACCGTCAAGCAACCAACTGACGCCCGAATTTTCAAATAGCTCCAAATTTCTGTCAGTCCACCAATTGACGCTGAACTTTCATCCTCATTTGTCACTAGATTTCAATCCATACGAGGTTGGTATTTATAATCTGATCACACTCAAGAACGAGTCAGCCACTATATCGAATTCTAGTGGAATCATTTTCGACTGATCAGGTCCACGTGATTTTTCCCCTTTCCAGTGTTTTCCACATAAAAATATCATGTGTTCTTTGTGTGTAAAATGGATTTTCGTACAACACTAAGACGTTGTATTTTAACTCTATCGCCGCATATATTCTAGCCCACGTGACAATCATATTTTTAATAGCTTTTTTCATGCGTGAATTAAACTAGATTATGGAGATAATTTGGATATCCAATGGTTTGAGTAGAGGGTTTGAATTGAATGATTGATGATTAAAGATGATTTGGAAGGTACTTTTCCTTGAATATTAGGTAACGAATTGAATAATGTTGAGTTAGGGGCAACCAATGGAGTGGCTAGAGTTAGATGACTTATGAGTCTACACTCAAACTGCAAATCTCTTTTGTAGTTATCATGAGCTTCCACTTGAACCTCAAAAGAAACATATTTTTGGGGATGTGAATAGTGTAAGGTCATTATTGGCATCACACTTATGATGCCTCATAATTAAATTTGAAAGAATTATTCTTTTATTTTTTAATTTACATAACTAGAGTTACCTTTTTTTTATTATATCATATACAAATTTGTATTTATTTTCCAAAAAATCATATGCACTACTCATGATCTATATAATCATATCACAACTATTATGTTCTGAATACAAAAGAATAGTTAAAATAAAAAGTAACAAATCTTGAAGGAATACATATAAGTCTCACACGGGATCCTCTGTCATGACCTGAAAATATTTAACCACATGTAATGAGCTAAAAGGCCAAGCAGATCACCATAACTTCTAACTAAATTTAAAGCACGCTAAAAGAGCAATATGCATGTCATGGATCAAATCATAGAAGTAACATTCATATGATCATTGAATCAGTGCAAAAATAAAAAAACTCTCTTGCAATAGTGGTAGAATCTATAAAAAATAAAATAGTACAGTATATAAGCCAATAAAATAGTATAGTGGAGAATTCAGTAAACCAGTATATGTGTCAAATAAAGCAATTATTATAAGTACTATCAATCAGTTAGTAAATAAATCGTATAAAGCGATAAAATCAAAGCATCGATAAATACTATTGAAATTATATTAATATAGTAAAATGATATAAGAGTTTACATATACTATCCAGTTACTCTATATCAGTATCAAATCAGTATATTATGTGCTTAGTACATATAATCATACCAAACAAGTAAGAATTATGTCTATCATGATATTTTTCAGTATCATATAAGTATCAGTAAATTATTGGCTCAGTAAACAGAGTTGTCACTCTTTACCCGTTGGCATAGTAATAATCTCCTTAAAACTCTCAATTACTATCACATGAATCAATAAAGAATAACATCAAACCAAAGTATTTAATGGAAGGCTTGTTGACCCAACATCTTGTATATGTCAATCAGTCTCCAACCAACAGGTCAATCAGACTTTGCTTACTTAGGATTATGGGATTGAGTTCTCACAGATGACGCCAAGCTATTATGGGCTAGAATATTCATAGCAGTAAAATATAAAATTTTACTTCTTAATGTTGCATACTTATCAAGCTCACAAAAAAGATGATAGAAAAACTAAATTTTTTACATGGAAAACTCTGAAGGAAAAAACTCGGGGCCACGCCCAGCTAAAATAAATCCTTTATTCTTTGAATAAATTGCAAATGATTGATTCATCCTTGAACTTAAGGACGATCAGATTATAATAAATAACTATCGGGTTGAAATCTTGTGACGAAATTGAAATAAAATGGAAGTCTGGCAATGGTCGGTGGTCGAGTGTAAATCCGACGTCAATTAGTTACCAGACGGAAGTCCAGCAACAATTGGTGATCGGGATGAAGTCTGGAGACAATTAGTGTCCGGGCAGAAGTCCGTCAATATTCTAATGATGTTTGGTGGTCGGGCGGTGGTCTAGGAGGAGTCAGAGGGCTAGAGACTCTCTAATTTCTCTTCCTCCTCTTCCATGCTTAGTCCCCCTTTAGTGAAAAATGAGGAGTTTATTTATAGTTTTTAGATAGTGGTATGATCCAATAAATATGGATGAGATCAAGGTCATGGTAAGAGTGTTTTGAATAGACGATTGATATCAATTCCCTTGATAATGGCTCGTTTGTTGAGAATTTGAGTGTCTTAATGATATTAGAATTCAGCAATCTTAGGCTAGTTGGATTTGTCTCGTCGAGCCGTTCGATTCGATTATAAGCATGTCACACTTAAAAAAAAAAATTAGTCATCCGATTTATGGTTTGAACCTTCCTAATGCGCTTCGAGTTTCGATTGGGACCTATTAGGGCTTGGATAAGGTCGAATTTGATGTCCTTGGATTCATCTTTTCGAGACGTTCAATTCAACTATAAGTTTGCTGAAATCGTAGTTTGAATGGCCCAAATTTATTTTCGTAAGTTTCCAACTTAAATTTGCCTCGAGAATCATGCCCGATCAAGATAAATTTTTGATAATATATCATGTATTACTAAATTTTTGATAATATATCATGTATTACTAAATTTGTAGAGAGTTACTTCATTGATCCTTATATGTTCAAGTACACAGTGCTGTTTGCAGTAACTTCCTTCTAAGCGCACACTTTGTCTGCTGTTTTACTATATCTTATCACGCTTCTTATTCTAAATTGATTTTGCCATATGGAATTGATAGAAAGAGAGAGAATATATATATTCTCTTTCTATGACTTCCATATGACTAATATGGCTAGAGAGAGAGACAGAGAGAGAGCTTAGAAACAAAAATGAAGATTGGTTTCCAATGGATTACCATATAATAAAATGGTTTCCAGCTTGTTGAATTATTATTATTTTCATTAATAATAAAATTTCATCTAAACTTAGAGTATATATACAAATAAAATTTCAACTTTTTAAGAATTACATGACATTAATCCTTTTAATTTATTTATTAATGTTCAATGTTGGGCAGCCTGTTTATAAATAGATAAATCTTTTTTTTTTTTTTAGCTTGCGTTATTTAGAGTTTGTTAGAATCGAATTTCTCGTTACTTTGCTTTTTAGATAGCAACCATAATTTCATTTGATTATTAATTTATTGCTATTATTTTCAATGCTTTTTGCAACCAAAGTAGCAAAATTATTTTTCTCATAATAAATTCACAACAAACTTTATAATTGCATCTATAAAGGTAGTTGCAAATTATTGTGAAGAAAATAACTTTTTTGAAAGCGGCTCTAGAAAGCAGCTTTCTAACTAAAAAATATATTGAAAGCAGTACAAAAGTAGTTGTCAAATAAAAATTATAGTTATGATCTAAAAAGCAAAGCAACAAGAAAGCTATCTTGAATGAAGTTTTAGGCTTTGTTTGGGACGGCTTTCTTATTGCTTCTTAAAGCAGCTTTTAAATACAAAATTAAAATTTTGTACTAAAAATTTATTTTAAGAAATAATAAGAAAGCTGTCCCAAACAAAGCTTTAATCTATGTTTATCATACTATTTATGATAGGATTAATTTTAAAAAGTTATATTACTATAAGGATAGTCACATATTCACAAATTTGCATAAATAATACCAATTTTTTTAGAATTATATAGCATTAATACTTCTTTATGGCAATAAGATGAAGAATTTGAACCACATTATGCTTAATTTTTTTTAAAAAAAAATATTATCAGATGAGTCTTTTTTAGCAGCCATTTTCTTATTTATAGATAGAAACATATATTTTAAAAATGTTTTTTATTATTTTTTTATTTTTTAAGAAGTTTATGAATTTCAACAAGCAATTAAATTAATGCTTAAATGACAGAACTATTATCTTATATATGCAAAATATTCCAATTGGTTAATGAAAACAACTTTGGTATGCATAATCATAGCTACAAATATATATATATATATATATATATATATATATATATATATATTTGTTAGTTTTGTTTTATATGTTGATGACCTGATGGAAGCAATCTCTTAATTCCTTTCAGTTTTATTTCTCTCTCTTTCTCTCTCTAAACAAACAAATCTTGAAAATTTTGATCATAAACCTCTTTCAAACCAGCTTATTATCATAAGCAGATCATAGAAAATATTGTTATAATTAATCTGATGGATTATCATATACATCTTCTATGGAATTATGAAAATATATCTTCACATAAAATTGATTACTTTTGGGGAAATTTACAGACAAATCTTAATATCATTACATTGTGTTGGAATTTAGCATAATTTTGATGAAAATATATGGTAATATAATACGAATTTTGTGTCTTAGCATTGTATAAAGATATGATCACACAAATAAAATAAGCTTGTAAATGACACTGAGAGTTCTTACTTGAAAATCCACAATAAGAGAAAAATCATAGAGACTGGTTTAGTTGAAATAATACACTATATAGATAAATATTAAAGAACTCCCCCCCCCCCCCCCCCCCCCCCCCCCCCCCCCCCCTCTCTAATTGGAGAAGATGAGATTGGGGAGTATTGATTATTAACTTGACACCCACTTAGGCTTCGTTTGTGATGGCTTTCTTACTGCTTCTTAAAGCAGCTTTTTAGTATAAAAATTAAAAATATTTGTACTAAAAAGTTACTTTAAGAAACAACAAGAACGCTGCCCAAAATGGAGCCTTAGTTTAATGAAAAATACTAGACAAGCAGTGGCGAATGACGCACAACAATGTCGGTCGATGATTGACAAAGACAGTTGAGAGATGATGGTCATTGATATTGATTGACATCATGATAAAGTAGACTTTATCATCAGTTTATATAATGTGATCACAATTTGGAGATGGCAGTAGAATTGTAACCATCATTGGCATTAGCTCTTAAAAGGTTATAGCATTCAAGAGTGACAGTCGAGCAATGATTATTGTACAGAGGAAATGAAGTGATGGTGGTTGTTGACAATGGTTGTCAACTTTGATTGTCGACATAGCTCTAAATTTCTTCATATCTCCAAGCTCTCTTCAATTTTAAGTCACTTGGATGTTTAAAACAATAGTTTATTTATAAATTTTTAGAGTGACATTTTAATTATTTTAGCCAAAATTCTCAAACACACCATCAAATGGCCTAAGTTGCTTCCCTTGATAATGTAAATCTCTTTAATGATCTCAAAATTAAGTGACATTGGGCTAATTTGATTGCCCTTAATGAAACACTCATTTTAATTATAAGCATGCGGGATTTAGAGATAGTTTAGTCACTCAAATATTGTCGTGAAATTTTAACACTCATTTACCTAATAAGTCGACACCCACCATCGATGCACTTCATTACCAATAAGGTTAATGCATGTAGTTGGCACCAAAATTGACACATACAATCACCAATAAGATCAATCAATATACACACTCAACACTACCGACTCCACACCCTATCGCCAATTAGATCAATACATGTCATTAACACTAACAATGATGCATGCCATCAACAAGTTGATGCATGATTATCTTAATTGGCTTTGCCTCAAGAAATAATCCTTTCTCAAGTGGTGTCCCCAATTTAACCCAGAAGATAATTTACTGAATATCAAAATTATAATTAAAAATAATCATGAACAAATTCAAAATCAAAAAAATAAAAACTACAAAATTTTCTCTTAAAATTTTCAAGAAAATTTATGAAGAAAATATCCCATGAAATTTCTATGCAAATCAAAAGCACATAATGCTCCATGAGTATCAAAGACAAATCCTTAAACTATTTACCACTAATCCCAATCTGCTCCTAAAGAAGATCCTCCATTAGCAATGAACCCTTCACTATAAGGTTGAAATGTGAGCCATATTTGATGCAAAGAAAATGTAACCAGCATTGCCATTGTTATTGAATTTTAGATTCATTACACAAAGGAGAACAAGTGGAGTATTCTGTAGGGACAAGCTTATTAGCGAGTAACTGAGTATCCTATCTTCCCAACAATTGATATCTGTGCTGCGCATGCATCTCTTAGAAAAAGGAAAAGTTTTTTCTACATGTTTGAGAGCTTTTATTATGTACGGACACCAGACGGGAGAACCGCCCGGTTAAGCACTGGGTACCCAGCGGTACTGAGTACGGGTATCGAACTGGGTATCCAACAACGGGGTGACATGACGCATTTTTATTGATTTTCGGACGCCCTCCGCACTCCGCACATAATAATGAATCAATGTTTGAAGCTTTGCTCTTTGCATGGAGGCAATAAGTAATTACTACTCTTTGTATGGAGGCAATAAAAAATTAATGAGCTTGCACTAGTGCGATGCCCTCTGTCTCCTTAGTGGATCTTCATCTTACATAAGTTTTTGGAATAATAAAGGAAATCTCGAGAGAATATTTGATCTAGGAAGAATAAGTTGACTTAACATGAAGGAATATTCTTTTCATAAATATTCATGAAAGTTTACATTTAGATTTTCAATAGTAAAACTTTGCTCAAAATTAGAAGATGTGTTTTCTTCTTGAGATTTGGAAGTAGATTGATGTGAATTAAATAAAAATTTAATATAAGTTTTTTTCTAATCTTTCTTGAAAATTGCACTGTGCATTTATATTATTTGCATATGTGTAGCATTTTATATAAGCGTTTTTTTTTTAATGTTTTTAAGGTTATATGAGAGTCTTTTATATGACTATCTATAAAGCTCATTTTGGTCTATTGATTGAGAGCTTTAACTATCAACCAAAAAGTTTTGAGTCCGAGTATTGTATATAGGGCTGCAAGCGTACCAAACGAGCCACTCATTACTGGGTTCAATTAAAACTTGTTTGTGATCATTTAATTTACTAAACAAATAAATTTGAACAATATTTAAAATATTTGATCTTTAAATGAACAAGCATGAGCACTAATGTTTTCGGTTCATTTATGTTCATGAACAACATCATTTAAATCTTGTGAACAAGCTTGACATTAAGCTCGATTGGTGTTCGAGTTCAATTTAGAACTCTTGAATAAGCTTTGATAAATATACATAATATAAATATTTTATACTTATTATAACATAATGATATAATTATTGTTAAATAATTAAATATTATAATATTTGCTAACTAAAAAAATTCGCTAAATAAGTTCATGAACATATTCGATGTAATTGTTTGTTATGAGGCTCGATAAAGCTCATTTGTTAAGTTAATGAACATCTAGAAGTAGAGCCTCATTTATAGCTCGTTAAGACTTGTTTATTTAAAGCTCGATAAGCACTAAATGAATCAAACATGAACACTCATTAAATTAAATGAACTAGACATGAACACAAACCATAAAACTCAAATCAAACATGAACCAAACTTGAACAAGTTTATAATAAATGAACTCAAACATGAACACTCACATACCACGCTCAGCTCGGTTCATTTGCAGCCCTACTTATACATGTGATGTGTATACGAGTTCATCTTAAATGACCTAAATGTCTAAAAAATATATATATTTGACTATCTATGCTCAGTAAATCCTCTCAATTCCCCTGCATTGTGCTTAAGAAGATATCATATTTTAAATGAAAAAAAAAACAATTATGCAAAAATAAATGAATGTATAACAAGTTAAAATGAACTTCATGAACCTTGAATTCATGCTATGATTAATAAAATAAACACACCATAATACATTTTCATCAAAATATTCTAACACGTTTTTTTTTAATTTATATCCATAACGAGGGCATCATTCTTTCCTTCAGAATTGACGAGCTCAGACCCTCAGCTTCTACTTTGGACAGTGGTGCTTGACCGATTGAACAATAATAATATACCTATAATATGTTTTCTTATGATTTAAAGAAATCTTCCTATTTGCCTAATTACTATAAAAACAAGTCATGTAGGATTGTTCAATTCATATAGATAAGAATTACAGTGAGATGGTTCATTATTAGTAATCTCTGATTAATTTTTTCTCATATTTAAGGCAAAATAAATAAAAAAATAATAATGAATAATTCATTCTTCTATTTGGAAAAAAAAACATTTTTTTGGCTTTTCTTAAACGTCAAAAATGAAGAATCTATTTTGCTACAAATATCTGAATGAAAGAAAAAAATGTATATTTCTATTCTTTATATACATATCCAATATTTATATTCTTAGAAAAAGATCAAAATGGTCTCTTGACTATTTATTAAAGATTAAAATAGTCCCCAGCTATAATAAAGGATCACTTAGATCCATCAACTCTTTAAAGAAGAACCAAAATAGTCCCACTAGGAGACTATTTTGATTCTTTTTTCAGGACTTGAGGGATTAAAATAATGCTTTATTATAACTGAGATCATTTTGATCCTTCATAAAGAGTTTAAGGGACCATTCTGATCTTTTTGTCTCTATATTCTTGAGAACAAATTGGTTAGCTCTTTGTCTCTTCAGTGAATTCATAGATTTCAAGAATATTATCAGTAGCACAACATGGAGAAAAGCTAGCTAAATGCAAAATACTTCAAGAGAAATAATGAAAAAAAAAATGTTAAAAAAAATAAAGCACATTTTATTAAATTTAAGGTGAATATACAAATGAAGAGAAATTATAATAAGTTGTTGATTCATTTACCTGTAACGAGAAGTATGAAAATGCTGATGAAGGAAAGAAGCACACAACAAAGTTATTTTTCTCATTAATGTTTTGAAAACATCCCTTCTGTTAGTGATGAAAAATCGAAGTCACTTCCGCCTCGGCTGTTGGTGGTGGAATTGGCATCGGATGCTGAAGACCTGCAAGATATTTTCTATTGCTGTTTAGAAATAGAAAAACTCCAAATACATAGAAAAAAAAGGCCCTTTTCTACGCTTATCCAATTGTGATATGTAATGTACAACGGTTCTTAACAATAACAATGAATGCATTAATGTAAAACAGAAATTTATTTATTTATTTAGGCTTCGTTTGGGACGACTTTCTTCTTGCTTTCTAAAACAGTATAAAAATTTCTTGAATTTGAAATTTTTGTATTAGAATGCCCGTTTTAAAAAGTAGTACATAAGCTGTCTCAAAATAAGCCTCAGTGATTGCAAAAAAGTCCAAAAGCTGCGTCTTATCTAAATATGTTTCATCATGAAGTTCCTTTGTTCGGATTGGAGGAAAATGATGGAACTGAAATGAAAAGAAAATAGTTTTATGAGTTTATTGTAAATCAACAACTACTGATTTCAAATTTTCTGATTTTTTTTTCTTAACTTCCTTTCAATGAAATTTCCAGCATCCAAATAAAGCCTAAAACTACAAAACAAAATGCACAATCGTAAATATTGTTTGAAAGCAGAATTAAAAAGAGAATATGATGTAGAAAAGAGAACATGCTCATTTAAAAATAATTTAAAGATGACCATAGAGGCGCTACGTCATATTTTCACTCTAAATTTACTGTGACCAGTGAAAATATCAAGTCTAAGACCAAGCTAAGACTAGCAGAAATGAAAAGCAATCCAAAAAGCCAAAGGTGAATCTTAAGAAAATTGTAAGTAATTATATATGCAAAGTGAATAGGAAAAAAGCACCAAAAATCTTCTGGTGTAAAGGATAGTAAAAAGGTTAAAAAGAGACATGCAAGATTCAATGATCACAAGAATGCAATGAAACAGAAGAAGATACTGGTTTAACCTAAATTTTGTATAATACTTTTCTCCGTTTATTTTCCTTATAATCACAAACGCCAATCTATAGCATCTAAACAACCATTTGGGTAAATTCTTCTTGTATCATAATTTCAACGGAGGAAAAACAAAAAACTAAAATCAAGCTATGAAGCCAATGGAGGATCATCTAATGCCAAAAAGTTTTAAGAGTTTACAGTGATGTAGAAGATCCATAGTTCCCAGATGATTGTACTGGCATAATGCTATCCAGCTGATGCACAACGAGAAAAACAATGTATCAATATTCAATTCTCATATATTAAAGATAAAAATAAAGCATCCATCTATATATATATATATATATATATATATATATATATATATATCATTGAAACTTAATAAAGCATCCATCACCTGAGTGGATTTGTTAGTATCCTGTTGTCTATCTACAGGTGTCATTCTTGAAATTTGGATACTTGGATTAAGCCAATTTGTAGCTGCGGAAGCAAAATTGGATGTGCCAGAAATAGCAACGCCTGGCTGCTGAGTCAAAACGGGAAAGGTTGGAGGTGTGGCCCCAGAATTTGCAGCAGCCATGAGAAGAGCCTGCTGCTGAGAAAGATATACAAGCTGCTGCTGCTGATGAATGGCAAATGGGGAAACCATCTTGGACTGCATCAAAACATCAGAATAATATTAGCGTGTAACGGTCCATAAATAGCAAACCTGCAAGTCATGTTTTTCAACTAAGCAAGGGCTGAGTATAAAATGATGAAAATGTTATCAATGAACTTATATGAAGTTCCTGGATACATGATGATCGGTATTATACAAATAACTGCTTAACCAGCGGTTTGGATGGATAACCTTATCAAAGAGGCTCATAATGTCATCCTTTAAATTCTCCTTGGACTTCTGCTGGTCTGATATTTCAGCCACTGATGATGAATCCTTAAATAGGTCCTCGAGGTCCGATGCAGACTTAAGCTTAGTCTCAAGAACTGCTTTGGTAGCATCTTTATTGACAGTAGCATTTGTTTCTTCAGCTACTTTCTTGATAGCATATTCATTTGCTTCAGCATTTGCTTCAGCATTTGCTTCTACAGCTGCAATTATAGTTAGTCTGATGATAAGACAACGTTCTAGGGAAACGATACAGAAATGTGCCAATTTTTATTCCAATGCCAAGTCAGAGTTCTTAATACGCCAAGCGATTTGAAAGATAAGTGATCAACATTGATACTAGTTATTTCCGCTACACTAAATTACATAATTCGAAGGTAATAAGATAGAACAGTAGAAAGACATAATGGATAAAATAAGAAATAATGTCTTGAGTCATCTTGATTTAATTGTTGCCATAAATTGCTTACAATGCACAATTATCAACAATTAATCCACAATGAAAGCTTTATAAATGAGGAAAAACGAAAATAAATTATTGGAAAAACTCCATTATTCATAGGTGTTGGCAGTTTGAAAAGCCGGCTTAGCAACCTGTGGAAATGCAAAATTTGTAGTCCAATAACGTTGCAATTTGGCAATCCGTGAGCCTCTTCAAATGGCGAAAATTTCTCTTAGATTTACAAAAAATATATGCATGCTAGCTGTAGAATATCATTCTTAATTCAAATGTAATTACTAGTTTCCATATGCAGAAGTTACCAAGGGTAACCTAGAATCTTGTTTTATAAAGTGGCAAGCTGCCCAATGAAATACATACAAAATTCAAATCATTTCTATCTCTTCAAGGTATCAGAACTCTAGGAACAAACGAATCCTAGACATATTTTGGCAATTTTTTTATCCGAGCATCTCCAAAAATTCCTCTCGCCCTCCTTGTCTTCCGCCTCCCACCTCAACTACAAGCAACTGCTGCTCTAGCACCTCCACTTGCTCTCCTCGATAAACTAGTGTTGCTCCACAAGCAACCACCAACTTCCAAGGGAAAAAATTTATTCTTTACTTCTAAAAGAAAATGTCATTCATGTCAAAAAAATGTCAACCAATTAAATGATCAGTAGGAAAGTATCAATCAAGACCTTCCATTTTCACTCAAATTGAACAAAAGAAATAACCATAATTGAAAGGAAAATGCTAGACTGGTCCAGAAGGGACCGACCAAATTCTATACCAGGCGAAATCCTAGTCCGCCCAGGGGAGTTCCGCCCACCCTTGGGTTGAGGCCCATTGCTTAATGAAGAAAGAGGAGGCAGCTGTTTAGGAGAGAAATTCAATTTGAGGGCTGTTTGGATATTTTTGCTTGTTTTGTTTGCTTTAAATATGATTGTTTACCCTAATGTTAGGGGTTATTTTATGTTAGTTTGTTCTAGATTGTGAGGGCTCTAGCCGGCGGCTAGGGATTTGGGAGAGCCGGGTCTTCTTCTCCAATTGAAGATCTAATGTACCCTGTTTCATATTTCCTCCAATAAAAAATAAGATTCATGGTGTGTTCTTCCTAATTTCTCTTGTAGTTTGTTGATTTCGTTGAAAGTTCTACTTCCTATCAATTGGTATCAAAGCGCTTTTTTGGGACCTATGGCAGCGAAGGAGGTGTTGGAAGGTGAGCTCTCATCCATAGAGAGCCACTTCCGGAATATGGAAGATATGATGAAGAAGCTCATTGAAATACAGCTAAAAGCCTCACTAGCGGTTCTGATGGTTGTACCAAAAGGGAAGAAGATTTCGAAGGACGATGATGAAGTGGAGAGTGTTTTCCATCAAAGACAGCCACGGGGGGGGGGGGGGCTCTATTGGAGGGCAGATCGAGGTATTTCGGAGGAAGTATAGCAAGGAAGGGGGAGGTCGAACCCTTTGGGAGACAATTTGGGCATGGGGAGAGGTGGAATGGAGGAGGTCATGGTTGGGCGAAGCCCTGGGGTCAAAATCAGCCAAGGAAGGAAAGGAGAGATTCGCACGATCATTACATAGGAGGGATTAATGGAGGGAGAAACCATTGGGATATAGATGTGAGATCAAGAAAGTTGAAGATGCCAGTGTTTGAAGGGAAAGATGCTCAGGGTTGGGTGTATCGGGTGGAGCGTTACTTTGTGATCAGTGGCCTGACGAAAGAGGAAAAGTTCATGGCAGTAGGGGTGTGTTTGGAGGGAGAAACCCTAGCTTGGTTTCAGTTGAGAGAGGCTCGATATCTAATCTATTCATAGGGGGGTAAGGAGTGTGGGCGTGTCAAAATAAATTTTCGGGTCAGGTTCAAGTCCAACCCGAAAATAACTCGTCATCATCTAACCCAACCCGATTAGAAAAATGGGTCACAGACTCAAACCCAAACCCGACCCGGTAAATGTCCGGGTCGACTTGACGCGGCCCAGCAACCCGATTATTTTTTAAAATTTTTTTGTTAATTCCATTTCGCCAAATCAAATAAATCTTCTCTAAGAACCTTTCGCACGCTGACCCGGGTGAACCACATCATCTTTCTTCTATTCCGCACCCTTCTTTGGCCAAATCTTGTAAATCTCCGCCAGATCGCCCCCTCGTTCACCAAATGAAATGAAAGTTACAAAATATCGTCTGTCTCGCTTCCATTTCAGATTACGAAATCACGCCCGTCTCACGTCTCTAGCTCCCATTCTGGATTCCGCCCATCCCCATCCCGCTCGACTGCTCCCATTTCAGATTATGAAATCACGCCCATTCCATAACTCCCGCTCTAATTTCAAACATCGCCCGTCGCACTCCCGCTTCTTTTGCAAAATATCTCTAAATCCATACAACTCAGATCAAGATCGTGTTAGCAGGTTGACCCAAACCCAACTCGTTTATTAAACGGGTTATATTTTTAGACCCAAACTTGACCCATTTGTTTAACAGCTGAACCCAAACCCAGAATTTCTAGGTCGGGTCAATTTTTTATACCCCTAAAGGAATGTTTGTTGGAACATTTCTGAAACATTTGGGAAGAAGACATCCACGAACAATTTTATGCCCTAACTCAAGAGGGGACCATCATTGATTATCAGGAGAAGTTTGAGCTACTGTCGGGACGACTAAGAGAAATTTCTGAGGAAGGGTTGTAAGGAAATTTCATGAAGATGCTTGAGGAGGACATATGAGAAGAGCTCAGTGTGCTGAGACCTAAAGGGCTGATAGAGACGATGAAGCTTGCTTAGAGGGTGGAGGAAAATTTTCAGAGGAAGAAGGCCAGAAGGAGCAACATCATGTGAGGAGCAAAAGAACTGAAAATATTGTGCTGTAAAAGTATTGTACAAAAAACTGAGAATGAAACTAAAGCAGAAGCATAAACTAAAACCAAATGAATTATAAGCAGATGTTCATTTTATTAGAATGGTCTCAGCCCAAATTTTTAGATATGTTTATAGCTTCATTAACAAAATCCCACCTCGGTAGCCCACAGGCCCTGGCAAAATAAAATACCACCTCAGTCATCCATTGGCACCGACATAACAGAATCCCACCTCGGTTGTCCACTAACGCCAGCACAACAGAATCTCACATTGATCGCCCACTGGCGTCGACATAACAGAATCTCATCTCGGTCGCCCATTAGCGTCTGTATAACATTACATCATGTCACATCACATCACATCACATAATATTTCTTTCATATTTTTTGATACATTTCATTAATTAAAACATAATTATATTAAATTCAGAAATCATCAAAATGCCTCAACAGTAGACAATAGAAACACTACTGAACAAAATTCTTTGTTTCAAAACATAACCAAATTACTATAAATTATGTAAAATATCATTCTGAAGCTTTAATTGAATTGAAGCACTATTTTAGATGTTAAAAAAAAATTCAAGTAGATAAAAATCGATGTTTTTTTCAAAATTACCAGGCAAACAATTTTTAGAATATATTTACAATATTCATAATCTCAATCTCTATAGTATATAAAAAATTACACGGTAAAGTTTTTACCAAAACAAAATTATTCTCGTTTTTTAATAATGAAAATACATATTTGATTAGAAAAATATCAAAAATATCAAATTATTGAAAACTGAAATAGATAAAATGTAACCTACCTCGAGACGAACAAATTTTTCAACTGAGTCGACGGACGAAAATGGCTCTACGACTGCCAAACCCTAGCTTTTCTCCTTCCCCTCTCTTTTCCTCTTTATTTCCCCTAATTTTTCTCTATTAAGCCGGATGGAAAAAAAAAAAGAGAAATGACTTAAGAAATATAAAATAAGTGCTTTTAGATTTTTTTTATAAAATAATAATATAATAATATTATTAGAATAAATGTTTAGTATAAAATTTATAAAAATTCTTTTAGGCATTCCAAAAATTATAAAAAAATATCTATAAAATAACTTATTTTATTTAAAAATTTTTGTTTGCAAAATGGACAGCTAATGGTCTCAAAAACTATGATGCACGGACACAGACACGTCGACACGGACACAACACGACACGGACACGGAACACGGCATTTTTTAAAAATATAGGACACGGGTGCAGCGTGGACATGGCATAATAAATTTTTAATATAATATATAGAAATTAAGGTGACATTATATTAAAAATGACAAGCAATAATAAATTAATTTCATAATAACTTGTTTAGCTTATAGCATATAAAGTGGGGTTTTCCTTGATAGAAGATGAAGATTTGTATGAACATAAACTAAATCTTCAGCTCGTTGTGGATTATTTTATTTCTCTTCATTGATTGAATAAATGGTATGTGCTCCAATTTTTCTCACAACAGGAAGAGGATAATACTTGAACTTCTGCTTATTTTTAAAGTTCGTAAATTATTTGTATGGAAAGATACCGAGCGGTACCGAACATGTACCGAGCATGTACCTAGCGGTACCGAGCATGTACTGAGCGGTACCGAGCATGTACCTAGCTGTACCAAGCTTGTACCTAGCAGTACCGAACATGTACTGAGCGGTGCCTAGCGATACCGAGCATGTACCTAACGGTACCGAGCATGTACATTAGCTTTTTTTTAGTAATTTTTAAAAAACAACAATTAATATTTCAGGCGTCGAGAGTCAGACGTCGATGCCATTTATCAGTCACCGAGAGAGGAGATGAAAATATCTTCACTGCTAAAAAATGAAAATGAGAATATTCGATGATTGGGAATTAAGTGCAGATGTTGATTTGGTGTTGTGGATAGGAAATAAGAAATTTAGTTTAAATCCCGTAAAATACAAAAAATTATTTTTTAAAAAATTCATAAAATATTTATGATATGCGTGTCGGACACGCGTGTCCAATTTGCATTTAATATTTTTTAATCAGACACATTTTCGGCATGTCCGACACGTGTCAGAGGAGTGTCGGACGAGTGTCGTGTCGGACACGGTGTCGGACACTGCACGCCTCTTTGAGAAGTACCGAGCATGTACCGACATGTGTCAATTTCTTAAGGAATTTCACCCATGCCCAAAAAATATGAAAAATTTAGTGAAAATAAAGCACAACAATATATATGTTATGACAAAGACGGTTTCTGATTTGGACTTATAATGGCTCCTTAATAGATTCTTGACTATTATAGGAAAAAATATCTTTTTAAAATTTTTTAGTTATAACAACAAGGCGGCTAATGTCTTATCCAGATGCGTAGGGCAGCTCCAAGAGTTATCCATTTCAATACCCCTGATGTTAGATTGGGGGTTATTAAGGAGGAGAGTATGCATGACGAGGAGCTGAGGAGGATCAGGGCAAATTTACTAAGGGATAAGAGTAGCCACCCTGGCTATTCCTTATTGGTGGAGAGATTGTTGTACCGGGGAAGGCTTGTAGTGTCACAGACCTTGATCCATATTTCACACCTGCTGCAAGAGTTCCATGGGAGCAATGTAAGGGGTCATTCTAGGGTACAGAAAACATATAGGAGATTGGCAGCTAAGTTGTATTGGAAGAGAATGCACAAGAATGTGGAGGAGATAGTAGCTAGATGTGAGGTATGCCAGAAGAACAAATGCATGGCCATGACTCTGGGATGGAATACTACAACCCCTAGCTCTTTTAGACAAAGTGTGGAAGGAGGTCTCCATGGATTTCATAAATGGGTTACCCCAATCCAAAGGGTTTACAGTAATTCTAGTGGTGGTGGACAAATTGAGCAAGTATGCTCATTTCATTCTCCTACGACATCCTTATATGATAGTGACAATGGCAGCGGCATTCATTAAAGAGGTGGTCAGACTGCATAGGATGTCGGAGTCTATAATATCTGACCGAGATAAGGTGTTCCTCAGTCATTTTTGGAGGGAATTGTTCAGCTGCAGGGGACAATGTTGAAGAGGAGCACCGCTTACCACCCCCAGATGGACAGGAAAACGAAGGTGGTAAACAAGAACCTGGAGACATACTTGAGATGTTTTGTTTCAAAGACACCTCGGCTATGGGCCAAGTAGCTAGTGTGGGAAGAATACCGGTACAACACTATGTATCATTCGGCTTACTAGATGATTCATTTTAAAGTGTTGTACGGAAGGGAGCTACCTCACTTGGTGCACAATGGACAGAGTAACACACCTGCCTCTTCAATAGAGCAGTATTTAGATGAGAGGGATAGGATGATGGATGAATTGAAAAGACACTTCTTGAGGGCTCAACAGATCATGAAGAAGCAGACAAATATGCAAAGGAAGAACATCAAATTTGAGGTAGGAGATAAGATATACTTGAAGCTTCGTCCCTATAGAAAAAGGATGATAGCTAACAGGAGGAATAAGAAGTTGGCCCCGAGATATTTTGGCCTGTATGAGATATTGGAGAAGATTGAAGCAGTATCTTATCGATTGAGGCTACCCCCGACCGCTACCATACACCTAATATTCCACGTATTATAGCTAAGAAAAGCTATTGGGGATCATGCATCAAGTTCTGATTTACCCGTGACACTGATAGAGGATTTAGAAGTAGTACTAGAACCACTGGAGCTGAAAGGGTATGACAGGAAGGAGGGATCAAGGAAGTGCTGATAGAATGGAAGGATCTACCCGAGTATGATGCCATGTGGGAGTCATACAAGAGGATAAAGCATTTTGTCTTCCACCTTGAGGACAATGTGGGTCTTTGAGAGGGAGTATTGTTAGATCGGTCCAAGAGGGACCGGCCAAATTTTATACCAGGCATAAGCCTGGTCCACCCAAGGGAGTTCCACCCACCCTTGGGGTGGGGCCCATTACTTAATGAAGAGACATAACTATAATATGACATAACTCCAAGAAATAAGAAATGTGAAAAAAATAAAATAAAACAACTATCAAAGGAATTTAAGTAAAAAAGATTTGAGAAAACTCAAATATTTCCTTTGGATTGAAGTGTCCTGCTAAAAAATTAGGATATTCATCCCTTGATAAAAATACATCCTAGATCTACTAAATGAAATAGGCATGATATAATGGAAGCTCTCAAAAGTTTTCACTGACTACTAGCTCAAACTCAGAGAAGTAACAATAGCCCAAAGTTGATAAAAAGAGAGAGAGAAGATTGAACTAGAAGCTTATCTTGCCCACACAAAATCAGACATAGCCTGTATCATAGTGTTCTAAGTCAATTTATGCACAATGTTAAGGAAAAATATCAACAAGAGGCATAAAAAATGCTGCAATGTCTCAAAGACGCGTCAAGAAAAGGAATCTTATTCAAAAGAAATTGAAGACTCAACTTAAAAGCATACATGAAAATTGATTAAATGGGCAAGATTATTCACAAATAGGTCTACTAGTTTTATTTTATTTTTTTTTAATGGTCTACTACTAAATAGAACAATGGAGAAAAAGATTCATATAGCCGAACTCACATAGTGGGATAAAGACTTGATGTGTCGTTGCTATTGTTGTTGTGGTCTACTACTAGTTAATAAGGGTTTATTTGAGACAGCCTACTAATTGCTTTGCTTTTCAAATCACAAACAAAGTTCCATTTAGATATTGCATTCTTCCAGCTTTTATTGTTTCTAGAAATTTTTGTGGTGGAAAATTGCTTTTTACAATCAGAATTGTTACTGTGTGGTAGAATTTAAGAAAGCAGCTCTTCAATTTCTTCAAAAATATATATTTATAATATTCACAATGACTTTTAAAAAAATTGATCTCTCACAACAACTTCGCAACCACCTTTATAAAATGTTGCAGCTATCCCAAATAGACCCTAAATCTAATTACTTGAAGAAACAAAAAGCAATTAAGATTAACAAGATCTAGCATTGTAACTAAATTTTAGGCAATAACCCAAAAAATCTATCAAACATTATGGATCAAAATTATCTTAGATAACTTATAAATAAAACAATAAGATACTTTAAAATTATATTGCGGCAACAAATCAACTATTTAAAAAAAGAGGACACATATGTATCCTATATGTCCAAACACAAGCAATTCAATGACCTATTAAACAAATGGTTATTGAGCTCTACGTTTTAAAATATTGCATCAAAGTTTCAAGCTTGAAAAGTGTTGGTAGTTTTAGAGGACAGCTTACAATCTTGGGATATGCAAAGCTGATGGTCCATCATTCTTGATAGTTGACAATCTATGGCCTTTTCAAGTGGCAAGAAACTCTTTTAGATTTTCAAGAAAATAAATATATGTAATCTATATAATCCATTGATTTGAAAACGGGATCGAACCTGCCAACTAAGAACTGGTTGGCTAGCATGTCCCGATTTTTTTTTAAAACTAGCTTTGCAATGAACCAAATAAAACCAATTTGAACTGGCGGTTCAACCGCCAAACCAGCGAACCGATCTGGGTTTTTAAGACCCGGCCAGTTCAATTATTATCTAGTTTATATAATTAAATAAACTCAATAAATTTAAATTTAAAATGACTTATAAATTTACTATAATAATTAATTTTTAAATAAGCTTCAACTAAGCTTACACACATGGCATTACCATACATGTGACTTCTCTATTCAATCAATTCAAAAAAACTATATAAACAAATAAACAATACTAACCTAATGTGTCCAAATGATGTAGAACTAAAGAACTAAAATGAACTTTTCAAGTTAATACAAACTATATATTTTTAAACATAGCTTTTAATTAATTTTTATGATATAAATAATATTAACCTTTTAGTTAATAATATTTAATGTTTATTTATTTAGATAATTAATTACATAATATAAAAACTAATTTTTTATCTATTTTTAATTATAAATAAAGTGGTATGAATTTTTAAATATAATTTTATAATGTGAATTTTATATATAATTTATAGGTGTAAATTATACATAAATATATAACATAAATTCGCAATTATTTTTACTAATTCTTTTTTAAATATGAATTAAAATAAATGATTGGGTATATTTATATTCCAATTTAAAATGATTATTTTATTTATATTTAAATTAAAATTATAGAATATATTATTTATGTATGAATTTTATTTATTTTTTAGTCATAAAATTATATTATTTCATAATTATTACATTGTTATCTTATCATGTTGATATCATTTAAATATTCTTAATATTTATTACGTCATCCGGTTCAACCATTGTTCAACCCAGTCATACCATTGAACCTTGAACCTCTCTCTTTTCAGGTTCTATCTTTGGTTTAATTTTTACAATCTTGATAGAATCTAAATTAATTCTAATGTAATTAGTAATTTTTATATGTAGATGTTAGCAAGAATAACCTAGAATGCTATTGTTTAAATGCAAAGACATAACCCTAATAATATACATATGAAATTAAAAATTTATCCTTTTTTCAATAGCATATATAATATACATATGAAACATAAATATAAATATCTGACAAATTCATGTAGGACAACTCAAAGTTAGTATTTTCTAATGCAACTATAATGATGTCATATATGTAAATTATGTAAAGAAAGTTAAGGATTCACAAATCACAAATCATTGAATAATTCAACAACTTGCTTTCTTAACAGTAAATAATAAATACAGGAATTAAAACCTACATGATAATGTAATGATTAAATAAATCCAAAAAAAATCAACGAAAAAATTTGAACCATACAAAACCTACGTACGCGCACTTGTAATTCACTCACTACAAATAAATTCTCAACTGGGATAGATTTAAACAAAATAAAGAGCACTAACAAGTAAAACAAAAAAATGTAGAAGAAATTAGTTCAAGAAATTAATTCACCAAAGCAAGAAAATCCAAGCTATTGTCGGTACAAGGACATGAATTTACACGGAATTAGGTAGTCATATTTATACCACACTAGAAGAAATCAAGCATCCAACTTGTACACATAATTGTGAAAATAGAACAATAATCAATACGATCAAAACTATGAAATTTCTTTTTCAATTCATCTATTTATAGACTGCTCATCTCCTAAATTAGTGGATACATATTGGCACAAAACCAACCCAATAAAAGTTCAAGTTCGACCCAAAAAGATAAGCTTCAACATCAATCAAACTAAAAATCACATTACCTTTTATCTGAAACATCATCTAGCAAGCTAACATACAAATCCTGATAAGCCTCATAAAAAATATCAAAGAGCAAGTTAAACTCCAAATCCTATAATCCCTAACTGGATTCCATGAATGTTCGCTACAGGATCGGCAAACTAGCATTGGCGTGACAATCCCAACAAGAAAGACACCAGCCCTTAGAAGCAGCAAAAGCTACACTTCCAGTCATCGATTCCCTTTATTAAGGAGATTATGAGTTTTAATTAAAAACATACACTATAATATTAAATTAAGCTTGCATCACTAATCCCTCCCAACACAATGTTGTGAAGAGCCTCGGGCACAAGGCACATCCTTTTAGACATAAATATAAAGGAGCTGCAGGTACTTATAATTAATCAATAACTTCAGCTTCACACCAATAAACAATATCAACAGATCATCTGCCATGTTCATTGTGAAAATATTCAAAGCTATATACATGCAGCAACTTATAATGTGATCTATTAGGTGTCACGTCTAGAGGATTTCAACTTATATGGACAGGCATATAGAATCATGCAGAGCAGTTTGGGGATGACACATGCCCGATAGGGACTAAAATTTTTTAGAACTTAACCAATTTAGAAAGTTACAACTTTCAAAGAAAATCACATCATGGAGAGCGAGAATGAGGTATAACTCACACTGGAAATCTGCCCATCCATCATCTTCAACAGCAGATGATTTATATCCGTTATCACTTCTTCGTTTCTCCACAGAAAGCAAGTCAAAATAATCAGTAGCAAGTTCAAGTTTTGAAGGTGGAGAGGCAGAGGCAGTAATTGTTGTTGCAGAATTTTGGGTCTCATCCAAGTCTATGACTGGCTTTGCTTTCACTTTTGTTTCAGGAACCTGTTTTTGACATGCCTTGTCAAATTATAATTATGCCGATGCATGCACTTCTTTTCCAATTAGAACTTGAAAATTGTGGAAAAAGAGCTTGGAATTGGCTCAATTAAAGCTTTTATTCGTCCAAATTATGAAAATTGAACATGATAACTACTTAAGATTATCTGTGATTTTTCATTGTAAAACCAGGGGAACTTTTGCCACTTCAAATCATTAGTTAAGCATAAGATTCAAGGAATATTTCACCTTTGTTTCAAAATATCATCATAAACTAATAAGAAAGCTTTTAGGCAGAGCAATTTACAATGTCAATTATACTATTTTCTACCATTCCTCAACTGAAGAAAACCCTTTCAAAATAGAGAAATGGATCTTACCAGTGGATTGTGTTGAAATATCACATAAAAAGATCGAGAAAATATCTTTAAATTTTAAAAGTTTTGAAAGGTAAACGAACCATAAATCAGTTTATGCAGACAGGCTAGTTTAAAATATAATTTCATTCAAATGAATAATCAAACAGTATTCAACTGCATTTAAGATTTCAGTAATTAAAACCCCCATGTTCTAGAGAACTACCAGTCAGCAAATTTTTTTTTTTTTACTTTAAACAACTTAATTGTGAAAGTAACTAACATAGATAGGGAGATAAGTTTTTTTCTTTCACATTAAGCTCAGTAGCAAATAAGAACTTAGAAGATGGATACTGATGAAACACGAACAGCAAAATGGTGATTTATTGGGGAATAAATAGAGAAACATGAATGGGGAGGGGGGTTTAGACTAAAAATATATATATAAAGATTCCTCAATCAATATGTTTTGATCTCTCAAAGCATGATTTGTTGAATTCTCAAGGAAACAGGCCAAATCCTTGAAGCATGGAGAAGCAGATGTGAATCCTCAAGAATCTATAACGGTTTAAAATTTCCTAGAGCTCCAATACAAATATTTCATTTATTAGCATTTGCATGAACCAGACATTATTTATAATGATAAGCTTTAATTTCAAATGATAAAACTAACCTAATCAACAAAGTACCAAAGCACTACAAAATAATAAATGGCACATTAAGCACTAATCAACATAATGGCAAGTAAGGACAAGCTAACATGAAACATGATGCATAAAATATATAAAAAGTCAATAACACTATGATTGACAACCAAGCATAAGCACCTATTAGATTTATTTGAATTGGTCCTCTTATTTTGCACTACTTACTGAAAGAAAGTGAACTTTTTTTTCTTATTATATTGGATACAGTTAGATTGGGTCAAGTTTATTTGATTGAATCAAGTTAACTTTTGTTGAAAACAAAAACAAATTAATTTTATATGCGATGAGCATAGTGAATTATTGGTTTTGAATTTGAATAAAGTTAAGTTTATGGAGACTAGTTAGGGTTTAGTCAGAGGTTGTTGCAGAAGATAAGCTTGGTTAGAACAGAAATATGATGGGTTTAAATTTGAACGATTGATGCTAGTTGGTCCGAAGTAATCAAAAAGGTTTAAAATAATTAAATAATTAAAACATTTTTGGAAACTACATGCCTACAATAATGCATCCTATAAAATATTTATGTGATGATTTCTAATGAATCATTATCACTAAAAAATAGGAACATGATTTCATCCCTATCAGCTAAAGCATTTATGCTGATCAAAATTATATATCAGAAACTTATAGTATTAAACCTGGATACTATCAGCTAAAGCATTTAAGCTGGTTTAGTACAATTTATGAAGAGAATGCAATCAGCATTTCATGTCAAGTCAATCACTGGAGAGAAATGTGATCAATCTAATGAACTCAAAACTAAAGAACCTTGCTGAGAAGAAGGAGATGAAATTAAGTTACCAGGCTTGGTAACTTGGGAATCGCAATTATAACTGGCTTTGAATGCTCTGGCTGCAGGCTCTTCAAGTTGTTGGGAGATTCTGCATTATTGGTGATTTCTTGCCCACCTGTCTCAGTTGAATTCAGCTGAGAGTTCCTCGTCCTTAGTTCTACTTCCCTTGGAGGTGTTTTTGACTTTTCATTTTTTGGCACCCATCTTCTCTCTTCATATCTAGCAATGAGTACTTTTTAACAAATAAAAATCTTGCTATAAATCTGAAATTGAATAAATTTCAAGAACATGGAAAAAATTTAATACTTTGCACGGATAAAGTTTTCAATTCCAACTCTGTCATAGTTTGGAGGCAGCTCAGCTTCCCAATAGCCATTTGCCTTTTGGTTTCCCATTGCTGTTCAATTCAACAACAAGGCAAAGTGTCAATGCAAAAATAAACTGAACAAAATAACAAAGCCGTAATCTATTAAAAAAGACTAAACTGGCAGTAATCGCATACATTGGATAAAAGCAACCTGCTCCGGAAGCCATGTGTCTAAAGTAGCTGATCTTACCTAAAGCAAAACCGGAATCTCATGTCAGATTTATACGCAAAAAAAAATTTCTTAGAAATCCTGACCCAACATAAACTTAATTGAAATATGCGAACAATGTGAAGCTGTAGATTAATGTCCTGAATCATCAAACACTTGAATTAAATTAAGAATATGATTATTATCTAAAAATGTAGATAAAAAGATAATTATATGATGAGATCTTTATCTTTGAATTTTGAAGTTATGAAAAATGCACAAATATTAATTCCAAAGGTTTTATTACACGAAATGTTATTATTTTAATAGAACATTTAAAGATTAATATTTCTTTAAATATTTTAATATCCAAATTATGATTTAATTTTTGTTGTAATGTTAAACATTCAAAATTCTATATCTAAATTTTTTTTGTAATTGAAATCGAAGTTATAATTATATGATGAAATTAGAATGAAACTCAATAGCTTAGTTTTAAGGTTTTATGCTAAGATATACAAATTTTCGCTACAAGAAAATAGCAGTTTTCCGTAAAAAAATGTGCTTGTGGCCGGATTTTCCAACAGATTTCAGCCACCAGTAAAACTCTCACCGGAAACATGCTCGGACACACGAGAAAACAGCTGACAAAATCTTTTGGCTGAGGTTCCGGTGAAATAGCTGCCAAAAACCCTCACCCAGACATCATCGAAATCTAATTGGCCACTCTTTGGTGGTTATCTTAGAGTAGTAATTCAATCTTTTGATACATCTGGGGTTTCTGCTACACTAACTCCAACTCTCATAGTAACCCACCAAGCCACCATCCTAAAATAACACCAAAACCAATCCCCATCCCCAAAATTACCCTTTTAGTTCTAACTGCACAAAGAAAATTGACCGAAACAAGAAAAAGCACATCCTGTATGACCTTTGATATGTGTACCCCCAAACTTCTGTGAACTCCAGAGCACTGCATGCAAACGAATATTCCAAGATTCACACTTGCCCATCGTGGCCCTCTGCAAGAAAATAATTCATCGAGAAGATGGAGCAATAGAAAAAGATGACAAATAAAAGAAAACAATGTAATACTAAAACTCAAATTAAGGATTTCTTCAATCATCTTAAAGAGACCATAGATGATGCAGTTGGATGACCAGTTAAAATAACCAATCACAGTGAATATAACTTTTTAAGGCAAGAATTTGATTAAATTAACTTGGCTTTTTTCTGTTACGTTTTAGGCATTCAATAAAAATTTTAGGCACAACAAGCTGAATGCTGTCAAGTGGTTGAGGAATGAAAGGACTTGAAGAAGATATAATATTAATTAGCTCTTTAAAATAATTGTTTCTAACATGCACTTTTCAATTATATTTTGCCACATGAAATGCGTAAAGGGAACAAGAAAAAAATCATTAAGGTTCTGTTAGGCGGGCCCCTCCGGTCCTTACTTACTCTAGGCGGGCCCCACATGGAGTTAATTCAAGGGTTGGAGGGAAAATTTGAATGGAAAGGGGGGGAATTTGAATAGAAGGGCTGTTTAAGGATTTTGTATGGGGATGAGAGTTAAAGAGGAGGAAAGGGGGGAATTAGGTCCTCATCTTGAATTTGAATGAAAAGTTTGAGATCTCATTGTGTGCTTGGGCTCTAGGGTTTGCTAGAGACTTGTGGAGAGTTGTTCTTCCTCTCGAATCGAAGGACGTTGTATCTTTCTTTGTTTTCTTGCATCTACTAGTGGAAACCTTGTTTCTTTTTCCTTATTTTTCTCTGTTTGGGTGCATTTCCTGCTGCGGAGCTGCTGTAAAACTGCTGGGACAGCAGTTTTGCTCAATGTTTTGGGCTGATTTTGACTAGGGTTGCTTGCGAACTCAAGTATTACCTTAGGGTTACTTGCGAACTCAAGTATTTCCTATCAAATTGGTATCAGAGCATTGTCTTGAGACTGTTGGAGGCGGAAATCTGAAAATTTCAGCAATTTTTCTTTCCTCCTCAAGAAGTTCTTCTTGTAAAACCGTCGAGGGAAGATGGCCGGAAAGAAGGTTGATGCACTGGAGGGAGAAGTAGGCCAACTGAAGGCTGATTTGGAGGAAAGAACCATTGATTTTCACAACCAATTCGCTTCCATTCATGAAAAGATGGAGGGGAGGTTCACTGCTTTGGAGAATATGATAAAGAAGATGCTTGAAGACAAACAAAATCCGGCGACATCGGAAACAAGGGAGGCCACAGACGACCATTCAAGAGGAGGAATTCCGAACCCATTAAAGGGGAGGGAGAACCCGGAAGTGGAGATCCTCGAGGGAGATGATGGAATACCTCCTCTAGAACCGCTTTCTAGGGAGGAGATGAGTATGAGCTATGAAAGGAGGGGTGCAGAATTTTTTGGGAGAAGGGACGATGCTTACCGCCGTGGTGCTGATTTGGAAAGAAGAAGAGGGGAATGTGATGAAGGGATCGGGTATGATCGTAGGAGGGAAGATCGTGACTACTGGGGAGCACCTCCTCCTAGAGGAATGGGAGGTTATGGAGGAGTTAGGGGACACGGTGGTGACCCGAGAGTGAGGAAATTGAAGATGCCCATCTTTGAGGGCGAAGACGCACATGGCTGGATCTACAAGGTGGAGAGATACTTTACAGTCAATGGGTTGAATGAGGAGGAGAAGTTGACAGCTGCAGGCTTGTGCTTAGAAGGGAAGGCTTTGGCATGGTATCAATGGCGGGACATGAGGCGACCCATTCGCACCTGGAGGGAGTTCAAGGACTGTATACTAGAACGCTTCCGAACCAGCAGGGGAGGAGACTTCTATGAGCAGTTTTTTGCCTTGACACAGGAAGGGACAGTGGCAGAGTATCGTGATCGGTTTGAGTATTTGGCCAGCAGACTTGATCGGCTCTCAGAGACAGTGTTAGAAAGAAACTTTATGAAGGGGCTGAAAGCGGAGATCCGGGCAGCAGTTCGGGTGATGAGGCCACGAGACCTTGGAGAGGCCATGGAGCTAGCTCAGCTGGTGGAGGACCAGAAGCATCTGGAGAAGGGGATTAGGGGAAGCAATTCTGGGGGATCTTACTGGATGACCACTACTTTCTTAGCTCCAAAGGCACCGGCAACAGGGGGGTTGAGGGAAATACCCAAATAGAGAACTGGAGGGGGAAATTTCAAAAGGCTAACTGAGAAGGAGATACAGGAGAAGAGGACAAAGGGGTTGTGTTTTAGATGTGATGAGAAATACATGCCAGGGCATAGGTGTAAGGACCGAACTCTTCAGGTTCTTACCGTCTGTGATGACGAGGAAGCTGAGGAGGGAGGTGGAAGTGGGTTAGAGATGGAGGATGAGGAGAAACTACATTTGGATGTAGCAGAAGTATCCCTAAATTCTGTGGTGGGATTCACTCAAAATCACACTATAAAAGTGAGGGGAGAGATGGCTGATAGAAAGGTGATAGTGTTGATCGATAGTGGGGCAACCCACAATTTCATCTCCACTCAGATGGTTGACTTGCTGGGGGTGAAACTGGAGGATACAGGCGGTTATGGATTGATGTTGGGCACAGGAAAGGTAGAAATGGGAAGGGGAGTTTGTAGAGGAGTAGTGCTGATGATTCAGGGGATCCATGTGAGGGAAGAATTTCTTCCCTTGGAGTTGGGGAGCACTGATGTCATCCTGGGGATGAAATGGCTGCAGACCTTAGGGGAGACCAAAGTAAATTGGGGTGCTTTGAGGATGGAGCTAATGGTGGAAGGAAAGAAGATGGTGATCCAAGGCGACGCAGGGCTATCCAAGACCGGCGTGTCTCTCAGATCCATGATCAGAACCATACAGGAGGTGGGAGGTGGATATTTGGTGGAACTGCAGCGCTTGGAGAGGGTCAGTGTAGGGGATGAGGGAAGCCTTCCTCTGGCAGTACAACCGCTCATACAACAGTTCAGTGAGGTGTTCCAACCGCCTCAAGGCTTACCACCACTCAGGGAACAAGAGCATGCAATCATTCTGAAGGAGGGGGTGCCACCAGTTAGTGTGCGGCCCTACCGCTACCCCCAAATTCAGAAGGACGAGATCGAGAAGTTGATTAAGGAGATGTTGGACGCGGGGATCATCAGACCAAGTGTGAGTCCTTTCTCTAGTACTGTACTACTGGTCAAAAAGAAGGATGGTAGCTGGAGATTCTGCGTGGATTACAGGGCATTGAATAAGGAAACTGTGCCGGATAAGTTTTCCATTCCGGTGATTGATGAGCTACTGGATGAGCTGTATGGAGTAGTAGTGTTCTCTAAGATGGATTTGAAGTCGGGCTACCACCAAATCAGGATGAAAGGGGAGGATATTCCGAAGACGGCATTCAGGACACACGAGGGGCACTATGAGTTCTTGATGATGCCATTTGGGCTTACCAATGCTCCGGCCACTTTCCAATCCTTGATGAACAGGGTGTTTCGGCCATACCTGCGGAGGTTTGTACTAGTTTTCTTCGATGACATACTGGTGTACAGTCGATCCGAGGAGGAGCACCAGGAGCATTTGAAGGTGGTCTTTGGAGTGCTACGGGAGCACGAGTTTAAAGTCAATCTGAAGAAGTGTAGCTTCGCCCAGAAGAGTGTGGAGTATCTGGGACACTTGGTATCTAAGGAAGGGGTGGCAGCTGATTCAGCCAAGATCGAAGCCATGCAACGGTGGCCTCTACCTAGGAACTTGAGGGAGTTGAGGGGATTCCTGGGACTGACGGGCTACTACCGGAGGTTTGTGAAAGGGTACGGCAACATAGCCTTGCCCTTGACAGAGCAGTTAAAGAAGGATAGTTTCTTGTGGGGAGAAGCGGCTACTCAAGCTTTTGAGAAGCTTAAGAAGGCAATGACCACGGTACCAGTTTTGGCCCTACCAGACTTCAGTCAAACGTTCGTGGTGGAGACAGACGCATCCGGGTATGGGTTGGGGGCGGTGCTGATGCAGCAGCAAAGACTCATTGCCTACTTCAGTCAGGTGTTGGCAACAAGAGCAAGACTGAAGTCTGTGTATGAACGGGAATTGATGGCCATAGTATTGGCAATTCATAAGTGGAGACCCTACCTGCTAGGACGGCATTTCGTCGTCAGGACGGATCAGAGGAGCCTAAAATACCTGTTGGAACAACGGATGGTGACAGAGGAACATCAGATGTGGCTGTCTAAACTATTGGGATACGATTTTGAGATCCAGTACCGACCAGGGTTGGAGAATAAGGCGGCTGATGCCTTATCCAGGTGTGGGGGCGAGCTACAGGCGGTAACCATGTCGGTACCCCTAATGGTAGATTGGGGGGAAATCCAGAGAGAGAGTGAGCATGATGAAGAATTGAAGAAGATCCGATTGGATCTATTGAATGATAAGAGCAGCCACCCAAGCTACACCCTTGAGGGGGAGAGATTGTTGAACCAAGGAAGGTTTGTGATACCACAAAATTCCATCCACATTCCCCAGCTATTACAGGAATTTCATGGGAGCGCCATTGGAGGTCATTCCGGAGTAGAAAAGACATACCGGAGGCTGGCCGCAGAATTATACTGGAAAGGAATGCATAAGCAAGTGCAGGAGACAGTGGCGAGGTGCGAAGTGTGTCAGAGAAACAAGTATATGGCGATGGCTCCAGTGGGGTTACTACAGCCCTTGTCGCTTCCAAATAGAGTATGGGAGGAAGTGTCCATGGATTTCGTGGATGGCCTACCACGATCGGAGGGATTCACTGTTATTATGGTGGTGGTTGATAGACTGAGCAAGTATGCACATTTCACACCCCTTCGACACCCCTACACTGCAGTGACAGTGGCGGCTTCTTTCATCAGGGAAGTGGTTAGATTACATAGAATTCCAGAGTCAATAGTGTCTGATCGTGACAAGGTGTTCCTCAGCCAGTTTTGGAAGGAGCTGTTCAGGTTACAGAGGACTATTCTCAAAAGGAGCACAGCCTACCATCCGCAAACAGACGGGCAAACAGAGGTTGTAAATCGGAGCTTGGAAACTTAATTAAGGTGTTTTGCTTCTGAAACACCAAGGGTATGGGCCAAATGGTTGGCCTGGGCAGAGTATTGGTATAATACCTCGTACCACTCAGCTTCCAGGATGACCCCTTTTAGAGTGCTATATGGAAGAGATCCACCACATTTGGTGCATTATGGAAGGGGCAGCACACACGTATCTTCAGTAGAGCAGCATTTGGAAGAAAGGGATAGGATGCTGGAGGAGTTGAAGAAACATCTGATGAGGGCACAACAGATCATGAAGAAACAGGCGGATGCACACAGAAGGGATATCCAATTTGAAGTAGGTGAGAAGGTATTTCTAAAACTGCGGCACTACAGACAGAGGACCTTGGCCAACATAAGAAATGAGAAGTTATCCCCAAGGTATTTTGGCCCCTATGAGATATTAGATAAAATTGGGGCAGTGGCATACCGTTTGAAATTACCCCCTTCGGCCACTATACATCCAGTATTTCATGTATCACAGCTGAGAAAAACCATTGGGGAGTATGCAACCAGTGCTGAACTGCCAACAACATTAACTGAGGAGATGGAAGTGATCCTAGAACCTCTGGAGCTGAAAGATGTGAGACTTGACCAGGAAGGAAACAAAGAGGTGTTGATCGCATGGAAAGAGCTCCCCGAATTTGTTCCTACGTGGGAGCCATTTGAAAGAATGAAAGATCAATTCCCTTCATTTCACCTTGAGGACAAGGTGAGTCTTTGGGAGGGGAGTAATGTTAGGCGGGTCCCTCCGGTCCTTACTTACTCTAGGAGGGCCCCACATGGAGTTAATTCAAGGGTTGGAGGGAAAATTTGAATGGAAAGGAGGGGAAATTTGAATAGAATGGCTGTTTAGCAATTTTGTATGGGGATGAGAGTTAAAGAGGGGGAAAGAGGGGAATTAGGTCCTCATCTTGAATTTGAATGAAAAGTTTGAGATCTCATTGTGTGCTTGGGCTCTAGGGTTTGCTAGAGACTTGTGGAGAGTTGTTCTTCCTCTCGAATCGAAGGACGTTGTATCTTTCTTTGTTTTCTTTTATCTACTAGTGGAAACCTTGTTTCTTTTTCCTTATTTTTCTCTGTTTGGGTGCATTTCCTGCTGCGGAGCTGCTGTAAAACTGCTGGGACAACAGTTTTGCTCACTGTTTTGGGCTGATTTTGACTAGGGTTGCTTGCGAACTCAAGTATTACCTTAGGGTTACTTGCGAACTCAAGTATTTCCTATCAGGTTCCTGATGGAGAGTACTCCAAAGAATTTACTATATAATCATACAAAAGAAACTCCAAATGCACGAACTTGAATCTAAAAAACACTCAATTGGCCACAAATAATTTACATTCATTCAATTAGCAATTCTTAATTAATAAAGGAGATTTACATGTATAACACCTGAAACATTAGGATTCATATATTTAACCTATAGATTTATATGAGAATTTGACTTTTAATAGAACACAATGAAGAAAAAGGATTCATGTAGCCGACCCCACTTAGTGGGATAAATACTTGTTGTTGTTATTGTTGTTATTGTTGTTATTATTGATATAAATAGCACTCAGAACATCAAAACAAATAAAAAATAAAAATAGCACCCCCATTAGAATCCCTATCATCATATCATCAGTCATGCCATCCTTCGCCACCATCGATCCTGCCAGTCGCCGGTAAGCATTCACCCTCGTGCTCCCGCTCTAGTCTCATCTCCCTCGCTTTTGCTCCTACAAAAATTCTTGAAGCCCTTGACAACAAAGAAGCGAGGAAAACGAACATAAGCATGCAGACATGAGCATCGACGAGGCCAAGCAATGCAAGAAGGCATTGACAAGCACAACAATAACAGCATCCAACATAGATCACAAGCAAGGGTATCCAAGCAGCATAAAAAACATTATGTCTGACGAGATCCGTTAACTCCATTATTGTAGTGTGAGATGATGTCAATAGCAAAGTTTCAGTGTTAAATATGTAAATCCTGATATTTTTGGTGATATGCTTGTGAATCTCCCACTTAATAATTATATATTATATGTCCTTATTTATTGAAAGAGTTAAAAAAGTATGGTTAAATATTTGGAAGCGATTTCCTCCAATTCTAATAAACATTCCAATTTACACATATTCTTATCAAAATAAAGATAAAAACTCAATAAAAAACTCAAATAAAACAATTAAAGAAATTTGACCATAAATAGAAATAGTACTAAAAAGGCATGAAAATGAGCCCAATTCAGTTTCATTATGGCTTGATTTGGCTCCTTGTCAGCCTAAAAACAATCGAGGTTTTGTGGGATGATTTCACTTATTTAAAAATAATACTGCATCATAGAGTAGGTTATATACTCTACCGTGGGTTCAAGTGCAAGCTTCTGCTTACCAAAATGATAAGCAAAATGATATAATAACTACAAATCTTTTTATGCATTTAATTTAACATTTAAAGAACATTCATGAGCCATAATTTATTTGATATCATTAAATTTGACCATATATAATTCTGGTAATGGTCTCCATATAATAGGATTGAGGTGAGATGTAGAAAATTTTCTTTAAAATTATTAATAAAGGTGCAGCAGTCCTGCCAAAGGATAATTTCAATGTTTCTAAGACCTCAAAGCTTTGCAGAAAGTCTCGTCTTTTTTGTTGGAGCATTGCAGCATTATTTATTTTTTATTTCTTGATTAAAAATGTTAATGAAATATATATTTATAATATATTAATATCTAAACAAATAAGATTTGGCTATAAGATTTCCAAGCCGAATAAAATATTCAAATACAATATAGTTATAATACTCATAGTTATTAAATTGATCATGTAGTTGATTTCTATAATCAATGAATGATAAATACTGTTCTTTGAGTTTATGTTTCATATCAACATTTTATCTAAATACTTTAGTCAATTCAATTAATTTTGTTTTAACAAATTCAACTCTTTAGAAATCAGGCATTATATTTTTTTAAAGAATTCTTTTAAACAAGTTGAAAATACCATAGGATTATACATCCCATCAAGTGTAGAAATATATATATATATATATATATATATTTATTTATTTATTTATTTATTTATTTAATTATTTTTATTTTTTTATTTTTTTTTATTTTTTTTGACATTTAGGTCATTTAAGGCAAACTCACACACACAACGCATACACAAAGACTCGAACCCAAGACCTCTTAGTTGGAAGCCTAAGCTCTCAACCAACAGGCCAAGGTGAGCTGTGCAATTTTTAGCTCCATAATAATTATGTTCAAAACTTATCAAGCATCATAACTAAAGTGATTTGTTAAAACTACTTGTTTTTCTATTAACTCTCATATCATGCCCTTTATCTAGAACAGAATTTGATTCAGCTGAAGCTTTCATACTAAATCTGATGTAAGATGTCAAAGGATCAAATTTTTATTGTAAATCTAATATGACAAAAAATATATAACACCAAACAAAATTTGCATAATGTAAATTCGTAATCTTAAGCAATTACTCACAATCTTCAATAAAAATTAAAAAATATGAAAGAAATTAGTTCAAGGATTAAACTTAGTAATACCTCAAACCGACCGCAAAATATCTAAGGAATTTATTAAAAAAGCAAACACAACATTTATAAAAAGAGATAGTCTCTTTCATAACTCTTAAGTCACTCACTTATTCAATGAATCGAATCCTAAAAAGAAAAGAAAACTCATCCAAGAAAGAATTTTATTCAAGTATTAACTATTTTTATACACCATAAATCCCTACTTATAATCATAAAACAATGCAAATGTTTCTCTTAATATGTATTAAAGCTGAAATACTCGATCGGAAAGAACCACAAAAAAAATAAAATTCAAAAGACAATCAAATCTACAGAAAGAAGGGATCACATAGAAGATTGGAGGCGACCACCGAACAAAAGCTGCAAATCATAAGCCTGAGGAGGCAAACAAAAAGCCCTAAGCTACAAGAAGATCTGAACAAAAAGGCATATGAGGAGGTCATTGAATAGAACAAGAACAGAGTTGATCGCATAGAGTCATCAATATGATAATCCAACCACAAAAAAGGCAGCAAGAAGACTCAATCAACAAAGAGCTATTTAAAAAGTAAACAAAGGAATCCACTAGAGAAGGATTCATATACAAAATGCCTAAGGATGTATGCTAATCTTCATGCTTAAAGCCCAAAAGCCTACTTTTGGATTCTTCTTCTCCTTCCAACAGAAATATGGTTGGATCAACCAATAGTATAGGAAAGGCATAAATTAATTCTATAAGAGGTTTTCTTTTTACCCTTCTTTGCCACAAATCTCTAGATCTGACCTATGATGATTTCCCTCTAACATGCAGATCTTCTCCATGTCTAGTCATTCACTGTCTACGGATTGCTCATATTATTTTAGGAAGAGTGGAAGAATTAGCATTTACTATCCATAATTCAAAACATTTCACCAGCATACTCAGAAGCCTCTTTCAAGTTTCTTCGGACTAACATAAACTAGCTCTAACCATAACGGTTGCTTCTTATTTTAATCAGATTAATTTTCTGTTAAACAGAAAATACATTAGTGAATTGCAATTAAATTGATAGAAGTACATCAAAAATTCCCTTTAGATCAATTGATTCCATAATCACAACTAGGAGAAAGAAATTAGCACAGACATGCTACTCGCCTGTATATATATGGTTGTACGTTTCCTAAAAAGTAAACTAATATTCCAAGTTGAAGGACCTTGAAACAAGAGTGACTTTCATGTTCCATTTCATCGCATTTACAGTGTAGGAGATCTTTTTGACAAGACTGACATGATGGCTATAAGCAGGAACAACAAACGATGATTATTTACAAATAGGATTGGCATAGCATCTCTTTGCATCTTCTTAGTAGTAGAATCATGTAGTACAAAACTAAAAACAGCTTCCAAAGTTTGAAAAGACAATAAAAGATGAACAGCAGCAAATATACTTACTTAGATTTACAGTCAGCACATTCTTTGTTCTCTGGCAATCTAAGAAGGCCCTCTAGAATCTGAAAATTGATAATTCAAAAGAATCTATCACTATAAGTATGATGAGTACTCCCATTTAAAATAGTCATACACATACACAAGAACTAAAAAAACTGTGATGCGGGGGTTAATAAGATAAATATTTGAGCATGATATGATATATATTCAAGCGCTTTATCATTGATGGTATATATCTCATTCATAAAAATATTATGTATACTTTTTTTTTTTAATTTATGTTCCATCTTAACAGATTCTGAAATTTTTTTATAAAAATTTTAAATATAAAATAGTATAAATCTATATGAAGTATTACAACCTATATTCTTGAAAGCAAATATCAAAAATTTATGTTAAATTCTTATTATCAAAAGTCAAATAAAACAGTGATAGAAAAATTAGATTTTAAAAGACAGTATTGATCTATTTAAATACAATCCATTCCGTTAAAAATAATTTGAAAAAAGCATTATTAGTTTCATTACACCCTGAGTTGCCATTATACTTTTGCTATATTTAAAAATAATATCCTCTCCTATTTTTAAGATCTAACAATTTTTTAAATTCTTAGATGAGATTTTTTCTCCTTTTTCTAAATCTCTAAATCTTAAAATAAGAGAGAATACTACTTCGAAAATAAACCATCTCATGGCCATCCACTTTTTCATTTGCTCTCTCCTATATATATATATGCTTATTTTTGCCAATAGGAGAGGTTGGGATTTATTGGTATAAAAAAATTAAAACCCAGGATCATGGCAACAACTTACAAAGGTCTTTACTTAAACACACAAATTCTTTTTTTTTTTTTACACACACAATTTATTATATATATATATAAGGATAAACTACCACCCTTCTATGTGGCAAAAACTCTATTCTCAAGATAATTAAATTTTTATGTTAATACCTTCAACTGTAAGACATAGATTATTTATATTGATCTACAACCTAAAAATAATTTGGTCATCTAATTTGATCACCTTTTATGAAGATTTGATCATTAATCAAATTAGAAATAAATGGCTTTTAATAGCCCAAACTAAAATACTTCTTTTTTTCTTTTTTGATGAAATCCAATAAATGTATTGTAAATGCATATTTATGAATTCGTACAAACTTTTCATTTGATTTGAGTACTGCTACGCTATGAAAAAATGAATTATTTATCTCACTATCTAGACATCCATTAGGGTGTTATTTTTCTAAGCTAGATGCATAATAAAAACATATTGAAATTTAATAAAATTTAGTATCATCAAAAAACCAAAAAAGTAGTATTTTAGTGTGAAATAACTTGATTGTCAATTAGGTGTTATATGATAATAAAGCAAGTCAAGAAAATTAGTGGAAATTTTTCTGTATTCTTCTAAAAGAAAAGTATTATATACACACAAGCTAGTCAATGCATCCTATATTGTAATGGATGAAAAAAAAAATAAAAAAATAAATAAAAAAAAGTTAAATTGCAAGTTGTACCATAAAGTCCCAACTTGAGTTCAACTGATTGAAAGTTGAGTATATAAATTTGAATTAGAATGTAAATTAATTTAAAATTAAAGTTAATACCATATGTAATCAATCATTAAATAAATAAGTTGCATATTGAATAATTAAATATAAATTTGAATTCAATATGATTAAATTAAAATTAAAATATGAAAGTAGTAATGACATACATGATATAATAGCTAAGTGTTAAATAAAATATATATAGTTTGTAATGTGAATTCCAATTTCAAAGAAATAGCATGTATAATGTGCTTGTTAAGAATTAAATAAAATATTCATTCTTTTCAACTTTAAAACTCTCTCATATTTTATATTAAAATTTAAAAGTTATAACAAGCATGCTATGATAGTTCAGTGTTAATTTAAATACAGCAGATTTCAAAATCATTATTATATCATGTATTATTTAATAGCTAGCTATAAATTGTATTTGAATTCAAATTCATTTATGTGTATTTTGGTGGTCATGAAAGGCATCAAATGCAACCTCATGGAATCAATATACATATATCAATGTTTTCAAAGTGTGATGCAAACTGCAACATTTTTTTTTTTTTTTTGCTTTGATACAATTAACCACAAATGACTTTAAAAATATTATTATTATTATTATTATATATATATATATATATATATATATATATATATGCGCGCATGAGAGAGAGAGATATACATATCTAATTTAAAGATGAACCTACAAAAATTCTAAAATGTTAACTCCCTATATTCATCAACAATTAAGACGCCACCACCGCATACCTTGGATAAACTTACAATCTTATTACCTACCCAAGTACGCCATAACTATAAGTCTCAACTCAAGTAACCATTGATTCCATGTGGATGCCTACTAGAAGAGGTATCAAGAGTTGGCATGTAAAATAACCTAATTGTATGCTTAAATTACTAAATTATTAGGTAAACAATGTTAATCAAGAATAAATGAACTATTGCTTTCATTAACACAAAAAATGAAATCCTAAATTGATTAAAATTTAAAAAAATATATATATATCACTTTTATACTGATTTTTCAAAATATGATAAAAAGGGGAGAAACCCACCCTACTAGATTTGATCCAATTGGATCCAATCCATTATTGTAGTATATATTCCTCCACAAATCCAAATTTGTCATGATTCTTGTCAGGCAAAGATGTTGCATCCTCCTCCCTTAGACTCTCTATCGTTAGTTGTAGATCATCAAAGGAATCTTCCAAGCCATTGCCAGCGATAATAGAGCATCATGTTAGCTCTATTATTTGCCTCTAATGGAAAGGCCATGATGAGATCATTTAAGACCCATTGGCACCCTTTTTATACATTTTGATCAAGTCCTAGCCTTGTTGTTTCGCATTCATATGGATCAACAAAACTCTTTTTTGAATTAGATGAAAAAGAAACGGAGTGAACTAGTGAGGCACATGTTGAGATCTTGAACGAAACTCATGCATGAAAAGCGAGCTTCATCACAAAATGTTCAACAGCATCACACGGAGGTTGCACTCCTGCCTTTTATACCACTTGTGAGCATTTTAGTTGAGTGAAGTGCTTTGACTCCTCAGACTTAAAAACTATGCATACACACACACTTGGGGAAGTAGGATAAGCAATAAGAGGATTCATGGAGGATATAAAATATGAGATAGAAATTACTTGATTTCATGGCAACCTATGATCTTACAATAATAAGCACATACTTAAAAAAATGAGAAGAATGCTTAGCTACATATAAAAGTGAAGCTAAAAAATACCAACAAAATTGTTCTTTCTTAAAAAAAAAAAAAAGAACATTCTCACAAAGCTGTAATTTGATTCCAATAGAGAGTTTGACCAAGCAACATAGAGTTGTAATATTGATGTATATATTATCTTAAGAGCAAAAATAAAACAATCAAAAGTAAATAAATACCTTAGGATAATATGATGGAATTTGAAAGGTAAGAAATTATTAATATTTTAAGATATGTTGCTAGAAATTGAAATTCTTTAGTTAAGCCAAACCTAGTATGGGACAAGAAGGTTAATGCATTGAAGAAAATAGTCCACGAAACTTTAAGATAAATTAAAAATAGATCATACATTGATATGACTTGATAGTGGAGTGAGAAAATACAAAAGTTGATTAAGGATAAGAAATATGTTTTTAAAGAGTGAAAAAAAAAATCTACTAAGGCTTTAATGAATATAATCAAACCTAGAAGTCATGCAAGAAGGGATAGTGAGTCAAGCAATATCTACCTTTTTTTTTTTTTTTTTAATATAATAGCTTGGTACAAAGGAAGGAGAAAAAGAATGTCTAGAATAGCTAAGGCAAAAGAAAAAAGATTTAGAAACATCGATCAAGTTAGATGCAATAGAAGTGAAGATAACAAAACTTTAATTTAATATGAAGTCATCAAGGAATTATGAAATACTACTTTTAGAAATTATTAAATGAAAGTTTTAAGAGAAAATTTATTTTGGGGAGTAAAATTAATATTCTAATGAGATATATTATGAAGTAATCCAAATAAAATGAAGCAGAGATGCCTCTTACGAAGATGCATGAGATAAGAGTTTTGACCTAAATGAGATACCTATTGAGATTTTGAGAATTACAAGAGATACGATAGTGATTTGGTTTCAAATTTTTTCAATGGAGTATTGAAGACTAAAAGGATGTCAATTGATTGGAGATAAAGAATATTGGTACAATTATTCAAGAACAAAGGAGATGTTCAACATTATACTGATTATAAAAAAATCAAATTTATGAGTAATACAATAAAATTATGAGAGAGCGAAATAGAACATGGGCTTAAAAATTTTATATCAACTTTGGAGAATCAATAGCTTCATACTAGAAAGATCTATTATGAAAACAATTCTTGTCTTAAGACAACTAGCGGAAATAAATGGAGATCATAGAATATCTTCATATAGGTTTTATTGATCTTGAGAAAGTATATGACAAAGTAGTCCAACAAATAATCTCGTATGTAAAGGCATTTCATCACTCCACACCTAATGATATAATCTCAATCATCCTTGTGCCATACATAAGGCATGAAATTAAAACCACTAGCTATGTCGAAGTAATTAAAGATGTTGTTGGGAAGTGACACGCAACGAAACAAACAAGAAAATAAAACAGCGGAAATGAACACCTGAATTTAACACGGAAAAACCTAAAAAAGGGAGAAAAAAAATACGGATCCACACCACACCAAGAAATCCACAATGAAAAAATTGAGAGAATTTGTACATATTTATTCTCTCACACTCTCTCCTTATCTCCCTTCACTTCTCTCTTCGTTCTTAACTCAAAACAAGGCAATACGACACTTTATTTTCAGTACAACAAAGGACGCAACAATTCAAGTGAAAAAAGAAATAAAGAGAAGGAAAAATGCTCATCCCGACTTGCAACACCGCCGCGCTCCACTCTGTCTCAGAGTCCACCCTACAGTGATGTGGCATTGCAGACTATAGCGACGTGATGTTGAGTTTGGACTGTTGCAACGCTCCACTCTCTGTCTCCAGACTAAGGCTAGAACACTGCGGCACTATAGCATACAGCGCTGTGACACTAGTACAAAAAATAAAAATATTTCAAGGAAAGGCCCCAGATCACCAAGCAGTGGGAACGCTACATCCCCCCGCCCCCCGACCAATGAGTTCACCCGACGAAATTGAGATTTGAGTCAACATATTACAACCTGTTTGATTGACACAATCATATTCCACACAAAACTAACATATATGTATGATGAAACCCTAAATAATATTAGTAGTTAAAGAGAGACCAAAAAGTTTCCAATTACATTAGGATTACATCAAGGATAAACTTTGTATTCTTTTCGCATGTGATATTATTTTTATCAATGATACATCCATTAAATAATAGAAAACATAGAATAATGGGAAAACTATTTAAAACATAAAAGAATTAAAATTAGTAGAAATTTTTTTAGTATATGATATATAATTTTTCTAAGTGTGGTCACAATAATTATCAATTAATATCAAGGTTTAAAATTATGCAATTGGGTATTGAAGCATTTGTCATTCGTGAGGCGAGGCGTAAGCCTCAAAGCGTTTTGAGGGGTAAGTCTTAAAATCTAAAAATTGCGAAAAGTCAAAATAAAAGTTAAAAGTAATTTTTATATAATATCCAAATAATATGTTAAAGGATTATATATTAACTTTCTATTGAACTATGAAGTAACAAAATTACATACATATGAAATAAAAAATTGTATAAGATGTAAAGTGTTAAATGAAAAATGATGAGAAATAGAATTGAAATCCAAATATTACCGAAACAAAACAATATAAAATATATTAATTGCATAAAATTATCATATAACATCAAGTTCAACTCTAATTTTTTTTCTTTCTCAGTTGTCTCCTCATCTATGTTTAATTACTAAAGAAAGCTGAAATAATTGGCAACAACTCAGAAATCATCTGTACTATCATTACTAAAGGGATTTTATTTGAGTCACTGTTATAACAAATTGGTCTTTTCCATGTCTCATCCTATAGGGTCCAATACCTCTCAATCTGCTGCTTCTTCATTTTTTTCAGTCATATTCATCTTTCATAAATATTTTTCATTAACATAAATATAATACTACAAAATTTTAAGAGGAGATGGTGTTGGCATGCGGCTTTCTAGTGATCCCCTATGGTAGCTACGATGGTGGTGGCTATGGTGAAGGCGATGGGCTGAAGGTCGAGGCAATTGAGAGGAAGTTGTTGCGGCTTAAGGGTGCAAGAAGGCATGAATTTTTTTGGGGCTTTTGTATAGGCTTTAGGTAAGTTTTAAATAAAAAATATATATAAATAGAAAGAGGCATACGTCTCATGCTAGCGAGGCGAGGCGAGGCGCACCTTAAGGCTTAAGGCGGGTCTCATCCAAGATGAGGCATAAGCCTCATAAAAAACTCGAAGCATAAGCCTTAAGGATTTTTTTACTGGAATTGCGCTAAGGCGAGACTCCTATTGCGCAATTTAAACAATGATTAATATCATTAAAAATAAATTGATATACAAGCGTGATAGGTTTAAATATATTGGATTTATTATATATAATGGAGATATAAGTGAGGCGGAATGTGCAAGAGGATATCATGGATACTTAAAGGTAGATTTTATAAAACAATAATTGTCCATACCCAAGGTGCCATTAAAAAAGCTTAAAATATGTGGAAAGTAAATGAATTTAAATCTTCCAAGTTTTCACATTTAGTAGGCATTTGAGAGATACTCATCATAAGAGCAAATATGATAATCTTCAAGATGATGCAACCAAGTGTCCAAGTGATTAAAACACTCCTCAAACATAGAATTTGCAATAATTGAGGAGTAAATTTACCTCACTTATATCCCTCATGCTCAGAGCTCACATAAAGCTGATGATGTACTGATGCTCAGTGTTTTCTAATGTTTACATCATCACAATTAGTTCATTTCTAATTATTTGGTGACAAATTTAGGAAACCTCACCCCAATCAATTCCTTTAAAAAAGCTTAAAATATGTGGAAAGTAAATGAATTTAGCTATAAATTTTCCCATACCTTCAAAGAGATCTTCGAAGTTCTCACATTTAGTAGGCATTTGAGAGTTATTCATCATAAGAGGAAATATGATGATCTTCAAGATGAAGCAACCAAATGTCCAAGTGATTAAAACACTCCTCAAACATAGAATTTGTAATAAATGAGGAGTAAATTTACCACACTTATATCCCTCATGCTCACATAAAGCTGATGATGCACTAATGCTCAGTGTTTTTTAATGTTTACATCATCACAATTAGTTCATTTATGATTATTTGGTGACAACTTTAGGAAACCTACCTCACCTCAATCAATTCCTATTGATTGATGTTTATGGTGTAAAATATATTTTATGCTTTTACCCGCACAAATGCTACCTTTGATCTACCCTTGTGTCCTTCCTAATCTTTCATGATTAATGTTATCCACTCCACTTGTTCATTTATCTTCTACTATGAGTTGTAAGTGCTACTCTTACCATCCCTCGTATAATATTTTCTCCCTATATCCCTCCAAGTTCTACCACACATCCATCTAACATTCTCATTTATATCGCACAATGAAAAACATCATAAAAACTTACAATTATATTTGAGGAGTTTAACTCAAAGGAAATAAAAAAAATGACTGAAAATCTATGTTCAAAGTAATTGTCAAATACTATAGCATAGATAGCTAGAATTCATTCCGGTAACTTCATTTTCTTTTCACCAGACATGGCCCAAGTGTTGTTTCCAAAAAAAGGAAAATTAACAAGGTCTATTGCATAAAAGGGAGATACATTACAGCAAGGACACCATTTAAACAATTGATGTTCCAGAGCCACGGAATCTGTTATTTCAAGGTTATCTTACAATGGGCAGAAATTGATCGCTTTTAGAAAAGAAAATTTTAGCAATCAAATTCAGAAAGAAAAAAAAATTAAAACAGAGATCCAACGATTAACAATCTAATTCAAAATCAAACGGCTGCAGCCAAATTCAATAATTTCAAGCCATCAACCCTCGCAAGATGAAATCACGTCAAGGTATCGTTTGCAGAGAAACAACCGCAGCCTTTTCAATCTGACCAATAAAAGAAATCACGCCTTCATCTCACCAATAAAAGACGCGTGTGATAAGCAATCAAAAGCAGGAAACGTCATAAAGGCAAGATTGCTTACCAATGACCTAATTCACATCGGCTCGACGCCAAGTAATCCATATATTAATTAAAGAGCCCTATAAGCAAAATATCATCCTTCCACCCAATTCAATTCAACGAATCTCTGCAAACCTCGTCGCCAATCAAGACAACTGGAATCCAAGAAGAAGAGAAACAAGCATACCTTAATATGTTTGGCGTCGAGCTCCTTGGAGACGGAGGCCTTCTCGTTCATGGCCGGAATCAAACGCTTAACCCTGACAATTAAAGCACCGAGGGGAGAGAAATGCCGGGAGACGAGGAAAAATGTTATGAAACGAGGAAACAGAAGGAAAGATCTTTCCTTTCCAGTATGTTCGCAGAAAATGTTATGGGTAGATATATAAATATATATTCATTTATAATCATTCATAAATCACATTTAAATTTAAAATTTTTATTTTATATGCCTTAAAATATTATTGATTGGTTTTTTTTTTTTTTTTGGAATAAATATACTAAAAAATTTCTATTGGATCAAATGATTCATATTTTTTATCAATAGAGATCACAACCCTCCCCAAATAGTTGTTCCATCTTTTTTCTAGCACATTCTACATATTTGGTGAACTCAAAGCTTGTGTGTTCAAATAGTGACAAACTTTATGTATGTCATGTTATCAAAGTTAGTGATGCTATATGTGCGGTTATTTACGTATGAATATATTGTTCGCGCTATAAATCCTAAACCTAATTTCCATTGGACATCATAATACCTGCCATAAAGTTATTAGAAATCTTATTGAGCCAACATTAAATTTAATTAAGTCATTTTGTAATGTTGATCAAGAATAATTGAAACATGATCAAAATATCTTCAAATCATGATCGAACTATCTTCAAAACATTATTGATCCAACTTCAAACATGATTGAGTATCTTCAAATCATGATTGAAGTAGCTTTAAAACATGATCAAACTATTTTTTAACAATGATCAAAACCTAAGAATTAAACTCACACTCAAACGCCTAAATTTTCTAGCATGTAATAACTATAAAGTGAATAGATATTATTTTCTTTATTCATTAAATATTAAAACTTACATTTATTTCAAAATGTTTATATATAGAAAGTTATTCTATCTATTTGATGTCAGAATTTAGATAAAATGCTAGTGATGTTGACTCTTTAATAGCATTGAGGAAAATATTGACAATGAAAATGATAATAAACAAAGTTTGAATTTCACTGATATTGACTTGATTATTGACCTTGAATAATAAGTATGTATTGAGATTTATTCTCATTAATATATTTTTTTTATGCAATATCATGCTATATACTTATTCTTTCATATTTTTTAATGTTTATAGTATCAGGAGATAGTGATGAGCGTTCTCATAGATCTATCGCATCCATATTTAATCAATGAAAGTAGTCCACTTCAAGCCCAATTAGCTCAAGTCATGGTGATAGGCCATCACTTATACTCTTTATAACCATCACACATACCATAACACAAGCTCATAGTTTAGCATCTCATAGTCTAGCTTTCATTTTCTTGATATTGTATAAACCAGCTATTCTTATCCATGTCCACATCCACAACCTTTGCATGTTGACCCACTCCAGATAATTTTTTGCCCTACTTACAACTTAATTATTATCACCACCCCCCCCACCCCACCCAAAAAAAAAAAAAAAACTCAAACTCATCCTTATAGTTCGGGCTTCAACATCTATAGAGTTGAAATGTGCAGGTGGTTTAAAAGGATTAGACGATCAAATTTATATTGAGCCACATAGTGACACATTGATTTATTCAATTCTTTTATTTACATCATAAAAATTATGATTTAATTATGTGTATTAATACTTTTTTATAGGTTCAATTCTTGCAAAAAGGCAATACACAAGTTATATATATATATATATATATATATATATATATATATATATATATATATATATATATATATAGATGCTCCTTATATTCTTTAAAAGGACAACCCTATAAATGTCCATAGGTCTAGCAAGGGACCATTATGGATTATGGAGAGCTTGTGGGTTGATTTACGTAGAGCGTGGAGCAACACTAATTATGAGATAATAGAATAAAAAAGTTGGACCTTTAATTGTAGGGGCATAGGCATCTCCCTCTATAAAGGTAACTCAATTCTTCATACAAAGCATAAACAAAAAACTTGTAAAATTTATTTTTTAATTTAGCTTTGGTTTCAATCTTTTATTAACATTCTATTTACTCTTGTAGAAAGAAACAATGAAAATAGACCTAGCTTACTACTATGGAGCTTCATACATGAATATATCAATGGCAAGAAGATAAATAATGACAATAACAACAACATCATATAGCCTTTATCCCACTATGTAGGGTCGACTATATGAATCATTTTTCTCTATTGTGTCATATTAATAGTCAAATTCTCATTTAAATCCAATAAAAAGGGTCATTTCTAATATTTCATAACAAAGTTTTTTTAAGTCTACCTCCATCTTTCTTAAAATACACCAAATATAATACATCTACTCTCCTAATCATATCATCAAAAGGCTGATGTTTTATGTGTCCAAACCATCTAAGACGACTCTCTCTAATCTTATCTGCCGTTAGAGCTACTCCAACTTGATCTTAAATCACATCTTAAATATATATATATATATATATATATATATATATATATATATATATATATATATATATATATATATATATATATATATATATATATATATATATATATTCTAAAAAATATTATGTATATAATAATTGTTAGCCCTACTTTATATGTTATAGAAAGATTACATATGACTTTGGGAAGCACATTGCCAAACTTCTACATGGGAGGAGTCCTCTTTTGAATCAATTCAATAATCAAACTTTAATTTATGGACCCAAATATTGGAAGAAATGCACAAGGGAAGGGTTTATAGCTTAGGCTCATAAGTCTTTGCATATGAAGCCAAATCCTCCATCATATTTGGCTCTGTAGATAGCACCATTGAGGTGTTGGTAACTAGACAGATAGGTGCATTAAATGAAGAAATAAATGCCCACATATTTGCAATGCGTATTAAGATACAAGTCCAAAGTTTTTGTGTGCTGTGTTATAATTATTATGATCGTACTTACATTATTTTTGTAATTATATTATTGCTTTGATTTAATATGATGCTTCACTTTATAATTTTATATGTGTTATGCACTGATGTTATACTTCTCATTGTGATGTATTATAGCTATTTAACTATACTATGTTGTGAGTAACACAATCAAATCATGATCAAGCTTTGTACAGATCTAATTCAAATCTTGTATGAAGTTACCTTGAAATCAAAATGCATTGCTTGAATAGGACTCGAATAATATTCGAACATGACTTGAAATTTTTTTTATAGTTTCAATCTTGATCAGAAGTTTGTTTAAATCTTATTTAAATAATGTTCGAACCAATTTGGATTACGGAGAACTTGAAAAGTAGTCCAAAGTTGGGGTATTTTTGTCTGTAAATCATTTTGGGGCATAAGTTAATCTACACTTTAGAAATTAAACAAATTGCATGTATATATATTTCTTCATTTTTGGGTACTATGTAGCATAAGAAGTAAAATTTTTCCATACATAAATAAATTCTTATAATTAATCTACACTTGCATTAATATAATTGAAAAAAAAATCCTCTTCTAATTATTAGAAGGCTTATACTTAACTTTATTATTAAATACAATAATTTTAAAATAAAAACATGACTTTAAATTCAATCATTGTAAATTTAAACTACTTATTAAACATTATGACATTCAATAAGAATTAACTAATTTCTATTAAAATTATTTAACTTTTTTACAATTTTTAATTTTAATCATAAGTTATTTGATTTTTATTTTGTTTTATTCAACTAAATTAGATTATTATTATTATTATTATTATTATTATTGTTGTTGTGGGCTAGAATATTTGCGGTGGTAAAGTAGAAAAGTCTTTCGTCTTAGCATTGTACGAATACCCATCGCACAAACAGATTAATTAGAAACACCAAGATTTTTATATGAAAAACTATATCAAAGAGAAAAAACAACGGGGCCATGCAAGGCCAATTGAAATGATTCCACTAGTATTTGAATATATTACAAAGATCATCCATAAACTTGAGGATGATCATATTACAAATGTCTAGGAAGTCGGTTGAACTTTCTGAGGATGATGGTGGTCGTGCAGAACACTACAGGAAATTCAGCTGTTACCGGCGGCTTTGACGATGGTAGAGAGGAAGTCAGACGGCTGTTGGGAAGAAGTCTGGAGACAGTTGATGGAAGGGCGAAAGTCCGACGAAGGTCGGTGACGGTGGTCGATCGAGGAGGATAAACTGGAGGCAAGACTGCAAGAGAGCTCCAAAATTTTCTTCATCTATTTTCTCCTTTCTATGGCTTCGAATTCCTCTCCTTTTCAATGAAGAATGTGAGGTTTATTTATATTTTTTGGGAGTGACATGGTCATTAAATCATGAGAAGATCAAGAGCATGTTGGGAGTGTTTCGAATGGATGACCGATATAACCTCCCTTAATTATAGATCATTTATCAAGTATTTAAGTGCTTTAATATTGATGTCAGAATTTCATGATCTTAGGCTCATTGGATTCGTCTCGTCGAGTTGCTCGATTTGATTATAAGCATGTTACATTTGGATATCTTTGATCATCCGATTTATGCTTTGGACCTTCTAAATATGTTTTAGGCTCTCAATTTGGATCCATTCGGGCTCATATTGGATTGAACTTGGTGTCATTGGGTTCATCTCTTCAAGATGTTTAATTCGAATATAAGTTGCTAAAATAGGAGTTCAAATGGCTCCAAATTTAATTTAAAAAATTTTTAATTCAAATTTGTCTCGAGATTTGTTCCTGATCAAGATGATTTTTTGATGATATATCAATTATTGCAACAAAAAATTGCCTAACATAATGAATAAGAAAATAAAATTACTTTTTACTTTTTCACATCATCTAATATTTAAAATAATTTTTTAAAAATAAAATTTTAATTAACATTAGTACAAAGGGAGTGATTAAGTTTTTATAGTTACTCGTAAGATTATAAAATAATGTTCTATAGAATATTTAACTAAATAATGATGAAGTATTTATAATGTTAAATAAAATCAAATTGACTAAGAGTTAATTTAAAATTGTAATAGTCTGAATTTTAACTATTGAGATATTATATGTTTTGACCTAATGGCTTCACAATTTTGTCCACTTTGTATCATTTACTAGGATGTCATACATTCTATGACTACTCTTGTACAAGCATGCTTAACTTTGGAGTTTCTACTGAAATTATAATATTTTAAAAGTTTAGCTTTATTTTTTTAAGCGGTTTCACAATCTCTCATACTTACATAAGTAACATCCTCATCAGTTTCCTTAGCCTATCATCATCCACCAGTCATATATCATTCTAAGGTAGATCAAATCCTATATTTTTATTGGTGTATTGCTCTGATAACATTTATATCATCCCAAATTCTTAACTATTGAGATAGTATTCATTTTAGCCTAATGGCCTCACGATTGTGTCCCCTTGATATAACTTCCTAAGAGATCAGTCATCCTAAGGCTGTTCTTGCATTAACACACTTAACTTTGGAATTTCTATTAAAATTTCAATCATTATCCTAAAAAGTTTTTCAATGTTTTAAGAGTTTAACTTTAATTTCTTAAAGGGTTTCAAAAAATAATAAAATACATGTCATATATATGTAGAGAAAATTATATTATAAATTAAGAAGACAAAAATAATCTTTTTGTTAAACTTTATGAAAGTATAAAATTAGATATTGAACAATTAAATATAAATAAGTCTAAAATGAATTTATACCATATAATTAGGAAAATTTGACTTTATATGCCTTGTAATATTTATAATATGAAAAATATACATGTTATTTTATTATTTAGAGAAATATACTCATAAATTTATCTTAAACCAAAATGCCCTTACTATATAAGAATATGAATCAAAACCCTCTACTCATGACTCATATGAATTTTTTTAACAAGTGAGATGCTCAAACACCTCTGCTCTTAGGTATTTCTCTATCTCCAATGATCTATGAACTCACGTAATAGGTTTGTGGTATCTCTTCATAGTGACGACCTATCAACTTTCCCATCATTATACAATCAAGAGTAGTGATGTTATACTTTTAGTGATTTAGATTTGAATGCATTCATAAAAAATAAATATAACTTATAATAGGAAGGAGACTATAAGAGAATCCTATATTCAAAAAATGAATAAGGTGTATACTTATAATAGAAGTTTCAAATCTTATTTGCATACCAAACTATAAATCTTAAATTGCATTAAACATCATATTATTTATTATAGTCATGTTGGAACCTTATTGAATTATATTCGAACTACATTAGAACCTTGTTTGAACTTTATTCGAATCTGATTTGAAGCTCTAACCTTGCTTGAACTATTTTCGAAACTTTTTCAAAGTTTGTTTATAGTTTGAGCATTATTTGAGTAAGCTCCACATAAGATTGTAAAGCATGGTTTGAACATGATTTAAGCATGATCCAAATAAAATTTGAAAAATATTAAAAAATTATTTGAACATATTTCGAGTAAATTACAATTAAACTTATTCTAATATATTTAAATAAGAATTTAACTTTTAATATGTCATAATAAAGAAAAATGATTCTTATAGCTGACCTGCATAGTAGAATAGAGGTTTGTTGTTGTTGTTGTTGTTGGTGGTGTTCTTGTTGTATGCTTTTTGTAAAGTTTAAATATTATTAGAGCAAGATTCAAATATTTGAATCATGCTGTAAACAATCTTGAATACTATTCAACAATGTAATTCAATCCCTTTTTATTTTGTTTTCAATATTGTATATAGAATCGATTCATTTGATTTTTTTTATGCATGTAGCAGCACATATAAAGCTAATAGATAATTTGAGACATTGATTTTCTTTTTAGGGTTAAGGAATCCCTCTTTAGGCAACATTTTAAAGCACTTAAGTTATAATTTTTTTAAAGCCCTAATATAACAGCCATTACTGAGGATGATCAATAATAAAGAGAATGAAAGGCGCTCATTTGTGTTCAAAATTAGAGAGTTCAACAGCTTTATTTAGCCACAAAATTGATATATAGAAAGGTAAATTGCAAAAGTTTATGACCATATAATTACATTATAGTACTTGCTTTAATTTCAATCTTATTCCCAACACACATTAGATGCTTTATGTTATAAGGGAGAGAATATGGCGTACCAAAAGACCTATAATTCATGCATTAATGTCTTGGATGAACTTTTTGACTATTATTACAGAGCAACATACATACGCATAGTAAGTTCAAGAGGAAGGATTATTTCGAGTGGCTTAAATTTACATTGATGGATATTAGGGGGGATAAAGACGAGTGATCATTTCATAAAAGAGGGGGATAACAACATTGAGCAAATGGGGATCTCATATATTAATTTCTAATGAATAAGAAAAAAAATTATTGGATAATATGTGAAATCTCACAGCCTACAAATATTATGAATATGACCACTTTTACATTAAGGTGCATACTTTACATGTAATGATGAGTTCCATTTATGAGTGCTTCTTTGGATTACTAAAGTTGTTGAGATTATTCTATCATGTATATGAACTATTCTCATCAAATAACATTAGCCATTTGACATCTTAGCAAAAGTTTATGTAGTTATTACATGTAGAATTTGATGCATGTTCCATGTGTTGACCTCGATTTTGCCCAGACCTTGGCCTGGAGAGTTGACTTGGTCAAATCGACCAAGTCAGACCTCCAAACCCCCTCCAATAGGTTCTGTGGATTGATTTGAGTCTGTTGAGCCCAAACCCAGGTCCTGGGTCAACCTGGTTGACCAGGTCAACCAGGGTTGACCCAAATGGACCTATTAATTCCTTTGTTGATTTCAAATTGGTTTCAGAACACCCCGGGCTCATCTCTCACCTCCACTGGACTCAGATGATCAGACCAACACTATTGAGCTCAGACCTGAGTTCTGGGTCAGCCTGGTTGACCAAGTCAACCTAGGTTGACCCAATTAGCCTTAATAGGTTATTCTTGAGTCAAATTAGATCCGAGCTCATTCGTGGCTCAAACCTCATTCCCATTGGCCATAATTGACTAAGTTGACCAAGTCAACCATTGACTTGGTCAACCCAAATCATAATAGGTCAATTTTGACCCATTAGGCCCATTAAGAGCCAAATTCGGATCCAAATCTAATCAAATCGATTTCATGGCTCAATCCTTTGACTCCCTTCACTCCTTTGACTGATTTGACCAAGTCAATGAGTGACTTGGCCAAACCAAGTCTTTAATAGGTTAAATAACCTATTTAGAGCCCATTAAAGGCCCATTTGCCCCAATTGATTCCAAACATTTTGGAATTAAAAATCCCGCCCAAATCATTCATCCTTGCTTTGAATTTAACCCTTGATCTCATCTCCACCGTCCAAGAGAGAGAGAGAGGAGTTTAAATAGTGAAAATTAGGTCTTGTTTGGGACTTTTTTTTGCTCTTGCTCTTTGGAGAGACCACCTCAGGCCTCCAAACTTTCGGTGAGAGCTCCCACTTCCTTCCTCCATCTTCCCCCATCGAATCCCGACGGTCAGACCCCGCCGGCGGCGAAATCCCGGCCACCCGATGGCTTAGACGGTCAAGGCTTCGATCCCGCCAATCCAGAGCTCGTTTGATCGTGGTTTCAATTAGGAAAACTTACGATGACAGTCTACAAGCTCAACCGTATCGAGAATTCAAAGATCGGACGGTAAAATCTCGCCCAATCCCTTAGAATAGCTTAAACACTTATAATAAAATAGATCTTTGTAGGGTTAATTTTTTTTTTAAAATAATAGTCCCCCATGATTTCTGTATACGTATAGAACCTACGTCTAAATTTTTGCGAAGTTTTGTTGTCTGGATCGAGAGAAAACCAGTTAGGGTTTCGGACCGGCTGTGCGAGTAGCCTAGACCGTTGATCCAGCCAATCAACGGTCCGGATTCGTGACCCCCGCGGTTTGGCTATAAGCCGTTGGCCATCGCCCGCGGTTCCGCACGCCACGCGGCGCCATCTACGCCGTCCATCTCCACCGCGCAGATCGGACGGCTATAAGAGCCCGCCGACGTGGATAAGTGGGGAGGCTTGATTGCGGCATGATTGCCGCAATCATTGGTTGGCGGCGCAAGCCGCCATGATTGCGCCGTCGCCAATGATTGGCCGCGGTCCCGGGAACCAATACCGGGCCGCCACGTGTCGCACAACTGTAATTTAGGGTTTAGATTTACTTTAAATAGATTTTAAAAGGTATTTTCACTCAATAAATCACCAAAAATTCATTTTTCGTCCGATTTTCGCGTACAATACCTCGTTTTGATCGGATTTTTATTCTCTACATGATAAAAAAAATTTATAGAAATGAGCCATGAATATTAAATTATTTAAAAAAAAAACAGTAAAATGCTATTTTTTTCTTTTTATATTATTTTAATTATTATTATTATTAATATCATTTGGTAATTATTTAATTATCCATAAATATAATTATTTTAAAGCCTTTAGGTATTTCAAACTTCAAAAAATCATAACTTTCTCGTTTCAATTCGGATTTTTGTGCACAACACCTTGATTTGAATGTATTTGAATTCTGCACACTTTAAAGTTGGTATGCTCAAAAAGTTTTGATCTGCCTGCAGTTATTTTGAAAACAGCCAATTGCACTATTTTAAAACTATTTAATTATGTCTTCAAACTTTGAAATTGAGTAACTTTCTCATTTTGAGTCGGATTTTGATGCACAGCACCTTGTTTTGGGTGTATTTGGAATTCTGTACAGTTTGAAATCACTTTTGGGTGAAGATTCTGTTTAGATTTTCTGATATATCCAAAACAGTAAAGTGACACTATTCTAAAAGATTCTTTTATTATGTTTAAACTTCGGAAAATCATATTTTCGTCGTTTTAAATCGGATTTTTACGTACAACCCCTCGTTCTTTTCAGAAAGACAAGCTTTATGTTTTGAAACCATTTCTAGTCACTGATTTTGGCTGTATGAATAGATTCCTGTTTTGATCCTATTATTTGGGGATTTTGATATTTATATATTAATATAATAACTATTTTCAAGATACAATCTACTTTCAAATCGTTTCAAAACCTCGATTGAGTGACCGGTGGTTCTCCCTTATATTTATGTAGATATCATTTGATCTATTTTCAATTATATTATTTTCCAAAAACTCTTATATATTTAGGTTTTTTTAATTACTTTGAAATTACCTATTTTATTAAATCCTAATTTTGGGAGATCCGCTATTTCATGAAATTTTAAACTTGGCTTCTATATGTGAATAGTAATCATGGGGGAGTGGGTTAGTGAATGGTTGAGTCACAATCATTCACTAATCCTTTCTTTAGGTGTCTTTACTTTCTTATTATTCGTAGATTGCATGTGTAGGTCGCACCACGAGCACTTAGCTTAGGATTCTCCTAGATCTAAGGACATGATGTGTTTATTTCATTTTTGTACTCCCATGCATTTATTACCTCGAGGGTTAGTGTAAAACTTCGATTTAAACCCACATAACGTAGTGACACCCTAAGAACAATAATTAAGGACCCGTCTAGCGAACTTAGAAGTTTTTTAGGAGCTAGGATAGATCCTTGAATGACATGAAAACTTCAACACTTAAACTTAGTGACATCTAAAACATCACAGAATTTTCTAGGATTTCTTAGGAGTCTTTAGGCCCCTTAATTAACCAACCCTAATTAAACTGCTAAATAAGGCCCCGAGACCTTCTGAAAAATACAATAAATACATCCTAGGTCAGAAAATTACCCATAATACCTCAAACTAACCAGAATCTGATTCTTGACCTTAGATAAATAGGGCTCCCTAGTTTGACTCTAGGTTGACCCTTAATTTGACCATAGGTGGAAATTATCATTTTGCCCCTAATAAATTATTAAAAATTATTAAAAATCCCAAATTTTTCCCAAACATTTGGGATCACTTTCTCCGGTCATTCATGACCTTTGGGAGTGATCCCAATCAGTTTGGAGCTCATTTGGATCAAAACAGTAAAATTGGCCCTTTCCTAGTTAATTTAGAAAATTCCCTTAATTACCTGATCTTTAGAAGTCCATAACTAATTGTAGAAAATTCCAAATTAGGTAAACTCACTTGCATTAGACTCGAATTAGGCCATAGTATTTATTTAAAATTTTAGGTTTCCAGAAATTGGCCTAGGATAGAAAGTCAACTTTTTGGTCAACCGTAGTTCATTTAGGGTCCAAAACTTAGAAAATTCATAACTTTGCCTAGAAAACTCCAATTTCAGCCTACTACCTATCTAACTACTCGTATTAAGGTCTAGTATTTTCCTAAGATGATAAGGATCCCAAACCTAGCCAATTTCCTATAGTGACTTTTTGGACCCTTAGCCTAGTTCCTAGGAGGACCCGGAACTTTCTAAAATTGGCTAATATGACTTTAACTTCAAATATCATCATCCCAAGCCCTTAAAATTGATCAACAAACTGAAATAATTAAAATGCACCCTAATTCACTAATATTTGAATTTCAACAAAAATTTCCTTTTCTAGCCTACAACAGACCTGAACTCTAGACAATTTTAACTAATTACCCCATTTAGGATCTATCCAAACCACACTAGCCTTACACACACATAGAATTGTTTGCTAGGGCACCACTTCTAGACCTAGGTTAGGCCGCTGGATTTTACTTTTCTGCTGTGTGCCGGAGCTTTCGTGGATTTCATTGCATGCTGTTTGAAAAATGATTGGTGTGTTTACTTACATTTATTACACTCTGTGATGTGACGAGCGCTAGATCTACCCCTAGGTTAGGAACATTATATATATATATATATATATATACTGTTCTTCCGTGCAGGTGGTCATGCTCATGCTGAAAAAAGGGGGGCAATGTCATGATTTCTAATAATGTATTCTATGCAGGTGCTTGCTCAGCTCCCCCAAAATAAAATGAGGGCTAAATTAATTATAACTGCACAGGTGGAGCGCTTAGCCCTCAAAATTAAGAGCATGGCTTGGCTTGGCACAGGGTCAATGGTTTCAGCACTTTTATTCTCATATAAACTGCTTGGGATTTTTATTAGGATAACCTTGCAGGGATTCTTAGATTTACTGTTTTCAATTAATGTAAATTTGTATGTAATAATTGTTAAGAGTTGTGAAAACAACTTTTGAGTTGGGATATTCTAATCTAGCTCGGATTCTAAAAGAAGAAGACATCCCTAAGGGGAGAGTCTTCTTCCATTTGGAAGATCGAGCTGGACGGCTTTAGATATTCAAAGAGAAAAGGCAATACCCCCATACTGGGGGAATTGTCTCTTCGTTTGGATATTCAAGCCATGACGGATCCAAAGAGTCCAAGGAGGAGAGATCCAAGGAGTCCAAGGGGGAGAGATCCAAGAAGTCCAGGGAGAAGATATCCAAGAGACTAATGATTTGAAGACCCAATATCTCACTCAAAGTTGTTGGCGTCTGTCATAGGCTTAGAAATCCGGGTTGTTGGCAGTGGTGCCCGGCCACTTTATTTTCTGCATACCCTGGGTTGTAATAAGGGCAGTTTGCCTATGGACATTTAGTTGATTATTTTTGTGGATTTATATTGATGTGCTTACGTGATTGCGCAGTAGAAATTGCCTGCTTTTCTTAGGTTTCTTTTCTTGCATGCCGAATTTTGTTTTCGCCTGGATTTTCGTTAGGCTCTATAAGGACTATAAAACTTTTTTACTCATAATTAACTCTTAAAATTTTAAGTTTTAAATAACATAGAAACCTAACGAATATAGGGAATTGCCAGAATCGTCCGGGGTCGCATGCATATTACTGCATTTCTCTTTCCTTGCTATAAGACATCTCCCTGCCTGCGGTAGAGTCCGGATTAATCTGGCCTATGAGGATGAAGTGTCGGACCTAGGGAGACTCAGTCTTTTAAAAAAAAATTATTTTTTATAAGCCTATTTTTTTAAAATTCTATAGCATTCATGAGCTGACATTTCAACTAGCATGCATTGCATTAAAAATTAATTTAATTAAAATTTAATTGCATTAGCTAGAAGCATCTAACTCACATAAGTCCAGGACCATTTAGGAAATTCTCTAGACGTCGGTCCTATTTTCAAAGAATTGTACCACCCACCCATCTTTCATAATTGACTCGATATCATGGTTTTAAAGCGATTAGGTGGTTAGCTGGCTCCCCCAATCCAGGCCGGGGTAAGTCCAGGTTTTGTACTGCATTAGCTAGGACACGGGTCTTAGTGTTTCGTAGAGCACTAAGCCCAACCTAGATTTAGGATTCGAGGCTACTACATTCGGTCTCGTAGTATGCCTTAAATAGTAGGTAGGTCCCTTTCTTCCAGGGACTATAAATCCTACTTATCCGCGTCACAGGATGACGCCACCTCCATCTCTTCTCTCACGTATGTGATTGAGTGCCTGATTTTTCTTTCTCTAGTTTCTCTCTAGTACCCTAGAGCCTCTGAATGCTGGTGTGAGCCACACATGTTGATTCAGCCCTTCGGACCTTTCTTCCCTTTGGATAAGACTTCTTAGTCTATACCCATGTGCCAATCCCACTTTAGGAGAGGATAATATATGATCTTTAATCGAGAGTTTTCTCAGGCTCCGGCCTGGGATGTAATTAACCACAGGAGCTTGCGCCCGTGGGAAACTTGGCTCCACATCTACTAAACCCCATTCGAGCATTTGTATCAGATGGGGGAAACCCGTGACTAGGTCGTGTATATTGCTACCCATCGAGGTGTGTTGGTGAAAGCCTCTATCCCCAATGGTTAGTCGTATGCACGATCCAATCTGTCCCTTCCAATCGACCCGTTCCCGCGGTGCTCTTTCGGAGGTCCACACTGTAATGCCCCGAGATCCGTGTAGCAAAAGGATTCATCTATTTTTTTTTTCTTTTCTATCGGTTTTCTCATCTGTTGTTCATATCAATCCATACATACATATATCCAGAGCCAGAGATAATTACATTACAGAAAAGAAACTGCAGCGGATACTATAATTCACATATAGTACAAACAGAGAAGAGACAATAGAGTCCAAAAGAAATATCTACACTAGCCACACAGGCTACAAAAGAAAGCCTACCCAAGGCTACAAAACAAAAGGATGAACTCAACAGAAAGATCTTCAGACTGGAGGCCCTGCACCTGAAATCATTAACCACATATAATGAGCTTACAAAGCCCAGCAGGTCACCAAAGCCTACAACTGAAATCAAAGCACGGCGATGCTATCAATATGCATGTCAATCTATCAAATCCGTATTAGTCAATGGTCAATGAGTTTATACAGCGGAAATCAATAGTCAATAAAACTAGTCAATGCAGCGGCAGGCAAATCGATAAATCAATTCAATCAATCAATATTCGTCAATCAAAACGATACGGTCAAATCAGTACGATCTAATCAATGAAGTCAATCGAGAAAAGCGATACTAAACAATGAATCTATAAACAGTCAATACGGTGTAGAATAGTAGCGAAGGCAAATCTATCAAATATATAGGCAGTAGTACAATGAATCTATGCGATGTCCATATCCATGCTCAATAATATCAATGCTCGGTAATCAATCGATGAAATCAATGAATCCATACGATAAGAAATCAATTCGATAAATCCAATCAATATCAATAAATCGATCCGAAATCAATAAATTAATACAAACCAGGAAATCTATACGATGCTATATCATATACATGCAATCTCATACAATGGTCTTACTCGACAAGCCCAAACACTAGTCATGATGCTGTTGTAGTTATCAATCGTTCAATATCAATAGTGCTGTTGTAGTGGTCAATCAATATCAATAGTGCTGTTGTAGTTCGTTCAATAATGCTGTTATAATGGTCAATCTATATCAATAGTGCTGTTGTAGTTCGTTCAATACACGTTGGTTTCTATAACCAACGTTCAACTAGGTTTCCACTTGTCTTTCAGGATCAATCAATCAATCAATGCAATAATCGATGCAATAAGCAATATTAAAGAAATCGAGAACGATCATATCAATAGTCCTAGGCAGATCCATTCAATCTATCAATTCCGGGAAAATCAGAAATCATACGAAAATCGGGCAGAGTAACGGTAGTCTATCGAATTTACACGAAAATCCTGCAAAAAGACATAATTCTAAATTTCACCAAATTACAACAGAATAACCACGGCATCAATGCAAGACTATCAATCTATAGAATCCAAATCAAATCAAGTCCTGATAATTTCCTATTCAATTAAAATCGCGTAGAATCAATTCCGACCGGTAAAATTTTCGTAGAATACAGTCAAATCGTGTACAATAATCATATCTATAACATACTAGAAGTTGTGCGGTGGAAGTTGTGTCAAATCAAAATCATGTCGAAAAGTCGACTACGAAAACACAAAACAGATCCCAACTCGGTCAAAACACAACATCTCTGAAAACAGAAATAGGGTTCGGAGTCCTTACCACGAGACAAACACAATATCCAACAGCAACGAATGACGAAAATCGCTCCGCGGGCTCCGAAATCGGACTTCTTCCTTTGCTTTTCCGCTCCTTCTCTCTCCTCAAAATATCTGTTTTATAAAATGATTTTTCTCTCTCCTCAAAACGAGCTCATTTCCTTATATCATACTCAGATCGGCCTGGCCGATCGCCCGATCGTCCCGGGACGATCAGACCAATTTCTGATCGTCCTGGACCATTCCCAGGGCGATGATCAGGACGGTATTATGTGAACAGTGCCGATCGTCCCGGACGATCTCAATATCGTCCTGGACGATCCTGTCCAGAAATCATTCCAGAACACTCCAGAAATCAGCTGTTTTCAATGCACTGATCGGCCTGGACGATCTCAACTTCGTCCTGGCCGATCATGGGGAAAAATCACTTTTCCAGCAGCTATAGCAAAGGAACGAGGTCTTACAATCTCCCCACCTTAGAAAAATGTCGTCCTGACATTTCCCTAACGGTACAGAGCAAAACAAAAGCGAAACAAAACAAAACAGAGCTAATCCAATCATTCCATAAATCGCGCAAATCACAACGAAACAGACGATAAACAAAACTCGTACCAGTCACATTTGCAGGCATTCCTGGTGCATCCTTCTCCATTTCTTGCTCATTTCCAATCAGATCAGTCGGGACAGTCGGAGCAGTCGGAACCATCGGAACATGTTCTTGTCTTTCAAAACTTGGGCATCCCGTCACTCTATGTCCATATCCACCACATCGGAAACATTGCCCAGTTCTCAGATAACATTGTTCCGAATGTCTTTTCCCACAATATTTACAAACATTAAATCTTGCTCTGCTACTTTCCCCACTTTTCTTGCTAAGGCCAGAGCGTTTTGCTAATTTGTCACTCACCATCTGAGCGACCATGTTAGCAAACTTATTCATATTTGCAGATGTGAGTGGGAGATCAGTAGCAGACTCAACTTTATTTTCTTTCGGATCCATTGGCCTGATCAATACAAATCGTTCGAATCAAAATCGCGGAAATCAAATACGTAAAACAAAACAAATCAAATAATGCAATCATCAACTCTGGATATAATCAAATCCTTTTCACTACACTTGCTCTGATATCAATTGTAATGCCCCGAGATCCGTGTAGCGAAAGGATTCATCTATTTTTTTTTTCTTTTCTATCGGTTTTCTCATCTGTTGTTCATATCAATCCATATATACATATATCCAGAGCCAGAGATAATTACATTACAGAAAAGAAACTGCAGCGGATACTATAATTCACATATAGTACAAACAGAGAAGAGACAATAGAGTCCAAAAGAAATATCTACACTAGCCACACAGGCTACAAAAGAAAGCCTACCCAAGGCTACAAAACAAAAGGATGAACTCAACAGAAAGATCTTCAGACTGGAGGCCCTGCACCTGAAATCATTAACCACATATAATGAGCTTACAAAGCCCAGCAGGTCACCAAAGCCTACAACTGAAATCAAAGCACGGCGATGCTATCAATATGCATGTCAATCTATCAAATCCGTATCAGTCAATGGTCAATGAGTTTATGCAGCGGAAATCAATAGTCAATAAAACCAGTCAATGCAGCGGCAGGCAAATCGATAAATCAATTCAATCAATCAATATTCGTCAATCAAAACAATACGGTCAAATCAGTACGATCTAATCAATGAAGTCAATCGAGAAAAGCGATACTAAACAATGAATCTATAAACAGTCAATACGGTGTAGAACAGTAGCGAAGGTAAATCTATCAAATCTATAGGCAGTAGTACAATGAATCTATGCGATGTCCATATCCATGCTCAATAATATCAATGCTCGATAATCAATCGATGAAATCAATGAATCCATACGATAAGAAATCAATTCGATAAATCCAATCAATATCAATAAATCGATCCGAAATCAATAAATTAATACAAACCAGGAAATCTATACGATGCTATATCATATACATGCAATCTCATACAATGGTCTTACTCGACAAGCCCAAACACTAGTCATGATGCTGTTGTAGTTATCAATCGTTCAATATCAATAGTGCTGTTGTAGTGGTCAATCAATATCAATAGTGCTGTTGTAGTTCGTTCAATAATGCTGTTGTAGTGGTCAATCTATATCAATAGTGCTGTTGTAGTTCGTTCAATACACGTTGGTTTCTATAACCAACGTTCAACTAGGTTTCCACTTGTCTTTCAGGATCAATCAATCAATCAATGCAATAATCGATGCAATAAGCAATATTAAAGAAATCGAGAACGATCATATCAATAGTCCTAGGCAGATCCATTCAATCTATCAATTCCGGGAAAATCAGAAATCATACGAAAATCGGGCAGAGTAACGGTAGTCTATCGAATTTACACGAAAATCCTGCAAAAAGACATAATTCTAAATTTCACCAAATTACAACAGAATAACCACGGCATCAATGCAAGACTATCAATCTATAGAATCCAAATCAAATCAAGTCCTGATAATTTCCTATTCAATTAAAATCGCGTAGAATCAATTCCGACCGGTAAAATCTTTGTAGAATACAGTCAAATCGTGTACAATAATCATATCTATAACATACTAGAAGTTGTGCGGTGGAAGTTGTGTCAAATCAAAATCATGTCGAAAAGTCGACTACGAAAACACAAAACAGATCCCAACTCGGTCAAAACACAACATCTCTGAAAACAGAAATAGGGTTCGGAGTCCTTACCACGAGACAAACACAATATCCAACAGCAACGAACGACGAAAATCGCTCTGCGGGCTCCGAAATCGGACTTCTTCCTTTGCTTTTCCGCTCCTTCTCTCTCCTCAAAATATCTGTTTTATAAAATGATTTTTCTCTCTCCTCAAAACGAGCTCATTTCCTTATATCATACTCAGATCGGCCTGGCCGATCGCCCGATCGTCCCGGGACGATCAGACCAATTTCTGATCGTCCTGGACCATTCCCAGGGCGATGATCAGGACGGTATTATGTGAACAGTGCCGATCGTCCCGGACGATCTCAATATCGTCCTGGACGATCCTGTCCAGAAATCATTCCAGAACACTCCAGAAATCAGCTGTTTTCAATGCACTGATCGGCCTGGACGATCTCAACTTCGTCCTGGCCGATCCTGGGAAAAAATCACTTTTCCAGCAGCTATAGCAAAGGAACGAGGTCTTACACACACCATGTTTTCTTTATAGCATAGATTATGCAATGCATGTAATACAATACATCATATATCTAACTTAAAAAAAAAAAAACGTATATTTTAGAAGCTACACCAGATTGAATGCCATTTTTTTTAAACTTATTATAAGTATATTCATTTTACAACAACATAAATACATAGCTGTTGGAGATATAAAAGTAAACCACATAATGAAATAAAATAAAGTAAAATAGAATGCCACGAAAAGAAAGGACACCAGGATTTAACATAGAAAAACTCGAAATCGAGAAAAAAACCATGAAACCACACAACACCAATAAATTCACTATAAAAATAAGGAGAAATAAGTACATATCTCTCATCTCTCTCACTCTCGCCTTGCTTCTCCTCTCTTACTTATAGCGTTCTCATTTTAAATAAAAGAGAAAATCATGTATACAACCAAGGGACACCATCCTTGAGAAAAAATGAGAAAGAACAAAAGTTCAATCCGCCTTCAAAGCGCTGCATGTGACGCCATTTTTTGAGTGTTGCAAAGCTCAACACTTCATCTCTAGTCTACTAGACAGCGTTGTGACACTGAATTTAGAGCGCTGCAGAGTTCCGCTCTGTCTTTTCTCCCATCAAACTTTGCAGCGTTGGGGCGCTCAGGTATATAGTGCCAGGTGCACAGGTACACACAAAGGAGCGTTGTTCAAAAAAAAAAAAAAAAAAAATCAGGTGCAAAGCACTCTAACCCAAGTAGGCAAAGGATCTCACCCCCAAAGTGAGCAGAAGAAATTTATTGGAGGTTTGAGGCAACAATACAATCCGATTGATCAATACAATTAGATTCCATTTCCACATATATATGACAATTATTTAGTTAGGTCCATAGGAACTGATGTACATTTAATTCTTTTTTTTTCTAGCATGTAAAGTGATGTATATTTATTTTTTTATTTATTCATTTTGTCCTGTAAATCATATACATTATATTTTGCTGTGTTATCGCTATTGTGATTACATTATGCTATTTCAAACTTGTTTACTATATTATAAATATTGTGATTCCTCTTATCAAATTTATAGTTTACTATGTTATACAAGTTAAGATTGCACTATCACTTATCTAACTCATAATTTTCTTCATTATAGTTTGTTCGAATCTTCTTCGAATATGCAAGAATTTTACTCAAAATCATGCTATAATTATATTTAAATCAAACTCAAACTATATTTGAATCATGTTTGAACCTTATTCAAACTTTGCTTGAATATGTTAGGAGATTACTTAAACCTTATACGAATCTTCATTTGAACCTTCTTTCAAAATTTATTCGAATATATTAGAATTGATATATCATCAAAAAATTATCTTGATCAGGCACGAATCTCAAGGCAAAAATCAGGTTGGAAGCTTCAAAAATTAAATCATGGATCATCTGAGCTCTGGTTTCAACAAACTTATAGTCAAACTGAGCGTCTCAGAAATACAAACCCAACGACACCTAATTCAACTCAATCCGAGCTCAAATGTGTCAAAATCAAGGGCCCGAAGCACTCTTGGAAGGTTCAAACCACATTTTGGATTAACAAACGGTTTTCAAACATGACATGCTTATAGTTGAATCTAGCGGCTCGACGAGACAAATTCAACGAGCCCAAGATCGCCGAATTCCAATGTTAGTAAAGCCTTCAAATGTCTGATGAAAGGTCCATAATCAAGGGATTCAATATCGGCCGTCCATTCAAACCACTCCACATTTGCCCTTGATCCTCCTATTTATGGGTCATACCATCCTCAAAAAACTATAAATAGTCCCTCATTTCTCTTAAGAGTGGACAAAAGCAAGAAGAAGAATACGAGAAGAGAAGGAGGGAAGAAGCTCCTCCTCGACCACTGCCGGAGTATGCCCGACTTCCAAGTGACGCCGGAGTTTTGTCCGACTTCCTAGTGATGCCAAAATTCTTCCCCACTTCCAAGTAATGCCGGAGTTCCGCCTGACTTCTAAGTGACGTCGGAATTCTGCCCGACTTCCAACTCACACCGAAACTCCGCCCGATCTCCAAGTGACGCCGAAACTTCGCTCAACCTCCAAGTGCACTGAAAATCTGTCCGATCTCTAAGTGATTTTGGGATTCAACCCAAATACCCAACATCGTCGAATCTCAAATTCTTATTTGTAACTCAAATTCTTATTTGTAACTGAATTTTCAATTTAGGGGTGGATTATTGTAATATGATCGTCCTATATTTTAAGGACGAGTTAGCCTTTTGTACCTTAAGCAAACATTAGTGAAATTCTTTCAATTGGCGTGGTCCCATAGTTTCTCCCTTTCATTTTCCACGTAAAAATCCTGGTGTTCTTTCATCTTCTGTTTGTGTGCTGAATATCCGCACAACGCTAGACAAAAACTTTCTAACTCTATCGCTGCGTATATTCTAGTCCGCAACAAGAATATCACTTGAAAGCTTGATCCATTAGAACTAATTTAATTCAAAGTGATCATCAATAATAAGGAATTCACAATTATAATATGGGTAATTTTGTTTAAAAATAATTTTTAGGTATAGAAAATAAAATTTTGATATATTTTAACTAATCACATATGTTATAAGATAAATAAAGTTAAATTTACTCATAATTATAGAGGAAAATTATGCAGTTTGAAAATGAAATTTTAAATTCAAAAATATTTTATTGAGGTGTCCTTGTAAGATGTGACATAATGGCTTAAAACAATTATTAATTAAAATTCATCATAAACATTTAAATAGTTTAATTTAACTTATTAACACATCACAATATATTTAATTATTTTTCTCCCTCTTAAAATATTTGCAAGTGACAATAAGAGAATTGATCAATTCAATCCTAAATAGTCCCCCCCCCCCCCCCCCCCCCCCCCCCGGAAATTGACTCAAATGCCTCATAGTATGCCTAATGCAACAAATATCCCATTAATAAATTTTTTTTGGAGAATATATCTGAAAGTTTAGTTGAGATAAAGTTAACCCAATGTGCGATAATCTCTTGTATTCATGAATTGATCAATGAACTAATTCATTCGAAATATGTTCAAACTTGATTTAGAATGAGCTTCGCTAGAGGCGAATTGTGAACATCAATGACGTGCAAAGAAGAAGAGTTTGCAATAGGAGCTTGCTAAGGGCAATGATGGGAGTAGTGTGGTGAGGTGCAAACCAGAAGAATATTTTACGATAGGAACCTATCGAGTTCATCTTCAAGAGCAATGGCATGAAAAAGAGAATAATATTTCATGAAGTTCATTAGAAATGACATCGCAAGATCAATGATGTGTGATGAATAAAAAAAGCTTATGACAGGAGTTTATTTGAATAATATTTCAACCATTTTTTAAAATATATTAGAATTAGATTCAAGTAGATTCAAGTAATAATTTGAGTTCGAATCAATTTCATTCTCAAAGCATTTGAACTCCAATAAATAATCCTTCATGTAAAGTCAAATATTCCCATTTTAATCTAAAACATTTATAGAACTTAAATTCTTTTTACCTAATAAACAACTAGTCGTAAGCATATATGCAAGTAGGGGTCTAAGTGAGTCAAGTCGACTTGTGAGCTAGCTTGAGCTTGGCTCAATAAATGACTCGTGAGCTGAGCTCAATGAGTTAGCACGTCAAACTTGAGCTAGTCCCGACTCGACTAGTAAGCTTATAAGCCAGCTCATTTAAAAAATATTACTATAAAATATATTAGAATTTAGGATTTTAAATACCAAGTTGTTAAAAATATTTTAAAATTATATTCTAATTTCTTATATTAAATAATTCTTTATTATTGTTATTATAATTTATCTTTCATTTTATCAATTTCTCTTTAATCATCCCGTAAAGACTTCCGTCAACATCCCCGCACCCAGTGCCATCTTGAATCGATCCCTTCCTTCCTCCGCGGGAAATCCTGCCGCCATCCGATCCAAGCACGCTCAGTATTCCGGACTTAGGTTTTTCTAAAACTCGCCGGACCAGATGTCAATGAACGGCGCCGACTTCCACCTACCCGACGAGATTCTCTCGGTGATTCCTACGGATCCCTTCGAGCAGTTAGACCTCGCCCGAAAGATCACGTCCATGGCAATCGCATCCCGTGTCAGGCAGCTCGAGGCGGAGAACGGGAGCCTCCGGCGGGATATCGGCGATAAGGACCATATGATTAACGAGCTCCAGGACCGGGTAAACGAGCGCGATCGCTTGTTCCAGGAGTCGGAATCCCGCCTCAGACTAGCGCTCGAGGAAAATGTAAGGCTTTTAAGAATTTGAAGATAGAGATGCTTTAAGTTTTGCTGGGTTTTGTGAGCTCTGTGATGGCTGGAAATTGAAAATTTTTCCTTGGTGATTGAATGATTGAAGATTCGGTTGGTGAAGGAACGGGATGCCCTTGCTTTGACTGTGAAGAAACAGAGCCGGGATCTCAACAAGGTGTGTTCGGCTTTTTTAATTAATCTTTTGTAACTTCGCTATGTTCGAAATTCTGAATCAAATTTGTTTTCCCGCAAACATTGAGAGTGGAATATTGTTATTTGGTTGTGTGTCGTTAAGGAGATGCGAATTTGGAGATAAATAATATAGGAGAGTTCAGCTTGTTTGCTGTAGAGGTGCGTTTCTACGAGATTCAAAGGCATTGGAATCTTACAGAGAATTTAGGAGGGTATCACCTACAAGGAGCTCTTCTATATAGGAGTCAAAGCATAGATGTAGCACAAATTAGTTGCATCAAGAATAAACGATTTGATCCAATATTGTATTGCTTTTTCAATGAAGCTTTGGTGAAAGTATCTCCATTATTACTCTTGAATCAAATAATCCAATTCATTCACACAAATAAAAGATTTAATGGATTTCTAATGTCAATTGAGATAGATATGTCATTTTTTATGCTGATCTCATGAGTAAATTCAATCTGAAGGAGAACAAATAATCAAGTTTTCAAGTAAGTTTGTGATGAATGGCCTCTTCCACATCATGAAGGCAAAATAAAGTTACATCACACAAAACATTAATTAGTGGTGATATTATGGTTGTAATTTTAATGTATGATAATTTATGTGATATCATGATTATAGTATTTAAGGTATCGTGGTAATTATGATAGTTATGCGAGTTATGTTAGTTTGTTGTAATTTGAGAATGAATTTCTGAATTTAAAAAGAAAATTTGAAATTTGAAATTTGAAATTCAAAATTCAAAAGTGGTAGCTATGATAGTTATGATGGATATGGTCGTATTGTAACTATTGAGGATGTTTCCTTTTAATTTTGTGAAGTTGTTTAGTATAAATTGCGAAAACATAAGATTTCGTGCAAGAAACTTCCATCATTGTATTTCCCTTGTAATGAACAATCAAAGGTGGTTATTTCAAGTAGTTAATAGCAGCCCAACTCCCTCACCAACTTAAGGAAGCAATTCCACAAAGAAGGCGTCACAATACCCACTTAGAAGTAACCATCGACCAACCAACTCCCTTCCAATTAGATTTTGATTTTTTAATGTTATCTAATATTTAAAGTGTCGTAAACTTGATGTATAAAGGAATGAAATAAATAAAAAAATCATACTTTGGTTGTGATAGAAAGAATATCCAATTTTTAGATTCCTCTTTCCATTTGGTGGTGAAAGAGCACCATGGAGTTCGGTGACTTTCATGGCCATGAGAGGTTGGTGGCCGACTATAGGATGTATTTTTGTCTTGTACGTGGAACGATTGTAATGAGATAAAGATGAAATAAATTAAAAATAATATAAAAATGCACCTCATAGTCGGCCCCTAAGCCTCCCATGGACATGGAAGTCACCGAGCTACCATGGTGCTCCATCACCACCAAGTGGAAAGAGAGGAATAGAAAATTAGAGATGATTTTTGATATAACTAAAATATGTTCTTTTATTGATTTCATTCCCTATTTATCCTTCATGTTTACAACATTTTAAAAATCACATAACATTAAAAAATTGGAATCCAATTGGAAGGGAGGTGGTTGGTTGGTGCTTACTTTCAAGTGGGGTGATGTGGAACGTTCTTTTGTGGGACACACTTAAGTTGAGGAGGGAGTGGAGTAACTCCTATAACTATCAAAACTATCATAACTATCTTAAATATTGCAACCATAACATCAACATTAATTAACTATTTATGTGATATAACTTCCATATTTTGCCTTCATAATGTGGAGGAGGCTATTCATTACAAGCTTGCTTGACAACTTGATCTTTTGTTCTCCATCAGATTGAACTCCTACTCATGAGATCAGCATCAAAACTGAAATCGCTTCCTATTAGCTGAATGCTGTTCGACACTAATTTTGTCTCTTTTCTACAAATTGATTGATGCTATTAAACATAGGGTTGACAGATTAATTGACCCTTATTCTGACAATGGTTAATCTGAATAGGAACATTGTTTTTTGTTTCTTAGAATGATGCAAGGGCTTGAGGTTTTATTTCTGATTGCTTTTTGTATTGTCAGTAAAAAATTTCGTTTCTCTTCTGTGATGAAAGCTGAATGAAATGTACTATTTGTAGCTGGAGACGTTCAAGAGGCAACTAATGCTATCCTTGAATGATGATAGTCCCTCTGTAAGTTCTAGCTAGTTAGAAGTTGTCAGGATATTTACTTTGATTTCTTCTATTTTTCTTTCATATCATTCCCTTCATCTGGGACTGAGAAAGAATGGGTATTTCCTCATATATATATTTTTTTCTTTCTCGATCTGTTTTTGTTAACAGCAATCAGAAGGAGATTTCGGTGCCTCTGATGTCTCTGTTGCTAGAATATCTGCATGGAAAGGTATTGGAATGTGCATCTTGCCGAAAATGAGATTCCATGCATCGCTTCCCTCCTGTTGAAAAACAGTAGAAAAATCTTTTTTTGACAGTTTATCTCTGACTGCACTTTTTTTTTATTTGCTTGATGATTGAAGATCAGTCTTCCTTTAGCCGCTCTTCATTGGATTCGGATATTGGACCATCAAAAACTGAGTCAGGAGAAGATGGTAAATTATGCATCTTGTGTCGTGTGCTAAAACATTGCTTTTTAAGCCTAAATGTTCGTTTCAAATAGTTGATATCATATTTTATTGTTGCAGAAACAAAGGCTTCAGGTAATAAGTTCTCGATCACTCCATACATCACTCCACAACTCAGCCCAAACAGCACGCCAAGGGTCTCGTCTACTGGTGTTTCCCCTAGAAGATTCTCTACTGCAGATTCATTATCAAAGTTTTCTTCGGGTGCCACATCTCCTACAACCTCTCGTTTTGAAGATCAAGGTTCCATGTCATCAAGGTATCCTTCAAGTCAGCAGATCTCTGCAGCCAGCTCTCCTCCTCGTGGGAACTCTTTGCAAGGTTTTTAATATCTCTGCACAAAGTTAGTTTTGCTTGGTGAACTATGCTAGATCTCTGTAATAGTATTTCTAGACCTTTTCCATAGCGCGTCACATTGATTTCAATTTCTTTTCAGGTAGAACTCCTCAAATAGATGGAAAAGAGTTCTTCCGTCAAGCTAGGTGAAAATGACATTTTTGGATTGCTTTTACTGTCTATAAATATGTTTTTTTTTTATTAATCCCCCTTTTCTCTATTCGTCTAATGATAGTTTTGGACTTTCAGGACCCGTCTCTCTTACGAACAGTTTGGAACTTTTTTAGCGAATATAAAGGAGCTCAATGCTAACAGGAAATCACGGCAGGTATATCATTGGTCATATGATGCTCTTTTTGTTGTTAGTAGCGGAGTTATATGCTAAACTTTTATGAAACACAACTTTAATAGTATTCATTGGCGCTATTAGTGTTTTTTATTGTTTCTGTTGCATATTCTAATTCAGGAAACATTAGCAAAGGCAGAAGAGATTTTTGGCACGGAGAACAAGGATCTATACTTATCCTTTCAGCGTTTGCTCAATCGTAATGTACAGTGAATATTGTCTTTGCATATGGATGCTTATGATATCATCAAGAAAAGGTACTCTCTATTTCTTCCATTGTATCTGCACTTTTTATGATATCATGTGTTGCAGGAAATATGCTCAGCTAAACTTTTTTGTCTTATTGTTGCTTGTATTATACATGTTGCAGCAATTAATTTACCTTTCCTGTGGTTTTTATTACAAGTAATTTAGATGTCATTGCTGTCTTGATCATGTAGCTGCTGTGAGAGTTATTGTTGGAATGTTATTATTTATAATCCAATCATTATATTTTGCTTACAAGTCATTTCAGCTTGGTAATATGTTTTCACTCTTAAATATTTTCATATGTTCAAAAGTTATAGGATGAACACTAATTATTGTGAAAAAAAGGAAGAATCAAAATCGCCTGCTCACTAATATGGCATACCATCCAATTGTGTGCCAAGGGAATTGTGTGTGTGTGTGGGGGGGTTGTTTCGTCCAAGGGGACCTTGTAGACCTGGGGTGAATATTTGTCTAAGGGGACAAATTTTAATCCACCTTAGTTAACAGAGGGCTTTGTGCCATATCGATTATATCCTATTGATTCATATCTCAAAGATTTGATGCCACTAAGGAACGTATTGACTTTGGCCATAACCGGTATTTCGTGGTACCATTTGGCGACAAAATCACTCGGTTCAGAGGGTCCCGAGTCATGACCGTTTATCCTGCGGTGCCATTTGACGGCAAAACCGCCGGTCAGAGGACACGTACCACGTCCTTAGTGGCAGGAGATTGTTTGAGAATGGATCATAGTGATATTTTCGACTAGGCATCAACTCCATGTGAGCTGAAGTAAATTTTAATTTGTCCACCTCGACAAACTATTGTGGAGGGTGGATGGATTTTGCTTTAAGTGTTTTAATAGATAAATTTCAGTTTTAAATATATGGATTTTTGGATTTTTTATGATTTTCGGATATTCAGGATGTCATTTTGAAATATTTGGGATAGATCCATCCAGTTGAGATAAACATTCAACACGGTCATCATTGGAATAATTTTGAGGTCAATGAAAAAATATTTGAATTTTGTGTAAGTTTGAGGGCATTTGAAATGGTTTGAGTTAACCCCTTCAGTTGAGATTTTCATTCAACGCGGCTATCATCGGGGTGACTTTGAGGTCATTTTCATTTGTGGATTGAACCCTGTCGGCTCTATCGAGCTGTCGATAGAGGATCGGGTTTCGTATGCTTTGTACGTTTGTTTGTGATTTTTTTTATTGAAGGCATAATATGAATGTATAAAATAAATATCTCGGTCGACCTTACGACCGTATATTTATTTAATGGTTCGAGTCGTGTCAACTCCTATATACCTGCATAGAACGATCGGGTTCGAACTTGGGTTTATTTACTGACTCGCGCAGCATCCCTAGACGTCATATGTGTTCACATGTGAATGCAATGTTATACAATTATAGATCTTCTAGCATCACATGAGTTTGTATTCACTACAACTTTTCCACTGTCACTTGTAAGCACACTATGTTTCTTGTATATGGCCTCTTGGTATCATTGAGAGTTTACATTGTTGCTTGAGAACAAATCAATCAAGTCATGTTCATTAAGCTTCAATAAATCTTTCATTCATATGCAATTTCCATTTGGATGATTATTATTGTTATTTGATTTTGGTATTTCATTTGTTCATTAATTGCATCTCAATCAAAATGAAATTCTTTATTGATCATTTGAGTCCAACTCCTTGTTATCACATTGAGTTTGAATTTTTATGCATTTGGTTCAAATTCAAACTTAGTTCATTTGAGTTCAATTTCAAATCACCATCATGTCATTCAAGTCTTGGTCCCCTGTGGTCCATTGGTTCAAGTTCTAGTTCTTTGTGCAAGTTCAAGTCCACTGCGGTCCCAAATCAAGTCCTCTTGTCCTTTGTTCAAATGTTCAAATTTTGTTCATCTCATTTGATTTGTGAGTTCATTTATCATTTAACTTGAGTTAGAGTCATTTTATTTGCTCAAATTCAAATATGAGCTCAAATTCAAATTGTCAACATTTTGTCCAAGTTAGGTCCTTTATTTCATTGGAAAATTCAACAGCTTCCCGGCGTCTCTCCTGTTTAGGGGAAATCACAGGAAATTGGGCCATCCCACCATGCTACTCCAGCGTGTATGGTAGGTGTTGGGGGACATCAGACCATACATCTTTCATCCCACCACGCTACGCAAGCGTGTATGGGGCCTTCAAAAGTAATCTTGCGAGGGACACAAGTTGATCTCCCCACCACGCTACAAGAGCGTGTATAGGCTTACCCATCTCGCCGTATGCGTCGCACAGGGCTCCCTCCTACCGTGCTACGAGAGCGCTAAAGGTGGTTCTCTGGGTCACTGCAAACGCCGAAAATGGGATTTGAATTGATTACCCGCCTCGTCGTAGGCGTTGCACCAGGCTTCCTCCTACCGTGCTAGGAGAGCACGTATAGGTGATTGTTAGATCCGCTGCAAACAACGAGAATGAGATTTTTAAGTGATTACCCGCCTCTCTTCTTCTTCACCTTTCTTGTTCTTTTTTTTAAAAAATTAATTATAATTAATTAACAAATTTAATTAAAAATAATAATTATAATAATTAGAATTAATATATATATATATATATATATATATATATATATATATATATATATATATATATATATATATATATATATATATATATATATATATATATATATATTAATTCTAATTAAGTATAATTTGATCAGGCGGATTTACGGGATTTGGCCGAGCAAGCGTGTGAAAGGGAGACGATTACCCTTACAGCCGGCGAGCTCCTCTGCTTGCTTCCGATCAAAATGTCTTAACATTCGATCCAACGAGAGGGGAACGTTGTCGAGGGGACAAAGTTGACTAGCCACGGAGGGGTCGGGGAAGCACACTACAAGGAGAAAATTACCTTCGTAGCGAGCGAATTTCTGTCGCTCCTTCCGATCTTAATGCTGTAACTTCCGATTCCGCAGGAAGAAGCGTCGTTGGAGGAGCAAAGTTGCACAACAACGAAAGTCCCGAAGGAGCTCACGAGGGGGAAAAGGAAGAAGGCTTAATCCCTCTCATTTCGTTCGACTTTAATGACACGAGGTAGGGCCTAATCTGTAGCATAGATCGTGCGAGGGTCGTGTATAGACCCGTCGCTGACGGGCAAAGTCATGATGCAGGACGTCCGAATGCGGGATTTTTGGGATTTTGCGATCGTGTGAGTCGGCGTTGGACGGGTAAGTGAGATTAGTGATTTTTTTTGTTTTTTTTATTTCTTATTACAGGTCAACAATGGTAGAAGTGGAGGAATGCATCGAGCTTGTTGGTTGATAGAAAAGTCCCTCTCAAATTTAAGGGAAAAGCCTATAAGATGGTGGTTAGACCTGCAATGCTTTATGGTGCAGAATGTTGGCCATTAAAAGAGAAGCATAATATTAAGTTAAGCATTGCATAGATGAGGATGCTTAGGTGGATGAGTGGCTTTACTTTTAGAGTCAGGATACGAAATGACCATATACGTGAAAATGTTGAAATTGCTCCAGTGGAAGATAAGATTAGAGTGAGCCGCCTTCGATGGTTTGGTCACATAAAATGGCGTCCTTCCAATGGCTCGGTTAGGAGAGTAGTTTTATTAGATTTGACTTATGTTAAAAAATGTAGAGGTATAACTAAGAAGACTTGGTTAAAAAATATTAGAAATAATTTTTCTTTATTATATTTAAATGAGAATTTAACTTTTAACATGACACAATTGAGAAAAAGGATTCATTTAGCCAACACCACATAGTGGAATAAAGGCTTGATGTTGTTGTTGTTGTTGATAGAGCTTTAATAGCATTTTGAACATGAGAAGGAAATTAAGGAGGGTGGCTCCAAACATTTGAGATCATGATATTGTTTTAAACGGCTTGGGGGGTAAAATATGGGCAACAATAGAGATATCAAATATTTCTCCTAAAGAGGCACCATTAAACCAGGGATCCTAGAGTAATGAAATGTGGAAATTGGGATGAATGTGGAATGAGTAACAATGCTTAGTTTTATTAGCAATTTTCTTAATATAAGCCCAGTCTTTAGTGGAATTATAATTTATAATTTTCCTGACAAATATTTGGCTTTACACCAAAGAGCAAGCAAGTTATTACATTTGTACAATCAAGTAAGGGAACATCATTAAGCATGACATATTGATTGTATGGAAGGCATACCCAACCCACCCAAATTCCTAGGCAAATAGGTATTTTTCTATGATATAAGATGCATCTTTTTAGATTTGATGTCCCCATTAAAAAGGAATCTGGCACACAATTTATTGAAGAATTTACAACAAGATTTTGGTATAATATAGTGACAAAAGCAATATTCCAAATAATGAATCTTAAGTATTGAATCCTACCAGCAAATGAAAATAGTTTGACTTTCGATTCGTTAAGTTAGGAGTAGATTTTTTGCATAAGAGGTTGGAATAGGGCAATAAGAGTTATTTTATAACCAACATGAAGTCTAAGATATGTAAAGAAATTGATAGTTATTGGGAGGTTGATGATTGCAGCAATATCAGAGGCCGCATTGTTATTTGGAGCCAATATTATAGACCTTTAAGCATTGTTCACCTGAAGCTCATAAATGGAGGCAAAATATTTTAAGATAACCTTTAGGGAGGTGCATTTTGGGTGTTTGCCTCGCTAAATAAAAATAAATCGTCAGCGTATAAAAGATGATTGAAGTGATTATCAACTACAGATATGTCTTTAAAGGAGTTATCGTCAACAAATGTTTCCAAAAGATTAGATAAGACATCCTTAGCAAAACAAAACAAGTATGAGGAGAGGGGGAAACCTTGCCTAAGACTAGAAGAAGTGAAGAAGCCATGAAAACCATCATTAATGCAAATAGAGAAGAAGACCTCCTCAATATTGGCTTTAACCCACTTAACAAAACTGCTCGGAAAACCTTTTTGAAGCAACCTCTGCAATATAAATTCTCTAGATATAGAGTCACAAGCTCTATAAATATCTAATTTAGCACTAAAAAGTTTGGAAGGGTTCTTGAACTCCCCAAAAAGCTCATAGGCCAAAAGAATGTTATTCGTTGAAACTCTATCTTGAATAAAATCAAATTGACTTGGATGAATAACTGAGGCATAATAGGCCTAAAGCCTATTAGCTAGAATCTTTATACTGACTTTGTAAAAGGATTTGTAAAGAGAGATGGGTCTAAAATCAATAATATGACTATCATTGTTGGATTTAGGAATCAAAGCAAACGAAGCAATAACAGAAGCATTAGCTCTTTTAGGTAGATAGCCATTAATGAAAAAAATATTTCACAGCAAGACAAACATTATTCCCCAAATTGTTCCAAGAGATTTTATAAAATTCAAAGGTGAAGCCATCAAAACCTAGAACAGAAGAGGAAGGAAATGAAAACATGACATTTTTATCTCCTTTTCATCTCCTCATCAGTGATAGGGGCAGTGAGGGAAGACATGTAATGCAAAGGAACCACTTGGCCCAACAAAATAGAAGAGAGATCAAAGAAAGGTTTGTTAGGGGAATTTAACAATGCTTTGAAGTGACTAACAATGGCACCAACAATATTATTGACAGCAGTAAAAGTCCCTGCAGAAGTTGTTTCATTGATTATATTATAATTTTTCCTAATATTTATTTTTGCATATAAAAATTTGTGATCATCATCACCAAAAGTTAACCACTTAGCTTTGGATTGTTGAGAGATCCAAGAGATCCAAGAAGATGAGTAGTTGACAATTTGTTCATTACAAGTTCCGAGCGAGACATTAAGCAAAGCATTAGTAAGATCTCTATTAATTAATTGAAGTAAACCATCTTGATGGGAGTGAAGATCAGTCAAGGCGGAAGTTAAATGGCGAGCAGAGGCCCAGTCTTTAGATTTAATTATGTTTTTCAATGACTGAAGCTTCAAGTATAGAGAAGATATGGGATTACCAACATGATGCTGAGAGAAATCTTAAAGAAGATCATCCCAAAAACCACAAAAACCATCATCTTTTAGTCAAGAGTTCTTAAATAAAAATAGATGGCTAAAGTTGGAAACATACGCAAAGTGCAAAATAAGGGAAGAATGATCAGAGCTTCTCGGGTTGTCAATCCTATAATATGAATGGGGAAAAAGCTCTAGCCAAAGATTGTTCATCATCATTCTGTCTAATTTAATATGAATGGGATAATCATCTCTTTGATTAAACCAGATATAAAAGTGACCAACCGAGGCAAGGTCATGTAACCTAGCTACAAAAATAAGATTGTTAAACATCCACAACTTACTGTTATGTAACAGGTTGCCACCAGCTTTTCAACAGAATACTAATTGTAGTTAAAATCCCCTAAAATGATCCGTGGAAGGGAGATGCCATCAGCAATGTGTTTTATTTGGTTCTAGAGCAGATTTCTCTACTCTTGAGAGTTGGAAGCATTGACAACAGAGAACATAAATGGGGGAAAAGATACATAAGTAGTGGTGCAATGAATTTGTTGGCTAGATGAAAAAGAGGGGAGGAAGGAGATACGTGAAGAATTTCATTTTAGCTAAATTCATCCCGGCTTGATGTATTGAAAATTATCTTCATTTTCAAAAATCCTATGTGAAGCAGAGAACCAAAGGTTAGAGATGGAATCACATTGGATTTTGGCCTCAAGAATACAAAGCATGTCAAGGTTCAAAGATCTAACTAACTCCTTGCAAGAAAAAGCTTTCTCTGGGCTATGGAAATCATGCACATTCCAAAATGCAATAGGAGGGTCCTTGAGATTTGGTTTGCTTGAAGTGTGCCTTCTTGGCACTTTTTGCTCATGTTTTTATGAACTTGAGCAACAATAACTATTGTGGGAGGGCATGTAGCCATCAAAGAAGAGACATTAACAGGAGGTTTTTTAGATTGGTTGTGGGTTTGTAGAACATCAAACTTATTCTTCAATATAGTCGTAGGTGCATCAGAGGTGGACCCTTCCATGGATGTAGGGGCAGTAATGTTTTTGTGGGCTTCATCAGTTGGAGAATTGAGATTAGGTATGCGTTCCGTGATTGGGATTTGGTTAGTTGAGGTAGTGACATTGGATGAAGGGTGAGAAATTACGATTAAGCGTGTTGGCAGGTTTTTTGAAGGATTAGAGCTTGTGGGTTTATTCGGCTGGTTGGAAAGTTTGCGGGTTGCAGAGGACGATAAACTTTGTTGTTGGCTGTAGAGGGAGGTCTCCTGGTCCTACTATACCCTCTTGGTTTTCTACTTTTACTTCATCCACTAAAGTAAGTTTATGGTGGTGGGCTTACAGTTAGTTTTGAGGGACAAAGGTTGGAAGGATGCACCAAGGAACCACAGGTACTCACATGGACTTGGCTTCTAGTCATATTGAACTCTCAAAGAAATAGTCATATTGAACTCTCAAAGAAATATTTTTCCCAGACAGAAATATGAACCTCATCCAACAAGGGGGGAATTTTTGTCAACTTGAACGCAAACATGCATGAAATTTAATCTCATTTTTTTCGCGGTTAAAGGATCTATGGCTAGAAGACGTCCAATGGAACTAGCCATTTTAGATATCCCTTTTGGGTTCTAACATGACAAAAGACAAATCGTGAATCTTAATATAGATTGGGATAAGAGAACCTGTCTAGGGCGAAATTGAGGAGTAAAGGGTTTACATTCAAAATCTTCTAGAGTCAAGAATCTTAAAAGGAAGATCAAAGAAGCCTTCGCTTAGGAAAACTAGGTTAAGAGTACCTATTAGCTTCCGCGTTTTGTGAATACCAATTAAAGCCTCGTAGTAAGGCCTCCGACAAATAGAGCAACCAACCCATGATAAACCCCACTTCGTAGCTCCCTCTGTAATTTTTTCATATGAAAAGTGAACTATTTTTTCACCCGGTGGAAGAAAAGAGAGTGGAAAGTCCTTAGAAGATAGGTTACAGGTTGTCAAAAGTGTTTTCCAGTTGAGATTTTGAAGTGGTTCAAATGAAGGGCTAGTGGAGAGAGGGATATAGTGAAGGGGAAGAAAATCAGAAGTGGAGGTGAGGCTAGTGAGCATGGTGGAAGGGTAAGGGGGTGGAGAGGGAGGAATAAAAAGTATACTGGAGGTAGGGAAGGTGGTGGAGGCCCCCAATGGAGGAGGCGATAAGGGGAAGGTTTAGGGAAACTTCTGGCGGCTAGGGTTTCTCCTTTCTAGTTTCTTTGCTTGCTTTAACATACCCTCCAATTTAGATTAGCCAAAATTGAATCAATTTGCTCCCAATATGAAGTACTATTTAACCTATTTGTGAAAACATGGCTGGTGCTACACAAACTCCTTCAAGTTTGTGCAACTAGAGAGAACAAGAAAAACAGGCATGAGATTGAGAATCTTCACTAATCTACACTATATTAGTAAGCCTAATAAAAAGAGAACGTTGGTCTTTTTTATATCCATTTTTCTTCTTCTTCAAATAAGACCTCTTGAATTCAAAATGCTAAATGTCTAAGCTTTTTATTTTTTAATTTGAAAACCCGTTATTTTAATCCCTGAATTACTCCCATTCTTTGTCCCCTTTTCCATCTCTCTTAATCATCTCTAATTCTATTTCATTTTTTTTCTCTTTATCATTCTGGTTAAACAAACTTAAAACTTTGTGTTGTAGCACCAGCTTTTTCCCCCTTATTTGTTGCAAAAATAAGCAAACAATAAGGCTTCAAGATCAAAATTTTTTGAAAAGAACTGAAAAGCTCTTTGAATTCTTTTTAAATACCAATGCTATATATCTTAACCAGATTTACTGCTGATGAATTTGCTGGCTATAAGGCTATGACCCACTGGTGCTATCAAGCTCAGGCAGCCATAATATGACTTGCCCAGGTATATAAACAAAAGAATAAAAATGAATTTACCCTGCATCAGTTTGATGAATAAATAGAAAGCTGAGGTCTTTAAACGGTAATACTGGTTTCATCGAGTGCTTGTCGATTGGAAGCTTCTTGCTGTGTTGTTTACAAGTGGACCGCGCGTCATTGGCTATTTGGCTTTGTTTATGTTGTTAAATTGACTAAATCTCATGTAGCTATTGTTCTATTTTTGGTTTTTAATGGCAGAGGTAGGCCATGCATTTCTCATTTGTTCATGTGAGCAGATAGTATAGTTACATATCATTTGACTTTGAGTATTATGCGGGAGGCATGTGGAGAAGCCCAAGAAACTATATGCAATTCTGGACTTGTTTTTAATTTAGGAGAAATCATTGACTGCGGAGTCCGGATCGAAAAAATCATTCGGATTGTGAGTGCACATATGGACTATGAGTGTATACATAGTGTGCACATGTTAGGATGATTCTTTATGTCCGGATTGTGCATAGAATAATTTCTCGTAATTTAACGCTTAGTTTTCTATTAGAGTTACGGAAAAAAAAGGTCATGATATTTTGACCTAATTATTGTTACACCAATAGAGGTGAAACTGAGTTTAGTCTCAAATTTTTTTTACTAATGCCATTTATTTTTTAGAGGTAATCTAAAAGCATTTAGAGATTTAAATTTATGATTATTTATAATATTAAATTTGTTGAATTTAAATGTGTCATGAATTTTATCATAATTTTGCTTGTAGGCAAACTGAAAAGTACAAAGATTTTATTAAATGAGTTCAAGTATACAGAGAAGCTCATGTCTTGAGCTCTATGTATGATTAGCTATTTATAAATTTGGGTTGAGGTTTGAATGAAACATGATTAGCTACGAATAAGGTTCTATAAATAAAGAAAAAAAAAATTAAAAAGTTTTGTGGTTTAATTTTATTTGATTGTCAATTGACACTTGAATAAATCTATTACTACGTTGTAGTTTACTTTTTAAAGCAGTTTTTTATAATATTTTTTTTTAGTTTAAAAAATTTTTATACTTAAAAGTTGTTTTAAAATGTAGTAAAAAAGTGTTTCAAATGAAGCATTGGGATGTCTTCTTTATTATTTTTGAAAGCAATTTTTTATTATAAAAATTAAAATATTTGTACTAAAAAGTTACTTTAAGAAGTAATATGAAAGCCATTCTAAATGAAGTCTTAATTGAAAGAGAACATCTACTTGATTTGAGAAGTTGTTGGCTTGGCCGGAGAAAATTACTGATTATATTGGGTGTTGTCTACTCTGCCTGGACATATGCTGAGATGCCTGGCTTATTCCCTGATGTAGTAGTTCACAGATTAGCCATCAAGCCAGATGCAGCATCCGTCAAGCAAGCTCTAAGGAGAATGAGACTGGAGATTGAAGAACAGGTGATTGCAGAAACGAAGAAGCTCATAGAGGTGGGCTTCATTCGCGAAGAAAAAGGTGGAAAAGTTATTTAACTTGATTGAAATAAGTCATCGGCTTGGTTAGAGAAAGTTGTGAACTTGGTTAGATGAAATAACTGGCTTGGGCGAGTTCTCTTTAGTTGAATCGGACTCTTGAGATATTTTGTTATATATTTAGTGTTTTGATTTTCTTATATCTTTGAAAAATTATTATGAAAAGAATAAGAAAATTAAATAATAAAGTATTTCTTTTCACAATTAATTCTACTTTTAACTTACCAATGAATCACAAGACATGCCAATACACAACTCTCCTTGGTCTATTGGTTGAGAGCTAAGGCTGTCAACTAAGAGGTCTAAGGTTCGAGTCTATGTGTATGCGTTGTGTGTGTGAATTTGTCTTAAATGGCCTAAATGTCCCTCAAAAAAACAAGACATGCCAATCAAACTCTCACGAAAGAGCCGATAATTGAAGGGTCAGATAACTCTAGAGAAAGCAAAAGTTGTAGTTGGCTAAATAAATATGGATTTAAATCACTCAGATTTCTTTAAAATTAGCAAATATTTCATCGGATCATAATATATTTTTAGAATGTTCTATCACTTCTATTTAAATTATAATTTTATTTGGGATGTTTTTCTTACTACTTTTAAAATATTTTTTTTTTTACAAAAATTGAAAGTTTTTAGAATCTCTCCTCTTATTGTTCAACAAAGAGACCAATGGGACTGGATTGGCTAGTTTTATTTGGCTTGATTTGAAGGATCTAAATCATATATTGAGCTTATGAATATTTATTGACAGCTCGTGAAGAAAAGCTTCCTCAAATTTAAAATTTTTTTGTCTTAATGAATAATTGAGCATTTATTATTTATTCTTGTTTTATAGAGCTTTGGAGCTAACATCAACGAATTAGAGGATCAATGTGTTAGCTCACACGAACTATAAGCTGCATTGCCATACCCATAGCTCATTGTGGACCACTTACCTCAGGCAGATGGCCACCAACGACAGCTCTGACGTTCTCCAACAAACTTGTTTGTTATACCTCTATATATTAAAAAACTCTGTAATGACTAAAATCCATAAGAAATACATATGCTACAGTTTCAATAAGCTTCTTCTATCTTCTTCCTTTACTTCTTTAACCTCAGTGTATGTCTTTCCTTGATGGTATTAGAAAACTTTGTAATGACTAAAATCCATAAGAAATACATATGCTACCGTTTCAGTAAGCTTCTTTTATCTTCTTACTTTACTTCTTTAACCTCAGTGTAGGTCTTTCCTTCATGGTATCAGAAAACTCTGTAATGACTAAAATCCATAAGAAATACATATGCTACAGTTTCAGTAAGCTTCTTCTATCTTCTTCCTTTACTTCTTTAACCTTAGTGTAGGTCTTTCCTTCATGGTATAAGAGCCGTGAGCTTCACCTCTTCTTCCCTCTTCATCTCCAATGGTAGATCAAGGCTTCTCCTCACCCACTCAACCCACCTCTAAGGAAGAATTCACTGTACCATCTCCTCTCAGGTTCCTCATGTCCAATCTCAAATAGTTAACATACAACTCAATTATAAGAACTACGCAATCTGGAGACTTCAAATCTTTAAACTATTCTCCACAGACTGGTTTGAAGGGTTTGAAGGACACCTCACCGGGCAACAAGTTTTCCCTCTCAAGCCTTCCCGGAACTCCACCAACATCGATCATCGCCTAACATCTCATTGATCAAAATCTTGTGTTTGCCCTATTCTCCACTATCCCCCCCCCCCCCCCCCCCCCCCCCCCTTCGTTCTATCCTACATCTCTCATTATGGCTAATGAGATATCTACCTTTGAGAAAAGTCTTCAACCCACAAATAGATCATGGATTATTGAGCTCAAGAACGAACTTCACCACATACAAATGCAAGTCAATACTATGATCCAGTACATGGCACAAATCAAAAGACTAGTAGACAACGTCGCAGCCACAAGCTCCCACATTGATTCAGAGGATATCATTCTTTACATTCTCAATGGATTGTCGCCAACCTACAGCTCCCTCAAAACAACAATCCGCACTTCCCTACATCCCATCAGTCTACACATTCTCTACTCACTTTTGTGCAATGAGGAGATCAACATACAAAATGAACTGTTGAAGCATACAACTTGAAATGATAATCTTGCCCTCTACTCCAAGCATAGTGGATCCACTCTAGGCAAAAATATTTCTTCTCACCTGTCTTATTCCCCCAGTTGTAGAGGAGCTCCCTTCATACCACCATCCAATGTTGGCCACCCTCCATCTTACCTCGCTCCCAGCAATCAACGACCAACTTATCAAATCTACGGCAAAATTGGAAACTCAACTCTCTCTTGCTGGCACAAATGTAACCTTCAATATGCCCCATCCACCTCTTGGACACCTCTTGCGCGCCCTGCTCACACAACAACACTAAACCTCCCCCATTGAATGTGTACTCGACTCGAGAGCTTCAACCCATCTCACGATAGATGCAAACAACCTTTAGCAGTCCATCCCATACTACGGTGTCGACTCTATCTCTATCGCCAATAGTTTTCTACCCATTCAACGCAATAGACAAGGTATTCTGCCTCTACTAGATACAAATCGTAAGCTCCTTCAAAATCTACTTCATGTCCCCTCTCTATCTCATAATCTCCTTCTATAAACTAACTTACATCTGTAAATAATTGTTCCAATTCCTTTGATTGTAGTGGATTCATCATCAAGGATATGATGCACAACCAAATCCTTCTTTGTGGTTGCAGCCATGATGACCTCTATCCGGTTCTCACCAATAAAGAATCTTCCTCCACTGCACTTCAAGATTGTTTCCACCTCACTTTGGCATGTGTGTTTAGACCATCCTCATCAACGTGTTTTGAACACTTTAGTAGAAATTATACTTACTATATATACTTCTTCTATTTCTTTATTATGCAAATCATGTAAGGTGGCCAAACGCCACATGTTACCTTTAAATACAGATTCAACTCATGTTACCACACAATTTACTCTCATTTACTCTGATGTATGGGGTTCGACCCTTGCCTCATCCATAAATAGCTACATATACTATGTAATATTCATATATGCCGACTCTCATTTTTGTTGGCTATTCCTAATGTATACTAAAGATGAAACTCTTTCAAAATTCTAATAATTTACTCGAATGGTCAAACACTTCTTTAACACTCAAATCAAAACCTTTCTCTTGGATGGGGGTGGTGAATTTACCAGCCATAACTTCAAGAAATTCCTTCTCAACCATAGTATAACACATCAATTCAGCTACCCCTATACCCCTGAACAAAATGGACTAGCTGATGCAAACATCACCACCTATTGGACACAACTCGTACACTCTTGCATGCAGCTAATCTTCATATGCATTTTTGGGTCGAAAACTTACTCAAAAAAATTAACCGACTACCTACCAAAGCCTGTAATCTTCGAGTTCCCTTTCAACTCATACATGGTCGATCATCTTTCCACATATGAAAACTTAAAATGTTTGGTTGCCTATGCTTTCTTTGGCTCAAACCTCTGACCTTCAACACACTCACACCATGCTTTCAATAGTGCATTTTCGTAAGCTACTCTTACTCACACAAGGGTTATCATTGGTTCAATAAAAAAACTCAGAAAATATACATGTTGTGACATGTTGTATTTCATGAACAAACCTTTTCATACATTTCCCCAACACCAACTCAAGTAGTCTCCCAACCTCCCACCACCCATCTCTTATGCTCATTCCAACTTCCACAATTACTCCACCACTAATCACAACTCAGACCACTTCCTTCCCAAACATTGCAACTCCAATGTCATCCCCACATAAAATTCACCCGCCCACTTCTTCCTCGACATTCAGGCTACTAATAACCATCCGTGCCTCCGCTCACAATATTGCCACATCACTCTATCCATCCCTTGCAAACAAGACTGACAACAGGCAATCTTAAGCCAAAACCCATCTTTAATCTATTAGCTAAACCATAATCCCTATCCAACCCCTCAAGATACACCCAAGTAGTTAAACTTTAACCTTGGAGAGCTTCTATATCTGCTAAATTTCTAGCACTTAAAAAATAGGGAACATGGTAGCTCATTGCCACTCCACCCAACACACCTATTCTTAAATGTCGTTGGACATATAATACTTATCTTCGCCCGGATGGATAGGTTGAATAGTACAAAGATAGCTTAGTTGCTCAAGGCTTCACTCACTCAAGAGTATGGAATAAATTATAAGGAAACCTTTAGTTTGGTAGCTAAGTAGCCCACAATCAGGACTCTTCTCACCATAGCTCTCTAACGAAATCAGCATGTTCTTCAACTCGATGTATCTAATGCCTTTCTATATGGGGTACTTCAAGAAGATGTTTATATAAAGTAACCTCCAGGATTCATTGATTCTCAATTTCCACGCTACGTGTGCAAGTAACATAAGGCCATATACATCTTCAAACGGGCTCCAAGGTAATGGTTCAACAAATTCACACCATTCCTACTTGATTTGGGCTTTCAATTCAACAAGTTAGATCCATAGTTACTCATCTACTCACATAATCATATTCGAATTTATGTACTAATATATGTAGATGACTTACTGCTCACCAGAAATCACCAAACCACTATTCAATAGCTTCTCCTCAAATTGAAGTAGCTTTCTCATTAAAATAGCTTGGATAGGTCTCCCTAATTCTGGGCATTCAAGTCATAAAAAATAGCACCCTGATTCTTCTTAAATTAAACTCAGTATGCCCGTGATATGTTAAAATCATCAGGATTTGCATCTTGCAAAACAATCCTCACACCAATGTCACTCAAGCCACCTTAGTGTAAGCTTGTAGATCAACCATTCAGTGATCCCAATCTATATCGCAAGCTAGTTGGCTCCTTATAGTATCTTACAATCACGAAACTAGACATTACGTTTGCTACGAACAACACATGCCAATAAATGCATCATCCCACCAAAAAAGACTATAAATCCCTCAAGTGACTACATACTCCGATACATCCAAGGTGCACGACATTATGGTCTTCCTATTATCTACAGTGATCTTTAACTACACACCTACGTCGACGTGGGATAGGCAGCTAACTCCTCTAACATGAAATCTATCATTAGTTTCTGCTCCTTTCTAAGCAATAATCTAATATCCAGGAGTGTCAAAAAGTAGGTCACCGTCACCAAATCTTCTACCGAAGTGGAATACCGAGCACTCTCCTCTGCTACTTCTGACATTATCTAGCTCCGAAGGTTGGTAGCTAAATTTTAGGAAGCACAAACTACACTTATAACCATTTACTGCGACAACACATCCGCGATGGCGCTTGCAAACAATCCAATTTTTCATGCCAGGACCAAACACATAGAAATTGGCTACTATTTCATTAGTGAGCAGAGTAAGATCAACGAAATTTCAATTCTTCACATCAATTCAGTTGACATACTGACCAAACCCTTGTCGCTCACTCAGTTCCAACATCTCATGAACAAATTAACTATCCAAACCTCATATACTTAATTTGCAGGGGGATGTTAGCTCACATGGACTATAAGCCGTAATGCCAGACCCGTAGCTCATCATGGTACACTTACCTCAGCTCATTGTTACTACTCCACCTTCTCTGTAATTACGAACTGCCACCAATGGCAGCTCTGACATTTTCCAACAAACTTGTATGTTACACCTCTATATATTCACAAAACTCTGTAATGACTAAAATCCATGAGAAATACAGGTGCTACAGTTTCAATAAGCTTGTTCTATCTTCTTCCTTCTCTAACCTCAGTGTATTTCTTTCTTCACAATGCTCTTTGAACCACAGAGGAGTTCTTCAGGTTTGGTATTTTTCAAAAATTTAATTGAAGTTTTCATGAATTTTAATGCTTGGGGTTCTCTGATAGTTTTATCAGGTTATATGTGCCTCGCCATAATGATTGAGAGGATCTGTGCTTTTTGTTCGTAAATGGTTTAGAGCATTTAATTAGTTGATGTTTAAGAGCTTAGGGTCTGTTTGAGATATCTGCAGTATTTTGTAAAGATGATTGCGAAGCTATTGTGAGAAAATTAACTTCTTTAAAATTGTTATGAATATTATAAATATATATTTTTTAAGAAATCGAATAGCTCTTTTCAAGTTACCACACATGAGTAATTTTGAATGTAACAAGCATTTTCCCACTACAAAATTTTTAAAAAGCAATGAAAACCCATCAAGAAAATATTAGCTAAACAAATTTGTCATTATTGTCTAAAAAATAAAGTAATGAAAAAGCTACTTAAAGCAAACTTTTAGGCTTCATATAGGATAACTTTTTTATTACTTCTCTTTTCAGATCACAACCGCAATTTTTATTTGACTATTGCTTTTTTTGTTGTTTTCAAAAAAATTTTGTACTAAAAAACTATTTTTTAAAACAGTTTTAAAAAGTTATTTTTTTTATAGCAACTTTATAAAATAGCAATAAAGCTGTCCCAAACGAAGCCTTAACCCTTACTTAAGCCCTAACAAAACAACCACGTAAGTTTTGTATGGTACTTCTTTTTTCGGTATTTTCTAAAGCATTTTTTTTACATATAAAAATTTCTTTTACGAGAAATTTTGGTATTAGAAAAATACTTTAGAATGCAGTAAAAAACCGTCCCAAACGAAACCTTAATTTCTCAAATGAATAAGCTTATATTTCTCACGTCCAGCTCCGAAGCTTTTGCTTAAGAGCTTCAAGCCTAAATTAGTTAGATTTAAATTTTATTTAAGAATCATTAAAAAAAAACTTAATTATGTCTTTAAAAACAGAATATTTATATTTATCCTAAAAAAATTATATTTATTCATATATAAACAAATTATTACCTTAAAAAGTTTAGAAGAAATTATCTAAAACACCTATAATGTCCTTTCTAATTAATCAAATTCAGACATCAATAACAACGTTTTATATATAAATAATCAAACTAAAAAAATATTTATTTATAACGATCAGATCAACCAAAAATAGTAACTATATTTAGATTTTGAATAAATACTCTCTCTTATGAATGCATTAAATTAGCTTATGAATAATCGGATTCACTCATATCTCAGATGATAGAGATAATAGTCACATTCAAATTGTCAAATCCTTCTAGCGGTGATGGACAATTTTCCACTATGCATAATGGTGCTTGTTGCATCCTGGAGCATTCATGGCAGTAGAGGAATGGAGTGTTTAACATCTTAATTTTGTACAAAGATCCAACACATATACATATAAAGAGTGAGGGATGCAAGAGTTATAAGAGACACTTAGGTTTTTAAATGAAAAACCCTAAAAAGAAAAAAAAAACTATGGGGCCTGATCCAATTAAAGTGGTTCTACTAGTGTCTATTGTTGATTAAAAATGAGGCCAATCCAAGGTGGGAAGGCCTTGGCTTGTTGTAGTAAATATGCATTATATAGAGCACATTATATAGTGGTAGTTAGAAGAATCTAGTGATATGAGAGCTGTTCTCAACATATCGACCGGCAGGACCTTAGTTGGTTGATGGTGGGCGGAGAGTCCATAATCGGGGGGCGATAGGAGGTCGGAGGGATAGTAGTCGGCGGGCGATGTTGGTCATAGGGATCATAGTTGGTGGGTGACGTTGGTCGGAGGGACCCTAGTTGGCGGGATTTAGGAAGCCCTAATTTTTTTCCTTAATAATAGAATAAATATTTTATTTATTTTACCCTTTTTGATAAATATATTTATTCAAAATTTTGAGAAAAAAAAATAGTTTTTCCTTTTCACCTGAAGTTATGCACAAAACAATCCCATTCTGCCCCTCGAACGAATTATTCTATGTGGCGATAATGCGAACAATGGGTGATGCCTAGCACAATGGTGGTGATGATATTTTGATTAACTATTTCTTTCTCATGCTCTAATAAAAATCAAATGCAAAAATATAAGAGTATATATTTTACCTCAAAACTCATTTAATTAATGGAATCTCAAAACTTCACACTTTAAATTTTCTCTTTTTATTGTCTTATTCTTTGCCCTCTTCTTTATTTTGTATAAAAGCAATATTCTAACATAATTTAAGGATATTTGAATTCAATACTAATAAAAAACCTCCAAATCATAATCAACCATATTAAAGCTAAAGTATAATTAATTATAAGGGCTTAATTATATCTATGAGAAGCCTTGATCTAAAAAATAAAAAATAAAATTTCTCACAAAAATATTAAATCTCTTAAACTTTTTTTTTTTTAATATAATCCAACCTATGTGAAAAGGTCGGAGTAACTCAAGTGGCAGATAAAATTAGAGAAAGTTGCCTTAGATGTTTTAGTCACATATAATATCGGCGACCTTTCGATGACCCTGTTAGAAGCTAGCTGTATTAACCTATGCTAAGAAAGGCAGAGTTAGACTTAAAAAGACTTGATTAGAAAGTATTAAAAATTACACTTTTATTAGATTTAAATGAGAACTTGACTCTTAACAGACACACTATAAAAAAATGATTCATATAGCCGATCCCATATAATAGGATAAAAACTCATTATTATTGCATTAATGTTGTTGTAATATTTAATCTATCTCATAAGAACATTCTTTCGGTGTCATTGCCAAGATCTTCATTCAAAGTCCATATTACCAACAACTCTTGGCATAATAACTTAGGCTACAATGACTAATCTGGCAATTATTTGGAGGCCTGATATATATTAATATTTGGAAACATTCGTTTCGTTCCCTTGTTAAATAGAATTAGTATGGATTGATCAGCACGTAATTACATGAATCTCATTTTATTTTCTCTCTTAGGTTTTATTTGAGATAGCTACAACTTTTTATAAGGTAATCATTATAAAGTTACTGAGGAGAAAATAACTTTCTTAAAAGCTGTTGTAGAAATGAGTTTCAAACGAAGCTTTAGGCTTCGTTTAGGATGGCTTTCTTAATGCTTCTTAAAGCAGCTTTTTAGTTCAAAAATTTTAAATTTTGAACTAAAAAACTGCTTTAAGAAGCAGTAAAAAAGTCGTCCCAAATGAAGTCTTAGCCCATCCACTATGTTAGCTTTCATAACTCTATATGATAGTTCAAAAAGTTGTACATCTATATATGTAAATGATCCGCGAAGCAACTACAAAAACTATCTTAATTATTAACAAAATCAAATCTATTCATAATCATATAAAATAATTAATAATATAGATATATTTATTTACATATATGAGTCTAATTAACATTCTACATCAAACCATGCGCACAAATCTCAAAATTTAATGCACGGCTCTTGATCCATCCTCAACATGTGAAAGTCGAAGTTTAACTTTATGTAATATATATACGAGAAATGCTACATTATCCCATTCATAGTCCCCAAAAAAAAAAAATCATCTGTTGACACTAAGAAAAATAGTAAGAAAGAGAAAGAGAAAATTTAAAAATCGCATATGATTAGATATCATACTCAATATTTATTGACATATCGGCCAACAAATTAAGTTTTTTTTTTTGGACTATGAGTGGGAATATATAGCATTACTCTTTGTAATTAATACCTGCTTAGGCTATGTTTGGGACGGCTTTTTTACCGCTTCTTAAAACTGCTTTTTAGTAAAAAAAATTAATTTTTGTACTAAAAACTGCTTTAAGAAACAGTAAAAAAGCTGTCCCAAATAAAACCTTACTTTAAATTATATAATTTTATGATTTTGATGAGATTGTGAGCTCTAGATTTATCTCATTATCTTCAAGCTTGCTTTTACTAGCAATATTAGAATCAATTTGGCTTATAGGGATCTCATCAAAAGCATCAAACTCTATACTTGAGCTCCCATCCCTTCCTTCTTCACATCCCTTCTGATAATCAAAGGAAGATAGTGTTAGATTACAGTCCATCTCTCTCCATGATAATTCCTCATGTGCAGGCATCATTTGATGAATAATCTGCAAGAGATATAATATTAAAAGACTTTAATTATGAATGCTTCTAATACTTCTAATCAACTTTGTTTTAGTTTTTACAATCCCTCTAATGTAACATGTTACATATTGTGAGATTGTGAGCATATAGTAGTTTGGTTGAATACTTACGTTTTGTTTGTGATAATTTTCTTATTACTTCTTGAAGCTGTTTTGCATTAAAAAGTTGTTTTAAAAAGCAGCAAAAAAATGTCCCAAGAGAAGCCTTAATTTATAACATCAAATCAATGATGCCTAATATATATTTAGGTTCCGTTTATGGCAGCTTTCTTACTATTTTTTAAAGTTATTTTTTATTACAAAAATGTCTTGAATTAAAAATTTATGTACTAAAAAGCTGTTTTAAAAAGCAGTTAAAAAGCTATCCCAACCGAAATCTTAAGATATGTCCTAATAAATACATAAATAAATAAATAATGGATACATGTGATATAAGTTAAGAGAAATAGTGATGATGAGAATAATGAAATTGTGAAAGGTTTGAAGACTAATAAGAGATACTAAATTTTCAAAGAGTTGCTCTAAACAAATAAATTCTTTTTCAAACTTCCTCTTTTAAGAACATTTATTTTTTTAGTTCTTTTTTTTTTTTGTATTGGATGATATATATTCCATATTTAATTAAATTATTTTATTATTAAAACATGCTTTATATATATAATTCAAACCCAACCCAAAATAATTTTATATTTTGAGAATGCACCTTGCCCATAGGACTGAGAATTGCACACATCAATCAAAATGTATAAGACCCAACTTTTGAAAGTTTATTTTTGCATCATTCAACCATAATGAGAAAAAGTTGTTCCCACATTATTAATTTTGGGGGCCTAATTGCAAATAATTATTTTGAAGTAAAATTAATAATGATGACATAAATTTAGGGACTGTTTTGGGATAATTACTATAATAAATTCTTTGCAAAACTTGATGCAAGAAAGGGTAGAAATTCATTAAAAAATATACACACATGGATTTCTACCTCATTGATGATATCAATGGAGACTTTAGCATGCATGCAGTCTTAAAGATCTATGTATACTCCTCATGTTATGTTTAGTTCATTTATCTAATATATTAAGATTTCGTTTGTGATAATTTTTTATATAATTATTTAGCTATTTTTAAAATATATTTTACTAAAATACTATATTAAAAAGTAGTAAGAAAACTGTCACAATCCAAACTTAAATTTGATCATTCAATCTTCTAAGTTGGCAACGGCTTCTTCAATAGTTGTTAGCTTTTTGAAAGAAAAAAACTGGTACCTTCTCTTTCTTTTCAACTTTTTGAAAAACAGTACCTTAAAAAGATTGAATTAGTATTACTATTGATTTTGGTGATTAGTTTGATAGTTAAATATAATTTTCTATCATAAAAAATTTTAAACTAAAGTGTACTATTAATTTAAAAAATCAAACAATAAAATATCTAGATCTGCTCAAAACTGTAACAACTCAAACTCTTATTTGTTGAGATATATATTGTCCGCTTTGACTTAAGAGCCTCATATTTTTGTCATGTTGGTGTAATTTTCTAGTAGATCACTCATCTCAGAATTGCTCTGGGATGAGCATATTTAACTGCAGAATTTTCTGCCAATATTCATTGAAGATGCTGACGAGGAAGGCAGTTACTTAAGTCGAGGAGATTGTGAAACTCTTTAAGTAAAAGAAAACTAACTTTTAAACATCGAGGCGCCTTTTGATGTAATGATTGAAATTTTCATAAGAAACTTTACAGTTAAGCGTGCTCATCCCAGAGCAATTTTGGGATAAGTGACATATTGGGAAGTTACACTAATGGGACAAAATCTTGAGGCTCTTAGTTCAAAGCGGACAATATCTTGATATTTAAGAGTTTGTGTTTTTACACAAACAAACCTGACCATTTTTTTATTGGGACATTTAGGCTAATTAAGACAAACTCAAATACACATCATATACGCATGACTTAAATCCAAAATCTCTTAGTTGATAGTCAAAACTCCCAACCAACATATCAAAGTGAATTACGTAACAGACCTGACTCATTATCTTACTATACATTGGCTGATTTGATTAATCTAAACTCATCAATACAGAGAAAAATGCCGAATTAACTGTTAAGATCTCTCAACCCACTAATAACTTTCACTCCTATTTTATATCTTGACGTGGTTAAATTTATGAGCTCTTAGCGCATGATATTTGAAGAACTATCAAGTCAGGAAGATAAGATCATTAATATATATTAGATAATTATGTTAGAGTACTATCATCTCATGAAGAGAAGATTGCTAATATTCATTAAGTTTTGGGTTTAGTACCATATTATCATATCCCAAAGGAAAGATTGTTAATGTACATTAAGTTTTAGGTTTAATCCCATTTCAAACAATTATCTTAGTGTTCTATTAGGCCATGAAGAGAACTGAGAAGATTTTTAATATACATTAACTTCTTGGTTTAGTCCTATAATCAGATAATTATTAACTACATTATTGTAAAACTACAAACTAATTAATCCTCACTGGATACGCTTATTCTGTATGATTGAAAAAGAAGGACAACAATTTATTGCATACATTTAGTTGGGCTTGATAAGTTCTCTCGTCACATGCGTTGGTTTGTATAATGTCGGGTAGGTGTTGACCATATGGTTGATTTATATTACATAAGTCATGCTATATGTTTTAGGTTTCATTTGAGACAACTTCCTTACTGCTTCTTGAAGCAGTTTTTTTTAGTATAAAATTTCTAATTTTTATATTAAAAAGCTGTTATAAAAGCAGCAAGAAAGCCGTCCCAAACAAAGCTTACTTAATAATGCCTCATTTAAGCAAATTAGTAAGTGCGGTCATCGGATGCTTTCCGGAGATCAATCAGGACGTGCCATGTCACCAATATACTATGTACTGCCATATATCAGATGACATGATGCGTTCTAATTGGCCTATGGACTGTCCAGTAACCACATATAATAATTTTTCCTCATTTAAAGCCAGCACATGCAACGCAAAGTTTGAAATAAGAAAAAAGAAACAGCTAACCTTCTTTTGTTTACTGCCTTGATCTCTATCACCTTTCATCGAAATAGCTTCATCCATCAGCATTCCATTTGAAGCTGAGCTGCACAGTGCAGGATATGTCAATACAGAATAATAATAATAATCATAATAAAACTCTTAAATATAAGACAAAATAATGATAACATATGTTAATAATGAAATATTTTTCTCTTGCTTGAGGGGAAAAAATATGAAGATGCATGACCTGTAGATTTTGGAGTTTGAAGTAGACTTCTTCCATGAATCCTCAAGGAAGTTATGGTTGCATTGATCAGATATGTTTTGCAAGCAGTGGCCTTTGGAAAACTGGAAGTGACTGAGGTCTGAATGGCTGTTGCTCATGGATCTGTACATCTGCCGTTTGCACTTGTTAATGAAGAAGTAATTGTGCTTTCTCAAGAGTTAAAATTAATTAAGTATAAGCAAGTTTTGTTTGGATTGAAGGAGGTGAAATGAAATATGATTGATTAATATTTGTAGGTTGATTATGAATTTGCAGCCATTAAAACAAGTCTTTTGTGGCTATATATGCATGTATTTGGGGCAACTAAGCAAAAATGTGAGGAGTCTTTATCCAGATAATAAAAGAAATACAACTAGAAAGATGATGAAGAAAAAAAACATAGACATATTAATGAGAATGATAAACATATTCAGGCTTCGTTTGGGACGGCGTTCTTATTGCTTCTTAAAGAAACTTTCTAAAATTTTTTTACTAGAAAACTACTTTAAGAAGCAGTAAGAAAGCCATCCCAAATGAAGCCTATTGATCATAGGGAGAGATAAAGGCATGGCAGTTACATAAGTGCCTATGAAAAAATTAATGTGCTCTAATAAGAAATATAGGAGCTATGAGATGGGTAAGGTGGTTAACATACATGAGGTAATGATTAGGGATCACATTTCAAAATGATCTCTTAATTAACCATGTTCTACAACAGATAAGTCCTATTTTATGTTAGGGACCACATTTCATAATTGGCTCAATGAGGGAAAAATTTTCTTGATTCATGCAATGATATGACCTTTATGTGTTGACTTCTCATTCTTAAGAGTAATCATTGCCCTTTCTGTACACCTATAAATAGTGTTTATGATGATTTAAATGCAAGTCAACAAATCTCAATAGGTTGAGTGTAAGTCAAATTGACCGGAAGATTATTGCTCAAAAAAAGTCTCAAAGAATATAATTATCCAACGACTTCATGTTGCCAAACTTATTTAAATTTATTGACAAAGCCGACCTAGGGACCGGGCGGATAGAATCACTTTAGTAAATGATGCTATTTGTCCAAGTTTTCAAATGAATTCTTCTAAGATTTAAAACTACTCACCATAATTTGTAAAGCTCAAGTTACCAACTAGCATATTTGGATGGAGCATCTTCTAGGTTTGGGGTAAATGTCGATGTTCTTGAAGTAAAATACCAAGCAATAGATCATTCCAAACAAAGGGATGACACAGTGTAGTAGGAGTATTAGAACTTCAACAACACTTCTCGGAGCATTCTAAAAAAATATTTCTCTTATTCTACATATCCAAGAGTGCAACTTCATCAACTCATCATATTCATTACAGGAAAATCGTCCATTATCGGCTGTAATTTCTGGCGTTTAACATCAATTTTCACATAAAAACGGAGGCTAAACCGAGGTAAATACCAACATGAAAACATAAAACTGGCGGAACTTCCAGTATTCAATGAATTCCCTGTAGTGATTATCATTGAGTGAATTTTCTTTCATTTAATTGGCTCTGTCAAAAGATTTTCATAGCGTAAAAGAAAAAATGAGTAAAACTTTATCATCATCGCCAAAAAAAAAACTCAAACAAACTTAAAAAATACTATCATTATCTAAATAATAGGGCCTAAATCTCCTGCAAAGGCCAAGATGCTAGTTTTGAAAGCTTACAAAGGGAAGTTGAACACGATAAATTATATTGCTCAGTTTGAATTAACAATTTATTTACTCATTATAAGTAATGCTATCAAGTACAAACTATGCCTTACAATTAATCCTAGAAGCATATGGAATTTCTTATGTATAAATGCCATTGAAAAAGCTCTCAAGATCTTTCAAAAATTAGGCAAGAGTTAGGTTAATCTCTTTGATGATGTGTTACTCGATTTCAATTGAAATATAGAAAGTCAGAGATTTGGAGCTAATGGTTGCACCAGTTATACTTGCATAGGTTTTGAGAGATAAATGTACTATATGTCAAATGACAAAGCGAGCTAGAACACCATATCCACACATATGCACTTTGAAATGGGCCTCAATTTTTGTAAATGGCAAACCTGTATATTAGGATGGGTGTGTGTGTGGATTATAATTGTACCATATATAACAGACTCAATTAATTTTTAATATGTAGTTTAGGTCTATAATAGAGTTAGGGGTGCAAAAGAGTCAAGACGACTCGTACGCCGGCTCAAACTCAACTCATTAACGAGATTGTGAATCGAGTTTTGAACTCGAGCAAAATTTCGAGCTCTTTGGATTATGGAGCTTGAATTCGATACAGATCATGCTCGGCTCTATTACTTGTTGAGCGGCTCAATTAAATGCGAGAAAACTGACCAAGACCGCGAAGGCGAACCGTAGGTGAACTGGCAAAGCATGGAAGGGAGAAGCGCTTGCACAGAAGGCGAACTATAGAACTGAACTAGTGATCGTCGTGTGAATGCCGTACTGCGGAAGGCTTAACACACGTGAATGCCAGACTGAGGAAGCTCGCGAGCTCCTTTCACTGGCATGAGCCGAGCTTGATTTGAGTTCGAGCTTGGGATTTCGCTCACGAGTCGAGCCTGAGTTAATTTGACATGACTTGAGCTTGACTCGACTTGTTTGCACTCCTAAATAGGATTAATCATTTTATATATTTTTATAAAATATTTGTCACCACTTTGATGTTAACTTTTTCTTCTCTTATATCCTTGTTAAAAACAATCAAAATAAGATTCATCCCAATAAGCCATCACTCTTCAAACGAAAGCTTTTTAACACCATCAAATATTATATACAAAGAATTCACTTAACCATATGTAGCTTATCTGTGATGAACTAGCCTTAAATATTGCTTCTTCTATAGAATAAATCCAAACATATGAAAGCCACAAAATGAACCATTATTCATATAATGCTACTTCTTAGGGTGTGTGTGGATCAAATGGAAACCTAAATAATTTGATAATGGTAGTCAAAGATGCTTTTAACCCAAAAATGACGAAGTGATGCAGTGCATCATTAGCTAAATAAACTCTTAGGAGTAACTTACATTCTTATTTTCTAGAAATTTCTTAGATTATTATATATAACCATTGTAAGGGAAAAGAAGGGGATGAATACTATGCTATTTTGAAGCTTGTGAGCTTATATTGATTCTTAGTTTTGTAATCCTTTTAGCATGCATATCCAATTTTTCCACTTATCCACCACTTCATGAAGCTATGGAAAGGACATATTACTTGATGTTTCTACATTAAATTTTTTTTTTAATGTTTCTACATTAATATATTTATCTACTATTCTTTTTAGGGCTATTTTGAGTGCATCTCAACACCATTTGTCCTCAATATTATAAAAACTACTCCAATGAAAATTTTCATGTATTTTTAAGCACAATTTTATGATGGTTTAATTTGGTGACATGATAATCATTTTATCATAAAATAACATTGAGAATGACCTATAGTTCCTTTATGCATTTTTATAATATTTAGAGCATGTTCAATACTTTTTTACTGTCAAAGTACATGATGTATACTTCATTTTTAACATGTTGATGAGAGAGTGCTTCTCACCTGTTTCCAAAAAGTACAATAAAGGGTTTATATTTCTCAATAGATTATTACGTGTGAAGTCCAAATGCGTCTGGAGGTTAATCCATATGCGTCATGTCACCCAGTACACAACGTCCGGATTGACCTCTGGATGCGTTTGGATACCGCACGTAATAATTTTTTTACTTTTCTGCAAACATCTGTCACTGTTACTATTACTGTTGTGTCATTACCTCAAATCTCCACAAGCTGCTCTGTCGTCACGAGGATCTCCCTCTCTCGTGTCAAAAAAATGTATTTACACGTGGATAAAAGGATATCTTCTTGACATATTTTAAACTAAGTATGATCATAAAACATTTTTTCTTAATATATTTGATCAGTAGCTAAAAAAACTCATTAAAACTAATACGATTATATATTATTTAGTTCTTATGTTAAGTGTGAAAATATGCATGTTTTATGCCAATATGGCATGAAAATTAAGCAACTAAGAGGCTGCTAAATAAATTTGGGAGGCTAATAACTCTCTTCTCTTTCATGGAGACAAGTTCATCTCATCTGTATCTCTAAATATTCAACTAAATGATGAAAATAAATTAAAGCTGTTAGTTCTAAAAATCATACAAATTTCATGCTTTTGCTTTTGTTTGAGACAACTTTATCACCGCTTCTTAAAGCAACTTTTTTAGTACAAATATTTTTTAAACTAAAAATTTTTATACTAAACCAGCGATTTAGAAAATAATAAGAAAGCTATCCCAAACGAAATCTATATCAACTGTGAAACTCAACAGATGAGCATCTAAAATACTTTCACTGATTAGTTGTAACATTGTATCAGTACTACTAATGAATGCATTTATTTCTCTAATGATTAATACATAATTAACCAGCCTTTAAATTAGCCATAGAACATTGATAGAGTTATAGAAGTACCTGAAGATGGCTTTTGACATGAGATATGTTCAGTCCATTTACACCCATTAACAGAAGAATGCGCTTTGGGGTTGCTTCTGTATGCATATATTTAATTCAAGAAAAATAAATCAGCATATAAATATTCTAATTTAAACAATGAAAAAATAAAATGATTTTATCCCCCTAAAGAGTAGTAATTCATCAAATAATAATAATTTTACTTACAGATGCAACCTATCTTTTATATTGAACAGATTAGCTCATCCTGAGCTAGCTAGCTATATATAATTGCTGTCAGGTAATTCTTAGTGATGCTAGGTTTCGTTTTGGACGACTTTTTTAATGCTTCTTAAAACAGTTTTCTAGTTAAACAATTTTAATTTTTATACTTGAAAGCTGCTTTAAGAAGCAATAAGAAAACCGTTTCAAACAGAATCTTAGTTTATCTATTTGAAAGTGGTTAAAATTAATAATCACTTAGTATGAACAAAAACACACCCATACATGCATACATATTCAGATCAATATTGCAATTTGAATCAAATATCTAACTCTCATCACAACAATATCTTGTTTTCTACCCTTCTAAAGCAAGCTAGGGTTTACTACACCTGCATGTTAGCTTTTCTTTGTTCTTTCACATATGTGACCATCATGAAATCACTCATGCATGTTCTCATCCTTTTAATCTACAAAAATATGAGGATATTAACGAATTTGAATGTGCTTTTTGTCCTTTTTTTGTGATTTTAGCAGTTCTTTTCTGCCAAAGGTCAATCATTCGATCTATTCATAGCATTAATTACTGATTCTTAAATTTCCAAAATAAAATTATCCCCCGTAAATTTCTTAGTTATCAAATCTTAAACTGATAATTCCCAAAATCAATCTCAAAGATCTGAGTTTTTCCTTTCCAACATCCCAACATCTAAGCTTTCATAAATTCATGCATGCCAAGTTCTTCATCAACGTGAACTTTATGTATGCATTCTGCTCTCATAATAGTTGGAGAGAGAGAGAGAGAGAGAGAGAGAGAGAGAGAGAGAGAGAGAGAGAGAGAGAGAGAGATTTGAGGTCCAGAACATACATAAACAGCATATGATCTCCATATAATGATTCTGGTTGAACCTATACAAATAAAAAACTTACTGGTTTGTCCACCAAGAGAGTCCACTGCCCTAACAAAACGGTTGTGCAGTTCATTACTCCATCGTATTCTTGGAGCTTCTGATCTGTTATATTGTCTCACCCTTCTCTTCTCACTGACCTCCATCATCATCATCATCTTCAACCTCTTATAGCCTAAATCTTCTTCCTGTTCTTCTTTGATAAAATATGCAAAAGCTTCAGGTTTAGGTAAAGAATATGTATCGCGTGTAAATTGCCTAGTTTTAGAATCTCAAGCAATTTTATTTCTTTTTTTTTTTTTCTGTACACTATTTGGACTTTTATATGACAGTGGAGGCAAATAATTGAAAGCTTCTTAATTTGACCAGTCTCTGGTCAAAATATGCTTCGGCTATCAAAAAAGTTGAACATTAACCCTAGATTGGGACATTCCATTTGAAAAGTTGGCTGTTCCCATTATCTCTCTTCGTATGCTATTTATAACATTATGAGGAGCAGTGAAATTGGAATGTGTCTTTGTACACAAATTCGCCATATCGTTATACAAATTCCCGATGCATATGGAATTTCTTATCATCGCTCATTTAAAATGAAAAGTATGTGATCAAATATAGGGTTGCAAACGGACCGAGCCGAGCCGAGTATGTGAGTGTTCATGTTTGTGTTTGTTTAACATTAGCCTGTTCATGTTTGGTTCGTGTTTGATTCGAGCTTTATTATTTGGGTTCATTTAATTTAAGAGTGTTCATGTTTGGTTCATGTTTGGTTCATGTTTGTTTGTTTAGTGCTTATCGAGCTTTAAACAAGCTATGTTCGTGAACATATTTCGCAAATAATCCGTTGAACAAGCAAACCTTAAATTTGTTCATGAACATCCTAAACAAACAATTTAACAAACATGGACAAATATGAAATGTTTCTTGTTATTAATAAAAAATAATTATATTATTATGTTATAATTAAAGTTTTTATATTATGTATATTTATCAATTTTATAATACATATTATTTAAGTTTTTATCGAGTGATTTTAATCGAACCCGAATCAAGCTTTTTATCGAGCTTGTTCATGAACATCAACTGATGTTGTTCGCGAACATAAACGAGTTGAACGCATTAGTGTTCAAGCTTGTTTATTTAAGAATCGAGTATTTAAAATATTGTTCAAGTTTGTTTGTTAGTTAATTAAACGATCACGAACGAGCTTTAATCGAACCGAACAACGAGTAGTTCGTCGAACGTTTGGTTCGCTTGCAGCCCTAATCAAATATGGGTTTTCATTATTGTTGCGTTCTGCAGTATTCGCGGCGGTAGATAAATATAAAGTTTTACGTCTTAGCATTGTACGAAAATCCAGCACTCACACAGATAAGAGAGAAGGTCTAGCATTTATGAGACACCAAGATTTTTACGTGGAAAATCCCTAAAAAGGAGGAAAAACCACGGGGCCTAGCCCAGTTTGAATGAATCCACTAGTATTACTTTTGGTTACAAATGAGGCCCTTCCTTGGGGGAAGGCCTTAGCTTGATGTACATCTTATAGAGTACATTACATGATGAGAATACAAAGAATCCCATTTGATGTGTTCGCTTTGTTGGAAGGATTGTAGTCGATGGGCGACGTAAGTCAGGAGGACTGTAGTCGGCTGGCGACAGAGGTCAGAAGGACTGTAGTCGATGAGCGATTAAGTCAGAAGGATCGTAGTCGGCTAGCGACAGAGGTCGGAAGGACCATTGTCTCGCGATGGAGGTCGGAAGAACTGTGTCAAGTAGAATCCAACAATAGACGGAAATCCAGCATCAAATATATGTCTAGCAAAAATCTAACATCAGGTAGATGTCCGACGTTGGGTAGAAACTTGGCAACGGGGAGGTCCGACGTCGGGTAGAAGTCCAACATCAGTTGGCGGCCGAGGAGAACTATGACTTTAAATGGTATTCGGGCAGAACTCCGACATCACTTGGAGGTCGAGCGGAATTCTGGAGTCACTTAGAGGTTGGACGGAATTTTGACGTCACTTGAACGTCGGGCATAATTCTGGCATTGCTTGAACGTAGGACAGAACTCCGGCGTTGCTTGAACGTCGGGCAAAACTCGTCGGGCAGAATTCTGGTGTCGGGCAGAATTCCGGTGGCGATGGTCGAGGAGGAGTTTCTTCCGTCATATCATTCTCTTCTTCTTCTTCTCTTGCTTGCACCTTGGCTTGGGGGGGCACTCTCATGAGAAATGAGGGGCCTATTTATAGATTTATGGAGTGGCATAGCCCGTAAATAGGTGAGTGATCATGGGCGAATCAGGAGTGGTTTGAATGGACGGTCGATATTGAATCCTTTGATCGTGGACCGTTCGTTAGACATTTGAGGGTCTTAATGAAGTCGGAATTTTGTGATCTTGGGCTCGTTGGATTTGTCTCGTCGAGCCGTTCGATTCAACTATAAGCACGTTATGTTTGGAAACCATTTGTTAACTCAAATAATTGTTCGAACCTTTAAATAGTGCTTTGGGTCCTTGATTTGGACGCGTTTGGGCTCGGATCGAGTTGAATTTGGTGTCGTTGGGTTCGTATTTTTGAGACGATCAGTTCGACTATAAGTTTGCCAAAATCCAGCGTTCATATGATCCCAAAATTAATTTTTGAAGTTTCCGGCTTGATTTTGCATCGAGATTCGTGCCCGATCAAGATAATTTTATGATGACGTATCAATTATGAATTTGGTCTTAACTTAGGCTTCGTTCGAGACAGCTTTCTTACTATTTTTAAAGCTGTTTTATACACTATAAGAAAATCATATATTATCGGCGGAAAATTATTCATTTTCCGGCGAATTTGGAAGTTCTCCAGTTGATTTCCGGTGAAATTTTTTTCGACTGTAAAACGAGCGTTGGAAACATGTTTCGTCGAAAAAAAATGGGAGATTTTTTAAATTAAAATAAAAAATTTGAACTAAATTAAAATAAAATATGAAAATTAATAAATAATAAAATTAAGTTATTAAATAATTAAAAATTTATTAAATTAATTTTTAATTCAATAGTTTAATTTTATTATTTAGGAATACATCAAAATAAAATAATAGAGTTAATAATTAATTAAAATGTATTATTTTAATTAATAAGTAAAATAAGTTATTAAATTAACAATTAATTAATATGAGTTATTAATTTAATAATTAATTAAAATGATAATTATGAACTTAATAATTAATTAAAATAATCTATAGAATTATTAATCAATAAAATTACGAATAAATAATTTTTTTTCAGAAATTATTAAAATTCGCCGGAAAAAATTCCGTTGGATATCCGCCATAACTCAGTTGGAAAAACTGGTTTAAGATCTGCTAGAAATTTTATATTGTGATATGTTGGAAGTTTGCCGAAAAATGCTCCATAAATTGTTCCATCGGAATTTCGCTAGTAATGAGCGATTTTCCTTTAGCGATAGTACAAATTTTTTGATTTTTTTGTACTAAAAAGTTGCTTTAAGAAGAAATAAGAAAGTGGTCAATGCCTTAATAGTTTCTTTAAGAAGAAATAAGAAAGTGGTCAATGCCTTAGTAGTTTATATCTCAATTTTAGATAATTAGGTCATGTGTTCTATTTTTATTTTCTTATCTTAGAAGCCGACCCATTTAAAAAGTATTAATATAAAATACACTTAACATATATTAACATTCAAGATTTTAAATACTAAATTATAAAAAAACTTAAAATTAATATATCTCATTTTCTTATATTAAGTGATTCTTTATTAATTTTCTTTTAATTTCTCATTAATTTTATCATTTTATTATAATAATTGCTTGAATTATAATTATTTTCTCTTTCATAATAAGAAAGCTAGCTCTTGAGCCGGCTCGAACTCCTAGAATAAAGCTCGAGCTCAAGCCAGAAATGACTCAGGTTGGACTCAACTCGTTGACACTCCTACAAGCTACCATCATGTAAATTGATGCTATGTCGAGTTAGAGAATTAAAACAAAAATATTTTTTAATAAGTCCTTCTGGGTGAGAGTAGTGACCTCCAATGCCCCCACTAAAGATCTGCCCATGATTTTCTGAATATAAAATAAACGACCAATATAATGCAAACTATATTATCAAAAACATCTTCCAATGCAATTACCCTTATTTGATTCTATAATTATGAAAAATGGCCGGGGTTAATTAGCACAAATATAAGTTAGGCCAAAACTACAGAGATGAGATCATCAATCATATTGTTTTTTTTTTTTTTTTTGTGACGAGGAAGCACTGTCCTTAGACTAGTGAAAACTCTGATTGACCTAGCATGCAACCCACAACAATTTACACGGGCCAGTACTTAAGGCTTTCACTGCTTGCTAAGGGATTCGAACCAATAACCTAAACTTTGCCCAGCCGACTCTCCATCACCCGGACAAGCAGCAGTGGATATCAATCATATTGTCATTATTAGGCACTCTTACCCTAATCATTTAAAATAAATAATATTATATATCATCATTAATCTTCAATCATTCCTACTGTATTATATTGACAAGATACCTATCAATAAAACATCTCCAAGACGCACCTCATCTGCATGTCATGAAGTATTCAATAAGTAATTTGCATTTGTAAAGGTAACCGATTTGTCACATGGGATTAATAATCTTTTTTCAAACTGTCATCAATCAATCAATACAATGGATAGAAAGCTTGATTATTCTCTCTACCGGTGGATATTACTTTTTATCCAATTACTATTATAATTATTGCATGTTGTCTATTTAATTACCCACCCATGTTTAGTCAAGGTTGTGAAAATCGGACCGGACAACGAATCGGATGAAAGAGAGGTTCACGGTTCGACCGGTCGAACCGGATGATGTAATAAATAATAATATTATTATAAAAAATAATAAAATTAACATAATAATGAAATATAATAACCATATACTTTAATATAAATTATTGTTAATTTATATTACATATTTAGATATAAACTATAAATATAAATTATATAAAAGACTCACAATAAAAATTAACTATTTATAATATGTAATTAAATATAAATTTTAAATAAAAAAAATATTAACTAAAAAAGTAAAATTTCCAAAAATAAAAAATAAAATGTAAATATTATTCATATTATAAAAATAATATATAATCAAATATATAAAAAAAATAAATGGATAAAAAATAAAAAATAAATATTATCAACTAAATAAATAAATATTATTCATATTATAAAAATTAATTAAAAAACTATTACAAAAAAGATGTTTTGCGTTGCATAGTGTATGCATGAAACCAAAAAGAGCTTTTTGCTTGTATGGTTTAGTCCCACATCACTTGTGATGTTTTGTTTTGCATATTTTATATACCTTTTTTGCTTTTTGCACATGATAGGAGCTCATATTGAGCCTTGTGAAGTCATGTGAGAATGTTGCAAGTAATTATAAAACCATATTATGTAATATTTAAGAGTTTTAATATATAATATTTATATTAAATGATTAAGTTTATCATTTATTTAATATTAAATAATTTATTTAAAAAAATTTGGACCAGCCAGTTTTAGAAAACCGTTCACCGATTCCCGGTTGCAGTTCAATGGGTTCTGGCAGGTTTGATGCACACCCGATTTTTAAGAGTGAACCGAATCGGCCTTCAGTCCGGTTTTCAAAATGTGGTGTTTAGTTTGGTTGGTGGGCTAGTACGGTTGGGAACCACCCAATTCGTGCTCGATTCTCCTCGAGCAACAGTGCCTCTTAAGTGAGGCCCAATCAAGTGTGGGCAAGGAAAGTTTCTTGGGGTAGGTGTCTCTTTTAGGTCAGTCCGAGGATTGGTCAAGCCGCCAAGCGTCTTTTTACTCTCTACCGGTGGATATTACTTTATCCAATTACTATTATAATTATTGCACGTTGTCTATTAATTTAATTACCCACTGATATTTAGTTTGGTTGGTAGGCTAGTACGGTATCCCCCAATTCATGCTCGATTCTCCTCGAGCAACAGCGCCTCTTAAGTATGGCCCAATCAAGTGCGGGCTAGGAGGTTTCTGGGGTGGGTGCCTCTTTTAGGTCAGTTGAGGATTGGTCAAGCATCTTTTAGCTTATTTATGCTTAGTTGTGTGTTTTTCTAGTTTATTTAGACTTTGTTGAAATAAATTAATCTATTTAATTAAAGTTTTATTTGATAGCTTTAGATCACTATTTTTTTATAATATTTTCAAGGTACTAAAAATAGCTTTAAAAAGCAGTAAAAAGCCTTTACAAATGAATACTAAGATGATAATTAGTCTATATAAAATGATATATGAAGAGAACTCATGAATTTTATATGCATTTGATTAAAAGTTAAGATCTAAAATGTAATAAAATTAATTGTAATTAAATGTCTAGGTAATCTTAAAATTTAGCTTTTTTAAGTGATCTAATTGAGATTAAGGAAATAAAAATTTGAATATAAAATAGATTATGAGTTAATTATGTGTTGAAATTTAATTTCATAATTTTATTTTTATGATGAGTTGAAATAGAAATATGAAAATACAATTGTAAAATGTGAGTATATTCTGTAATTCATATGGATAAAATACACCCTTTCATAATGAATAATATACACCGCTTTCTATTCTCTCATACATCCGATCATTAGAAAATGAAAGAGATTTTTCTCAAAGGAAAGCTAAAGTTTTGTTTGGGACGGCTTTTTTATTACTTAGTAAAGCATCTTTTTAGTACAAAAACTTTTTTCTTCTTGTCATAAATCAAGGTATGATTCGGCTTTGATTTTATCTCAAAGATTTGACATGATTGATCTTGAGCGAATATGATTTTATTCATTAAATGTTTTTTTTCTTTCGAATTTTATGAGAAATGAATATTTCGGTTGAAAATGGCCTTATAAAAAAAGAATGAAGGGGTGTGTGAATAGCTGAAACGTCTGCTATTCATAAAATGGCCATAGAAGAAGTCACCCAGCTATATATTTTTTAATTATCTGATAACAGTTGAAAGAAGGTAGAATCTTCTTCTATAGTCGATGATGATGAAAGCTACTTTGTCACCGCTAAATTCTTATGGCTGCTTACGGCTGCTAAGACCATCCCTTAGTAAATATATACGTAATTTAGGTATGTTTCATTGCTAAATTTCTTACCACACAATTAATTAAGAAAGCATACAAAATAGTTCTCACATATTTATTTTCCTTTACTCACCAAATAAGTTCAAGTGATGAATGACATTGAATATATTTGAAAATTAACATAGGGTCTATTTGAGGATTCTGTGCGGACGCTGAACGCAATCCAGAGACCAACTAGAATGCGCCACGTCACCCCTTTGCTCGGTGCCGCGGCTCAATGCTACTGACGTGACGCATTCTGGTTGGTCTCCAGACGGCGTTTTGCATCCGGATTCCATACAGAATAATTTCTCCTATTTGAGATAGCTAGAGTGTATAAAGTTGGTTGTGAAGTTATAGCGAGGAAAATGACGACTTTGCTACTCCAGTTGTAAAAAGAAACTATCCACAACAGAAATTTCCTAGAAGTACTGATAAAGCATCAAGAAAGTAGTATCAAAACAAAATTATAATTATTGCCTAAAAACTTAAAAAAGCGAAGTAGTGAGAAAGCTTCCCCAAATAAATCCTTAAAGTAGGAACTAAGAGTTAGCTCCAGTGGCTAATTCTAATGGGGCATCAAGATTTTTTTTTTAAAACTTTTAAAGATAGAAATTTATTCTAAACTTTTTAATAATTAATAGAAGAATTCAAGTAGAAGAAGATTAATAATAGATTAAGATGGTAACATAGTAATTACAGAGAATAACTTTTTGTAAGTATATGTTTAGTGAATGTTTAATTAAAGAAAATCATATATTTGACTTGAATATGTGATTTTTTTATTTTGTTGAAGTGATTTATAAATTAAGTTGAATTAGTAATTTCATTTTTTAAGCAAAAAGATTTTATTCCAAAAATGAAAAAGGGTTACACAGTTAGAAATAGAAAAATACACAGCTATGTATAAATTAGTAATTTCATACATAGGAACTTTTTGATAATTCAAGACAGATTAGGAGGACTATCCTACGTCTACTAGTAAATCAGATTTTTGCAATACTTTTAGGGCCTATTGCAGCGGTTTAAACACCTACTAATTTATCTGTAACGGTATAATAAGAACCACTGCAAATCCGTTGTGAACTTCTTAAGAAATTCATCAATTCAAAATCCTCCCAATTTAAACAATAATGGAAATTATAAATATTACAATTAAAAACATAATCCTCACATTCTTTATTAGTTATGAAGACCAATGCAATTTTCACACGCAAAAGTAGTTAACTTTACTAGTAAAATAAAGAATGTTAGACTTTCACATTCGGTGCAAGCACAAGTCAAGTGTTAGGCCGAGAAAAAATGGCAGCAAAGAAGTATAAATTTTCATTCCAAACAAATATATATTGACTAGTTAGGCAATCAAAAAAGAAAATGAGAAACTGTTTGCCTTTTGCCTTTGTGGCCTTTGCGTTTATCATGTGCTTACATTCTTTGATTAAGAATCTTACTTACCAACTTTTTTATATCTCATTGGCTAGCTTTTCTTTGAAGCATTGAAAAGATAATAATTTGATTGATGTAAAAATATATTTTAAAATATTAATACTCTCATAATTGCACATTCTCTATCATTTAAACATCATAAGAGTATGGTTATGATTTGGGGGACTTATAGAAATATCATTGTTGCGTCTTGGAATATTCGCGGCCAATTTATAATTTGAAACTTCCAAAGGCGCTTTGGGTCTTCGATTTGAACCCATTTGGGTTCGGTTTGAGTTGAAATTAGTATTGTTGTGTTCATCTTTTTGAGACATTCAGTTCGACTATAAGTTTACTGAAATCGGAGCTCAGATGGTCCCGAATCTAATTTTGAAAATTTCCAAATTGATTTTGCCTTGAGATTCGTGCCCGATCAAGATAATTTTTTGATAATATATCAATCTTAAAATATTTATGTATTTACATATTACAATCATAATTTTTACATTTATATATAAGATTTAAGTGTTAGATATGTAAATATATAAAAAATTATGTGGTTGTATGAAAATTCTCTTAATTTTAATTTTTGAATAGTATTATAATTTTAATTTATGTTGTTCGAAGAGAGAGAAGTATTCCTATGGGAAGAGTTTTAAGTTAATTAAAATTTGATTTTTACATTTATTTTTAATTTGGAAAAGGGTGTTATTATTTTTAACGGTAAGTATTTACAATAAAGACAACCTATAAGACAACTTCAACCAATTTTAGAAAAAGAAGCTTTCTAGCCGAATTTAAAGACCAAAGAATACTCAATAATGTAAGAATTTACTTTGACTAAGGAAATAACTTTTATCTTTTAAAATGTTTGGGATCTTCTCCATCAATTATTTCTAAGAAGAGGACTAACAATAAGTTGCATTTGCATCCTAATTTTATGTATAAATTGGCACTAAAAAATGATAACGGCTACATACATCAATGCTTTGCTCTTCAATCTTAATAATAACTAGAAATACAAGGAAATATAATACAATGATATTAATTTTATAAAATAACTTTGCCCTTTGCCCTTTTATTGTATATACATACTTTTTGGTTAGGAAAGCCTTATTATGAACAAAGAGGCACTCATGGGTTCTTGACTAGTACAATACTTCTAGATCTAGGAGTATATTCTGATATAGGGGTGTCAAAATCGGGTTTCGAGTCAGGTTCGGGTTTAACCCAAAAATGACCCGGGTTCAAATAGATTGACCCTAACCTGATTCGGTTTTGTAAAGTTCAGCCCCGGTCCCGACCCGTTAGGTTATTGAGTTGACCCGGACCCAACACATCGGGTTATCAGGTTGACCCAACTTGACACGGTAACCCGAATTTTACTAGGTCGATTCCTCGAATGTTACGTGCAGGCGGTCACACTCGGGTGAACTGACAAACTAGCTGCATGGGCGGGGCTCACATTTAGAGTTGTGTTACGTGTGGAGAGGTGGACAACGAGGTTGGGTTGACGAATGGACCGAGCGGCAGCAGTGCAGAGTTAGCCCAGGATTCTAGTGGCGTAGTATGGAGCTAGCCTAGGGTTTAGATTTCAGACCGAGTGCCAGCGGTGGGATGGAGGGGCCACCAGAGAGGCAAACGGCAAGGCCAGATAGACTTGCGACTCGGGAAGCAAGATTTTTGATTTCATTTATAGCGAGAGTAAGGGTCGAGTCGGGTCGGTTCTGGGTCATTCTAGGGTTATTGGGTCAACTCAAATTGGTCCGATTTTTGAAACGGGTCGGTTTGTTGAACTTGAACCCGACCCATTTGACAAACGAGTTGACTCTAAATCAAAATTTTAGGGTTGGATTCAGATCAGATTTTCGACTCGTATCAAATCTTGACACATCTATTCTGATCTAAATAATCCATCTATCTCCAGTTGATCCAAGAGATAAAAGATGTGAGTAGAGATGACCTGATACTTATACCTTATGCTCTTATGCAAATTTTGGCATATTTTATTTATATATAGAATTATGGTTGTGTTATATTTGTGTAGAGCCCGCTTGCCTTTTCTATTAAGGTTGTATTCATAGAACTAATTATACTTGACCTTTCTTTTTTATGACAGCTTATATTTTTTATCCCTTTAATACTAGATTACAAGTTGCTTAGTTTTTGCTTTCTTGCTAAGTGTGTTGTTTTTCTGGATATGTATTATAGTAGACTTTTAAGGAATGTTTTTTTCCATGGTTCTAATTTAAAATTTTAAACAACTTTAAAATAAATCTAGGAAATATTTCTTTTTAAAACTAAAATTGCATGGTCATAGGAATACTTTTAATTAAACTTCACATATTGTGTACTTTGGAAAACCTAGAAAGTCGAGTTTTTCAGCACTAAGCCTAGTTAATGTATTTATCATGACATGTGTAGTAACCCAAAATCCTTAAAAATGAATTTATTTGAAAAAAAAAATGAAAATATGGATCCAACAGGCAACGTAGCAGTTTTTTCGGGCAAGCGTAGTGTTGCAATAGCATTTTGGCACTAGGAAATTGCCACCGCAACATTGAAGGCTATGCTCTATAATAACTCTAGGATCATTATGCAGTGCACTAGCATTAGATAGCTTGGTGCCACAATGGTCGACACTGAATCAATTTTTTTTTATATTTAATATAAATATCTGTCACCACCACCTTCCCCATCCTTCATTCCATTTGCTTTCTGAAGAAAGAAAAAATGAGAAGGAGAAGCGAAGAAAGAGAAAAGAGAGAGAGAGAGAGAGAGAGAGAGAGAGAGAGAGAGAGAGAGAGCTCCGATGCTTGTTCTTCCATCACTCCTATTATAAAAGATTATTCTGATTATTGCAAGTGATCTCTATAATACTTCTGTTTTTGACGATTTTGAGTTTGGTATATTTCTTCCTCCTAAAAGTGATAAAAATATGATTTTTTTCATTTTAGTGAACTTTTATTATATAATTTTTTGTATGTAACATGTATCGTTATTCTGAACATTTTGATTGGTTTAAATAGAAATATCACCCCGTGAATTAATAGTTATGATTTTCTAAATTTAATGAATATTGTACAGTTTTTTGTATTCATAGATCATTATAATTTATACATAAAGTTGAGTGTTAAATTGCAAGAAGGAATGATAAGTTTGATGCACGATGTATTTGTATGTAAGTAAGGCAGGCTGGTTGCAAGGAGAGCTTTGCTAAGGGTTTTTCCCCGCTGCACTCTATATTGCTCGTTGTTTTCATCTTCCTATTGAGGGGAGTTCTCTAACCCTTCCCCTCCTATAATTCATGTTTCTCCGTGATTTAGCCTTCAGGCTCTCTATTTATGTGCTTCATTTTTTGTTTTGTTGTTCCTCCATCTTCACTGTGATGGTCCTACCGGATCTATCTTCTTCCAGGATGTTTGGTTGTTCTCCCGAGAGGATTGATCCTACTTTTTGGCATTTAAAAATCAATCCAAATCTCTTAAGAAGATTATGGCTCAATCAGAATCATCAAATATTTTCGCAACTCTTAAGCATACTAAGCATTATGGCTTACCTACTATTTGGATTTCTAAAGAAGAAATTCAAGCTCTTGTAGCTCCCTTTGAATTTTCCCTAACTGGATTTTTTTTTTCATCGTCCTTTGTTAGACTCTATCAAAAAGTTTTTTTCTCACTCAAATTTTTATAGAATTTTTTCTGACTCTTTTAGATCCCCAATATGTTTTGATTAAGCTCTCTAAAGATTTAGACTACTATATCTTTGTTAATATGGCTTATCATGTAAACAATTGTTACATGAAATTAATCAAATGAACTCTTACGTTTGATATCTCTGTTGCATCTCCTATTGTTCATATCCAGATCTCTTTCCTGATTTACGGCTACATTTATTTTCCTACTGTATTTTACATGCCTTAGGGTCTATGTTTGGTTGTTCACTACATATCGGTGAAAGTTCGTTAGGGATGTTAAGCCCTTATGAACTAGCTCGAGGCTAATCAAGAGGAGGATGAATTGGTATTTTAAAGATCTTTCAAACAATTAAAACACAAAACTCAAACCAAAATTCACCACAATGATAATTAAAGTACATAAATTAAATGCGGAAGAAACAGTAGTAAAGAACACAAAGATTTATAGTAGTTCGGTCAACACGATCTATGTCCACTCATCGGAGGTGCCCTCCAAGTATTGCATTAAAACTCAGTGACTCTCCTTTTGCTCCCACAACAAAGAAGAGAAGCTTTTATAAAACTCGTTTCCATCGACACCCGTGAGGCAGAGAACCCAACTCCTTTTGCTTCCTTCTGAAGTAGACAGAAAACCTTGATCGATTCTTGAAGTGAACCTTTCTCAACCCTCTAAGGACAAGGGACTATGATGGAAGAAGAAGATGTGGATCTAAGCTTGGAGCAACCTTTGTGAAACCCTCTCACAAGCTCCCCCTCACAAGATCCTCTCTCTCTCTCTCTCTCTCTCTCTCCCTCTCTCTTCTTTCCTCTAGGCTCTCTCAGGTCAAGACAGCAGTAAAAGATGTTCTAAAGAGTAGATCAAGTGCTCTTAAATAGAAGAGCTTTGAAATAGCTCATTAATTACAAGGAACCGACTATATCGTCCAGGACGATATAAATATCATCTTGGACGATCAGTGCAATTTAAGCTTAATCAGCCATAACAATCTGGGACGATCAGATAAATTTTATTCATATCCTCCAGGCCGATATAAAATTGTCATGTATGATTAGTACAAATCGGTGAATATCGTCCAGACAATTGCACTGAATGCTTGTCTGGACGGTAAAAAAATAGCTTGATCGTCCAGGCCGATCTCACAATCATCCTGGACGATTAGTTCAAAGCGTGCTAAGTCCTCAGCACGTTGCTGCTCGAAATGGGCTAAGTCCTCAGTATGTTGTTGCTCCTATGCAGTAATGAAAGTCTCAAATCATGCCTCTTATTGGTCGAAATGCTCGACCAGCTCATATAACTGAGAGTGCTGGCGAAGTGGAGCAGGTACAGGAACAGGTGGGGGAGCCTCCTCCTCTTCAGCTCTCTCGGCTTCCTCGTGCCTCGGGTGGAGATGAGTACTATGAAGAACATGGATGGAGGTGTTAGAGTAGAAAGCATGCTGGAAATTTGGAGGAGCAGGATATTGGAGGTTATATTTAGATTCTAAAAAATAGGCAATGATATTTTCTAGGGCTAGATTTGGTTTCCTCCTATAGCCTAGGTCACGAATAGTGGTCAGGTGTTTAATGTAGTGAGAAATCAAATCAATAGCATTGAATTCGCGACAGGCCAAGATGTAAAAAATGATGATCGAAAGAAGAAGAGTGATATGGATACGATCACCAGCTTTTGAAATTATGGATGTGCGAAGAACATGCTGGACGGTTCTAGCATCTTTGAGCAAGCTGCTAGTCAAGCCAATATGAAAGTGAGCATGGGAATTTCAAATAAAGTGGTTGGTCGGAGCCCAGTCAAAGTCGGGGTCAGAACACAGGGTGTGAAGTTTATCCTCTGTGGTGGAAAGTTGTAAAAGTTCGACGCAGTCCTGATATATAACTTCGACGGGGCATATCATATGATTTCGACGAGGCGTGTCAAAGTCGGGGTCACACCCATACAGGCGATGATTCTGAATACTATGGGGTATTACAAGAATATTAGAGGTGGAATATCCCAGTTACGGGAATATTATGTATCAATTCAATTGTGAATGATTTGCTCCAGTACAAAATAGAGGCACAAGAGTACATCCAATTTACAATATAATAGAAGTAAAGTGGGGTAGGAGACATGCAAAGTTTAACACATTCGTTATTGTTAGTCAGGTCAGCCAAGTCTATTATGCTAACTATCCAAGTAAATTACAAGGCAAATAGGATTGACTTGCAGTTATGAAGATGAAGCTAAGGGGATTAATTGAGAAAATCACTTCAATACTATCAGCACATAAAGAAGAGTTTATGTCAAATTTAAAAATCTTCCTATCGATGTGGATGAATAAATTAATGAGAGCGAGTTACTGTTAGAGGAAGTAGATTTAAACATAGAGAAAAGTCATGAGGAATCTGATAGTGCTGAAAATGTATCATCATATAAAAGTGAATCAATAAATGATGAGTTAACATAAGGTAAATTTTTTTAAAATTTTTATTTTATTGTTACTACATTATATTTATTTAATTGCTACATTATTTTATATTAAAATTTTGTTATAATTTATGTTTCTAATATTTTTTATTTTTTTGTGTAGATGACTTCAGGTGAAGAGCCTAATAGAGAATTGATAAAAAATAACTTTAATAGGCGCAACAAGAAGATCACTACAACTAGACCATCTAGGCCATTACGTACTGAAGGGACCACTTCATCTCAGCCTGCCACTCATAGTCAGCCTATCACTCATAGTCAGCCTACCATACCTTTACCCACTATTGGAGCTAGTAGCACGCAGTCCTACTCACCATACCCCCAATTTCCTTCATCAGACCCTTGCTTTCCTTCACCAGACCCCATGCAGAGTACCCCCTTCTACCTTTACTATCCACCCCAACCTTATGATGCCCCTCCTACTTATCCATATCCACCATATATTCCTCCATACTATCCCCCACCACCCCCTCAACCCGTTATAGGTGGACCTTCGACCGACCTTCGACCCCCGTTGCACCAGAGCAGACGACAGATGGTCGAATGTGGATTGCACCTAACGGTGAAATGTACATATATTCTCTTTTACTTAAGCTAACAAATATATTTATTCTATATTATATATTTTTCTCACATAATATATTTTTTATAGATTTCATCTGTCAAAACAATCGACACATAAAATATGGAGCAAGTATGACGCTTCTTATATTTCTTGGAAGAAAATCTTGAAAGAAATTCAGAAAAATGTGGTTTACAGAGTTTGAAGTATATTTTAATATTTTTATGTTATATCTAAATAAATGATATATATATTTTTAACTTAAACTAATATATATATATATATATATATATATATATATATATATATATATATATATATATATATATATATATATATATATATATATATATATATATATATATATATATATATATATATATATATATATATATATATATATATATATATATATATATATATATAGTATGTTTTTTAACTACAAAGAGATTTTTGTTAGTTGCCTCAGCACGATGATAAAATTATAATGAATTTTGAGAAGCATGGGTCCACTTGAATGCATAACATGTTTATAGACATTAGATAGACTAATGAGCAGCCATTATGGATTGGAGAGACTGTATGGACTAAGCTAAACACTACTTGGGGCAGTGTAGAGTAGGAGGAGGGATCAAAATCGACAGAATAAAGCCTCTGATATTGGGGGCATGGGTAGTTCTCTTCATACTGGGGGCTCAGTTTCACATACTGAGCACATGCAACATATGATAATAAATTTTAAAAGTTTTAAAAAATTTTATTTAAGAGAAATATTAATAGAATTCTATTATAAAAAGATATACTGGGTAAAGAAGCAACTCCTGTGAAATTACATAGTCACACACATAAGCGACAAGAGGACCAATAATGAGTTGATGAGGGAGCAAGAAAAGCCCATGTAAGTATATGTGTTTAATAATTTTTATTTTATGTCTAAATAAATTACTGAAATTTTTATTAACTTTCATAGTAGGAGTATACACGACTTCGAGAGAGTCAGATTGCAGTAGGTGAGGGTTCTTCTGACGGCTCTGTAGAGTATTCTAAGTACCGCATCTGGTCGCAAGCCATAGGAGAAATGCAACATGGTAGGATTTATGATTTAGGTTCACAAGCCTAGGCATACGAGGGGATGACCTCTAGTGGATCCAGCTTCGCAGCAAATTTGCAGGAGTCCTTACATAGTCAACATATAAATGCCCTTCAAGTGGAGCTAGAACAAGTAAGAAAATCACAAGCTGATTGGCAAGTGCAGTTACAGACAAAGATACAGGAGCAATAAAATCAGTTGTTGGATGAAATACAAAAAATGAGAGAATAGTTGATTGGAAAAGAGGTTGCTCCAGCGAAGGATGAGTCGACAGATTCAGAGTAGTTGTTTAGTTTATTCAGTTTCATATAAACTTTTATCATTTTCTGAATATTTGATGAATTTTATGAATATTTGCTGATGTTAATGAACATGCAATTTGTGATATTTTTTAATATTTTGTAATGTTTATGGTTATGTTTATACTTATTTTGAGTATTTGGTGAAGTTGTTGAAATATGTGTTGTTGAGTAGTTATTCTTGTATAATTATAATTTTAAATTGCAGGTGTGGAAATATGATTGCTGCTTGGGAAGGTATTTTTTTTATTTCTGCTACAGGTTTTCGGCAGATAAAATGCTGGTAATTCGTCGAAAATGACGATACAACGAATTTTTTATCGATTTTTGGCGTATTTGTTACGCCGGTAATTCCGGCGGATTTTGCGTTAGTAATCTCCATCGTTTGGTTTTTGGCGTAATTAGCAACGTTTATTCTGCCAGAATTTTACCCCCGATAATTCTGGCGTATTTAACGTCGGAATAAACAAATATAAAGCGACGTAACTTGCACCCAATTTTTTGCCGGTTCAGCGTCGAAAAGTACACCTGAAAGGTTTCCGGCATATTATTTACGTTAGAAATTTTTTTCTAACGAGCGAATTACCGTTATATGAAAATCCGCCGAAAATTCGATGAAAACGTTCTCTTTCCGTCGAAATTTTCATGTTATCGACGTATGATGTCCGCCAATAATAGCGGGTTTTTCTGTAGTGGAATGTCTCGAAAATGTGAATCCAATGGCTCCAAATTTGACTCGATCAATCCGAAACCAAATGACTCCAAATCAATGGCTCAAAGCATATTTGGAAGGTTTAAACCATAATTTGGATTACCAAATGGTTTTCAAACATGACATGCTTATAGTCGAATTGAGCAGCTAGACGAGACAAATCCAACGAGGCCAAGATTGCCGAATTCTGATATCACTAAGACATTTAAATGCCCAATAAATGGTCCACGATCAAGAGATTTAACATCGGTCGTCCATTCAAATCACTCCCAATTTAATTTCCTATTCATTTACATTTTTTTCTTGGTTGATATTAGCTTAATTATGTATTGATTCAATCTTAAATAGATTTTATGATTTGTTTTTGTGCAATGAGATTTTTAACATCACGTATTTAGTTAATATATTGAACCCGTTCTAGTAGTAATCAAGTGATTTGATGATTGGAAGTCATTTTGTGAAGGAAAAAAATAAACTAATTCATTATCAAAGTTTAATCATTTTTAAAACTGACTATATTGGTCACAAGTTCGGATGTAAAAAGTTGAAGGAAAATTAAAAAAAAATAATGATTTAGGCTCCCCCTAAATACATTTTCTGACTCTGTCACTACAAGTAACCCTTTACTTTTTCCTCTAAAACTTATTACGTAATATTTGTAACACTAATTAATAAAGCATTAATGCTCCATGGAATAAAAATGTAGGTGACAAAAGGATTTTACAAACAAAAAAATTAAAATAAAAGCTTTTTAGATAAAAACATATACCGAATAAAAGTCATCAATCAACTCAAACTACTGTGATTTACTAAAAAGATTAAGGCTTCGTTTGGGACGGCTTTTTTATTGCTTTCTAAAACGGAGTTTTAGTACAAATTTTTTTATTTTTGTACTAAAACTCCATTTTAGAAAGCAATAAAAAAGTCGTCCCAAACTAAGCCTAAGATGAACTATAAAAATCAACATTTTTTGCAGGATAAATTTTGGCTGCGATATAATTTTGACAAAATAATATATTACTTTTGATTTACTATTTTATATATATATATATATCCTAAGCTATTTTTTCTCCATTTAATAGCCTTTAAGCAGCTAGTCTTGATTTATTAGTTGAGAACTTTGACTTTTGACGATCATTGACTCATTGTTAATCAATGCAGTGCTAATCATTTTGCAAAACTTCCACTAATTTCATATTTGATCCACTCAATTCTCTTCCTTATCCTATCAAATTAATCTTAGATAACTTATTAGTACATTTTATATACATTCCTTGCACATATCCAAATCACACAAATCTAATTTCAACCAACTTATCTTCAATAGATGGTGCGCTCATACCCCCAATAATATAATATTTTCTCAACCTAATATAATAGTCGCACCACATACCTATCTATAAATTCAAATGATATCAACAATTTTATTGCATAATATAATTATAAAAAAAAAGAGAAAACCTTCTTAATTCAACTAACATTCAGCGGAAAAATCATAACTACATTGTTAACAACTACTTTTCATTTATGTAGCTCATCTTGATCTGTTGATTGGAAACTTTCGTTATCAACCATATGTTCTTGGATTCGAAGCTTATATATATGATGTGTATGAGAGTTTATTTTAATTGACTTTAATTTCTCCGCCGAAAAAAAAAACCACTACTTTCATTCTCTTACTTTCTAACCAGAAAAAAAGTGAAGGGAAGACATTCAAATTTTAAAAGCGAGAAAAGAGTAATGCAACCGACTACGACACTGAAAATAATGAAGAAATAAGAGCGAGAAAAAAAAAAAAAAATCAAGCAGGAAGGGTTAAACACCACATAATAATTTTCCTTCTTTTCTCAGCCTCTCCATGCACGCAACGCAAATCAACCACTACTTTGTTAGAAAAAACCTGTACGTGCATCAGCTTCCCATTAATTGCCTAAGTAGATCCAAGTTTCTACTCGCAATTTTGACGTCTTTAAGCGTAAAGTTCTCTCCGTTAGCCCTCTTCTCATTAATGCATTCAAGCAATCGCGATCATACGTATGTAGATTTACGTATGGCTTCTTCTTCTTTTTCTTCTTCAATACAAAGAAAATCAATGCACGTACTATGCATGGAGATGAGAAGACTCTTCATTAATGCATGCAACATTCTTCATGATGAGGCCTATATATATATATATATATATATATATATATATATATATATATATATATATATATATATATATATATATATATATATATATATATATATAAAGCTGGCCATAGTGCTATCTAAATGCAAATTACTGATCATGGATTTAAAGGGTTTTCTCAGAGACCCTCTCTTAGTGAAACTTGGGTGATTAGTAGTGATACATCCTCAAAAAATTACTTTGATCGGGCACGAATCTCGAGGAAAAATCAAGTTGGAAACTTCTGAAATTAAAATTGGACCATCCGAACTCCTATTTCAGCGAAATTACATTCGAACTGAGCATTTCAAAAATACGAACCCAAAGACACCAAATTTGACTCAATCCAAGCCTAAATACGTCCAGATCAAAGGTCTGAACCCCTATTGGAGGGTTTGAACCACGATTTGGATTACTAAACAGTTTCCAAACGTGACATGCTTATATTCGAATCAAGTGTCTTAACTAGATGAGTCCAACGAGCCGAAGATCATGGAATTTTGACTTCATTAAGACCTTCAAATGTCTAGCAAACGAACCACAATCAAGGGATTTAACATCGGCCGTCCATCCAAACCACTCCCCATTTACCCTTGATCCTCATCCTATTTATGGGTCATGCCACTCTAGAAAATCTATAAGTAGACCTCTCCTTCCTCTTAAAAAGGGACCCCTAAGCCTAACAAGAAAAGAGAGAGATCGGGCCATACCACTACCTAACGCTGGAGTTCAATCGGACCACTGCCCGACACTAAAATTTTGTCAGACCATCGCCCGATGCTGAAGTTCTACCAAATCACTATCGGATTTCCAACTGACGCCTAAATTTCAATCTAACATCAGACTTTTGAAGGACCACCAAGTGAAGTCAGACTTAATTTCATCCCCATTTGTCACTAGATTTTAACCATACGTTTGACATTTGTAATTTGATCACCCTCAAGGACAAGTAAGCCGACTGTAATCTACTCAAATTCTTGTGGAATCATTTTCAATTGGGCCAGACCTCATGATTTTTCCCCTTTCCAGGGTTTTCCACGTAAAAATCTTATTTTCTCTGTATGTGAGCTGGATATCCGTACAATGCTAAGATATATGATTATAAATCTTATTTTCTCTGTATGTGAGCTGGATATCCGTATATTCTAGCCCATAATAAGTAGTTATATTCATTAGAATCTATCATAAATCTAGCAACCTAATAGCTACTAATTAGCCAATTATAGTAGTTATTACCCAACATAATGTCATTGCTATTGTTTTTTCCATTCAAATGTAATGGAACGAGTAGGGATGTAAACGAGTAGAGTATTTGTGTAATCTAGCTAGATAAGCTTTTCGTTCTTACTGAGCTCGAGCTCGGCTCACTAAAAATTTATAAGTTCGAGCTTGATACACTCTTGAAAAAGTTTCTTGATCATACACGAATCTCAAGGCAAAATCAAGTTGGAAACTTTTGAAATTAAAATTGGGATCATCCGAACTATGATTTCAGTAAACTTATAGTCGAACTGAGTGTCTAAAAAATGTGAACCCAACGACACCAAATTCAATGCAATCCGAGCCCAAATGAGTTCAAATCAAGGGTCCGAAGCACTATTGGAGGTTTTAAACCATAAATTGGATTACCAAAAGGTTTCCAAACATAACGTGCTTATAGTCAAATCGAGTGGCCCGACGAGATGAATCCAACGAGCCTATGTTCACTGAATTTCAACATCACTAAGACATTCAAATGTCTATCAAACGGTCCATGATCAAGGGATGCAACATTGGTCGTCCATCCAAGCCACTCCCTATAAGCCCTTAATCTCTCACCTATTTATGGGTCATGCCACTCTAGGAAATCTATAAATAGAACCCTCCTCACTCTTTAAAGGGGGCTCCAATCAAGAGAGCAAGAGAGAGATCAGAGATCGCTCTTGCCTCCTCACTCCTTCTCGACCACCACAAGGAGTTCCACCGAGCCACCACTTGACGCCCGAACTTCTGTCGTACGATCACTTGAGGCTCTGAGTTCCGTCAGGCCACCACTTAATGCCTTGAGTTCCATCAGACCATCACTTGAGGCCCTAAGTTCCGCCCGACCACCTCTTGTGGCCTTGAGTTCCGCCGAACCACCACTTGAGGCCCTGAGTTCCGTCAAACCACCACTTGAGGCCCTGAGTTTCGTCAGACCACCACTTGAGGCCCTGAGCTCCATCGGACTACCACTTGAAGCCCTGCTTTCTGCTAAACCATGACTTGAGGCCCTGAGTTCCACGAGACCACCACTTGAGGCCCTGAGTTCCGCGAGACCACTGCTTGAGGCTCGGAGCTCCACCAGACCACCACTTGATAATCGAGGTCCTAAGTTCCGCCGGACCACCACTTGAGGCCCTGACTTTTGTCGGACCACCATCTAAGACCCGGACTTCTGTCGGACCACCACCTAAGGCCTAGAGTTCTGCCAGACCATCACCTGACGCCCAAAGTTCTGCCGGACCATCACATGGCCCAGACTTCTACCGGACCACCACATGGCCCAGACTTCTACCAGACCACCACCTGAGGCCTGGAGTTCTGTCGGACCACCATAGAGGCTCGAACTTCTACCTGGCCACCACCTGATGCTTATAGTTCTAACGGAGTACCGCCCCACTACTACGTTCTTTCGGACCCCTATCTTCTTCCGACTATTTTTCTTCCGATCTCTGTTGCCTATTATGATCCTTCTGACCTCTACCAGACAATGGTTTTTCTAACCCCAATCTACTGCCAACTACGGTGTTTCGGACCCCTGTCTCCTGCCGACTATGGTCCTTTCGACCTCCGTTGCCTACTACGGTCCTTCTAACATCCATTGTCAGATAACAATCTTTTTGAACCCCGATCTCCTGCCTACTATGATCTTTACGACCTCTATCCTATTGACTATAATTCTACCAATTAAACAAATATGTCTATGTTTATTATTATAACTCCCACCATGTAATGCATTATATATGATGTACATTTGTGACATCAAGCCATGGACTTCTCCCAAGGAAGGGCCTCATTTGCAGTCGACTGTAAATACTAGTGGATTCATTCAATTTGGGTCAGACCCCTTGGGTTTTCACGTAAAAACTCTGGTGTCTCTTATGAATATTGCACCCTCTTATATGGAGCTTTATTTTGTACGGACACCTGACGAGAGAACCGTCCGGTTAATTAAGCACTGGGTACCCAGCGGTACCCAGCTATATCAAGTGTAGTTTCACGACCCGACCTGATCCGGGACAGATCCCGTTCGCACCGGGCCGCAACAAAGATATCTAACCAGGATCTGGCTTTGGAATTTGCTTCAGAACTGATTCTTCCAAACATTTTAAACAAAACAAACAAACACAGAGCTACTAAAAATATCAAATGCAGCGGAACAAAAGATTTATCTTTTTCTTTTCTTTTCCTCAAAATAATCATCTATAACTACAGACTATGGCTCAGACAGAAAGAAACAGTGCAGAAGAGCCATGTATGTACAAAAATCAAAAGGACAAAACAATACCTACAGATCGGACCCTGAACTCTAGTCCAAGACCTCCTTTCCTTTCCCAGAACCTAAAAACCACCAGAAAGCAAGGGTGAGCTCAACAGCTCAGCAAAGCGACAAAACTCCAATCTAAACTTCCAGAATCCAAAACCAAACACATCAGACCCAAATCAAATCAGAAACCAGAACAGAATAGAATAGATATCGGAATCTTTGTACAGAAATCAGCATCGGACAGTTCATAACAAAACAGATCAAATCAGAACAGATACAGATATATCAAATAAGAATCAGATCAGAATTGTCATATTAAATCAGAATTCAGATCAGAATTGTTCAGAAATTAGAAATCGTATCAAATCAGATATCAGATATCAGATATATAATTAATAGCTAAATTCCCTGACACTGACTGAATCTCATAGGATCCAGGCCCCTTATGCCTCCCTTTGTGCTCACGGCACTAGAACAGATGTGCTTATCGCACCAGAATGCATATATAGTGCTTATAGCACCTAAACAGATTTCCTCGGATCCGGAACAGAACAGATATCAGATTTCATATTGAGCTCATTTCAGATTTCCCAGACACTAACTGAATCTCATAGGATCCAGGCCCCTTATAACTCCATTTATATCATATACATATAGCATATCAAATCAGAAGAATTTCGGACAAATCAGAAATTACCCAAAAATTGGGCAGCATAACGGCAGCGTATGAAATTTACACAATTTTTCCTAAAAATCACAAAACATCAAATTCGTACATAATGTAGATAACAACATTTCAGAACATTTATTCTATTGTCACAGCATTTAATATTCACTCAGAAAAATACAGGTGAAATAAAATACCGCCAAATCAAAACAGTCCGGACAAAAATCTCCAAAATATAATCAAAATGTGCACACCCGGCACAACAACAATATACAGAAGGTTACGAGGTAAAAACTAAACCAGTCGGAAAATACGGACGAAATTCATTAACAAAATCAAAATTGGGACAGAAAATACTTTCAACAGCAACGGTTCTGAAAATTGAGAAAGTCGGATTGTGCCTTACCTTGCGTACAGCAAAATCCTCAACAGTCTCGTCGAACAAAAACGGATCCGCGGCTTCCCGAAATCAACTTTTCCTTTTTCTTCTTTTTCTCTTTTTCTCGGATCAGAAAATCTGATTTTTATAAAAAATTTCTCTCTCTTCGAAATGACTGATTTCCCTTAAGTAATACTCAGATCGGCCCGGCCGATCGTCTCGATCGTCCTGGACGATCAGACCAATTTCATATCGTCCCGGCCGATTTCTCGGGACGATAATAACTGTTCATAAGCAATTGAAACCTCTGCTCTGTGACTTTTTCCATCCACTGATCGTCCTGGGACGATGCCTCGATCGGCCCGGACGATCAGACCATTTTCACATCGTCCTGGGACGATTTCTCAGGACGATAATTAATTTCCTTGGACGAAAAAATCCCCTATTCTCTGACTTGTGCCGTGAACTGATCGGCCTGCGACGATGCCCCTATCGGCCTGGCCGATCCATACAGGAAATTTTTCCTGGAGCTTCAGAACATAATCTGGAACAAAACTTCACCAGATCGTCCCGGGACGACCCCAGATCGGCCTGGACGATCCTGGAGCAAAACAGAACTTCACAATCTCCCCAACTTCGAATAAATGTCGTCCTCGATATTATCCAATCCAAACTCAGTCAAAACAAGTACGGGTACGACCGTCTCATATCAGACTCTTTCTCCCAAGTGGCTTCCCGTGCAGTACGGTGCTTCCACTGGACTTTAACCATCGGAATCTATTTACTTCTTAACTTTCGGACGTTGTACGCCAAAATCAACTTTGGCTCTTCCTTGTACACCAGATTCTCCTGAATCTCAACCTCATCAGCAGACAACCTCTTGTCAGAGTCAGATACCCACTTCCTCAAAGTGGATACGTGAAACACGTTATGGACGTCAGGCATAGAATCAGAAAGCAACAATCTGTAAGCAGATTTTTCAATCCTTTCCAGGATTTCAAAAGGTCCAACATACCTTGGACTAAGCTTGCTCACCTGGCCAAATCTGCTCACACCCTTCATCGGGCTAGCTGACTTTGACATACACAAAGTCACCAACTTGAAACTCAACAAACCTGTGCTTCTGATTGTAATACTTCTGCTGACGGTCCTGAGCCGCTTTCAACCTTTCTTTAATCAAACTGATCTTCTGAGCAGTTTCATCAGCAAAAGTGGCCCCCAAAGCCTGTCTATCTCCGACCTTCGTCAGAGTCAAAGGAGTACGGCACTTCCTGCCATATAGAGCCTCGTACGGTGCCATACCGATACTGGACTGGAAACTGTTGCTATAAGCAAACTCAACCAAAGGGATATGATCTTCCCAGCTTCCGCCAAAGTCCAAAGCACAAAGCCTCAACAGATCTTCCAGTACCTGAATAGTCCGCTCAGACTGTCCGTCGGTTTGAGGATGAAAAGCTGTACTGAAATGCAGTTTCGTACCCAAGCCTTGCTGAATGCCCTTCCAAAGTCTGGAAGTAAAGCGTCCATCTCGATCAGATACGATCACGCGAGGCACATCGTGCAATCTGACTATCTCCTTCACATAAACCTGTGCCAAGCGATCAACTGAATCCGTCTGTCTGATCGGAAGAAAATAGGCGGACTTCGTCAATCGATTTACAACCACCCAAATAGCATCGTGTCCTTGCCTAGATCAAAGAAAACCCATCGCAAAGTCCATCGTCACCTCCTCCCACTTCCACTCAGGAATAGGCAACGACTGCAACAGTCCACCTGGTTGCTGATGTTCTGCCTTCACCAACTGATAGGCCTCGCATCTCGACACAAACTCCGCCACATCCTTCTTCATTCCAGGCCACCAGAACAAAAGTTTCATGTCAGCATACATCTTACTTCCACCTGGATGTACAGTGTAGCCTGAATGATGAGATTCGTACAGAATCTCCTGCCTCAAATCTCCAGACACAGGTACCCACAACCTGTTCTTATAGAAAATCACACCAGAAGCAGAAATTCGAAGTTCAGGAGTCTTACCAGATCCAATCTGAACAATCAACTTCGAATAATCAAAATCTGATTTCTGGGCTTCTTGAATCCTTGTCTCCAAAGAAGATTGAATGCTCATCTGAGCCAAATCCAAACCACTGGAGGGAATCACCTCCAACTGCAATCGCTCCATATCACGTATCAGGAAATTATCAAAAGTAAGCTAAATACCTGATAATCTAGAAGACTTCTTGCTCAGAGCGTCCGCTACCACATTCGTCTTCCCAGACTGGTACTGAATAGTCAAATCATAGTCCTTGATCAACTCGAGCCACCTTCTCTGTCTCAGATTCAGATCCTTCTGAGTAAAAATATACTTCAGGCTCTTATGATCAGTAAAGATCTCACATCTGACGCCATACAGATAATGACGCTAAATCTTCAAAGTAAATACCATTGCAGCTAACTCCAAATCATGTGTCAGGTAATTCTTCTCATGTGGTTTCAACTGTCTAGATGCATAAGCAATTACCAGACAATACTACATCAGGACACATCCCAGTCCTTTCAGTGAAGCATCACTGAACACTTGAATCCTTCCGTACCTGACGGAAGTGCTAGTACCGGAGCTGAAGTCAGACAATCCTTCAATCTCTAAAAACTCGCCTCACACTCCGGTGTCCAAACAAAAGGAACTAACTTCTGCGTCAGTCTCATCAGAGGCGTCGAAATCTGTGAAAATCCCTTCACAAATTTTCTGTAATACCCGACCATGCCCAAGAAACTACGTACCTCAAATACCGTAGTCGGCCTTGGCCAATCAGCAACTGCCTGAATCTTCTGGGGATCTACAGAAATGCCTTCTCCGCTAATCACATGCCCCAGAAATGAAATGTTCTTCAACCAGAATTCACACTTGAAGAACTTGGCATACAGCTGATGCCTCCTCAAAGTCTCCAACACAATACTCAAATGTCTGGCATGATCATCCTCAGATGCAGAATATACCAGAATATCATCAATGAAGACGATCACGAACTGATCCAAATACTCCCTGAATACTCGGTTCATCAGATCCATGAAAATAGCGAGCGCGTTGGTTACCCCAAAAGGCATAACCAAGAATTCATAGTGCCCGTACCGAGTACTGAAAGCTGTCTTCACCACATCAGCTTCCTTCACCTTCACCTGATAATATTCGGATCTCAAATCAATCTTCGAAAACACCGAAGATCTGGAAAGATGATCAAACAAGTCGTCAATCCGAGGCAAAGGATACTTGTTTTTGATCGTGACCTTGTTCAAGTCTCTGTAATCAATACACATACGAAGTGTACCGTCCTTCTTCTTCACAAACAGAATAGGTGCTCCCCAGGGAGAAACACTAGGACGGACAAAGCCTCTGTCAACAAACTCCTGAAGCTGAACTTTCAACTCAGAAAGTTCTTTCGGTGCCATCATGTACGGAGCTTTTGATATCGGAGCGGTACTCAGAAAAATATCAATAGAGAACTCCACGTCTCTATCCGGAGGTAAACCAACCAACTCCTAAGGAAAAATATCAGCAAACTCCCGTACCACAGGGATCTCAGAAATAGAACCAACCTCTAGGTTCAGATCCCACACCGAAGCCAAAAATATCGGACATCCCTTCTTCCACATCCTGCTTACCTCCAATACAGAAATCAGACTGGAGAGAATACCTCGTAAGCCCTGAAATACAACTCTCTCTCTCCAGCCGTAAGCAAACTCACTTGTTTCTTCAGACAATCAATCTGAGGCTCATACTGACTCAGCCAATCCATGCCCAGAATCACATCATACGATGAAATCGGCAACAGAATCAGACTTGATTTCCACTTCTTGCCAGCAATGTCAATCTCACACAAACAAAACTTCTGAGCAATCAATGGACTTCCAGCCGGTAAAATCACAGAAAGCGAAACTGGTAAAACCATCGAATCCCAATGTAAAGTCTCAAAACATCGCTCGGACATAAAAGAATGACTAGCTCCAGAGTCAAACAAAACACGACAGGGCTGATCAGAAATATAAACCGTACCTGTCACAACATCGGGAGCATCTCGAGCCTCCTGCTGACTCAAGCTGTAGACTCGGGGCTGAACTGGAACAGGAGCTGAAGCAACAGAACTACTGGGCTCCCTCTATACAGTAGGTGGTCTCCGTGGTGCAGAACTAGATCCACCACCTCTGCCAGCAAATCCCTCAGGGCGTGGAGGAACAGTCCTCGGTCTCCCTGCTGCTGAACCGGCAGGTCTTACAAAGCCCTCAGATCGGAACTCAGAACGCTGATCAAATCCCATCTATGGACACTCTGGAATCCGATGTCCTGGCTGACCACATCGGAAGCACAGACCATCCATCCTGTAGCACTGGCCAAAGTGTCGTCGTCCACAGTTCTGGCACACAGGTGCCATACTGACTGATCCAGAACTCGTCGTACTGGTAGCAGTACCAGACGACCCTCCGCTCCTCTTGGAATCTCCAGATCCAGAGCCAGAAACAAATCTCCTCTTCCCAGAGGAACCACTGCTAGAAGCCTCACATCCAAATCTCTTCCTACTCACAGTCCACCGCTGCTGAGTAGCCATCAGGTCGTTTTCTATCAGTCGAGCTCGCTCCACAAGCTCAGAGAAGTCAGTGATCCGAAACGATATCAGGGGCTGCCTCAAGGTATCTCGTAATCCCCTCAAAAATCTGTAGCACCTCTCAGTAGAAGTGCTAACCAACTGCGGAGCGTACCTGGCTAATATAGTAAACTCAGCCTCGTACTGCATCACCGTCTTGCTCCCCTGAACAAGTCTCAGAAAAGTCTCCTGCATCTGTTATCGTGCAGAAGGGGGAACGAACCAATCCCGAAACACCTCAGTGAACTCTTCCCAAGTGATCAAAGAGTTCAGTCTTCTCTGAAATCTGGCCTCCTGTTGGCCAACCCACCAGTGCTCAGCCTCTCCATCCAGCAGAAACACTGCTAACGGGACCTTCCTATCCGCAAGACACTGCATCCCGTCAAAGGTCTTCTCCAACCTCCTTAGCCACTCCTCAGCAGCTCTGGGCTCAACAGCGCCCTCAAACCTCGGAGGTTTCAACCTCAGAAATAACTGCAGATTTCTGTCAAGGTCATCAGATCGGACGGTAGACGCTCTGCTCTGAGTCTCGCTCATCATCTGAGCAACAAGCGTAGCAAACTGTGAAAGCGTGTCAGCACCGACCACTGGGGCTGTACTCCCCATTGGTGCTGCCTGACTAGAACTCTGCCCGTATGTCATGTCTGGGTCTGGCTGATCCATACAGAAAAATCCAGAAAATAAGGAAAACTATCACAAAAATAACACAATAAAAAGCCAAACAAACCAAAACTACCCCAGACAGACTCACTACAGATCACTTCCTATAGCTCTGTCGTACACAATCCAAATTCCAAAACCATTGCTCTGATACCACTCAAGTTGTCACGACCCGACCCGTTCCGGGATGGATCCCATTCGCACCGGGCTGCGACAAAGATATCTAACCAGGATCTGGCTTTGGAATTTGCTTCAGAACTGATTCTTCCAAACATTTTAAACAAAACAGACAAACACAGAGCTACTAAAAACATCAAATGCAGCGGAACAAAAGATTTATCTTTTTCTTTTCTTTTCCTCAAAACAATCATCTACAACTACAGACTATGGCTCAGGCAGAAAGAAACGTGCAGAAGAGCCATGTCTGTATAAAAATCAAAAGGACAAAACAATACCTACAGATCGGACCCTGAACTCTAGTCCAAGACCTCCTTTCCTTTCCCAGAACCTGAAAACCACCAGAAAGCAAGGGTGAGCTCAACAGCTCAGCAAAGCGATAAAACTCCAATCTAAACTTCCAGAATCCAAAACCAAACACATCAGACCCAAATCCAATCAGAAACCAGAACAGAATCGAACAAATATTGGAATCTTTGTACAGAAATCAGCATCGGACAGTTCATAACAAAACAGATCAAATCAGAACAGATACGGACATATCAAATCAGAATCAGATCAAAATTGTCATATCAAATCAGAATTCAGATCAGAATTGTTCAAAAATCAGAAATCATATCAAATCAGATATCATTTATCAGATATATAATTAATAGCTAAATTCCCTGACACTGACTGAATCTCATAGGATCCAGGCTCCTTATGCCTCCCTTTGTGCTCACGGCACCAGAACAGATGTGCTTATCGCACCAGAATACATATATAGTTTTTATAGCACCTAAACAGATTTCCTCGGATCCGGAACATAATAGATATCAGATTTCATATTGAGCTCATTTCAGATTTCCCAGACACTAACTAAATCTCATAGGATCCAGTCCCCTTATAACTCCTTTTATATCATATACAGATAGCATATCAAATCAGAAGAATTCCGGACAAATCAGAAATTACCCAAAAATCGGGCAGCATAACAGCAGCGTATAAAATTTACACAATTTTTCCTGAAAACCACAAAACACCAAATTCGTACATAATGTAGATAACAACATTTCAGAACATTTATTCTATTGCCACAGCATTTAATATTCACTCAGAAAAATACAGGTGAAATAAAACACCGCCAAATCAAAACAATCCGGACAAAAATCTCCAAAATATAATCAAAATGTGCACACCCGGCACAGCAACAATATACAGAAAGTTACGCGGTAAAAACTAAACAAGTCGGAAAATACGGACGAAATTCGTTAACAAAATCAAAATCCGGACAAAGAATACTGTCAACAGCAACGGTTCTGAAAATTGAGAAAGTCGGATTGTGCCTTACCTTGCGTACAGCAAAATCCTCAACAGTCTCGTCGAACAAAAACGGATCCGCGGCTTCCCGAAATCAACTTTTCCTTTTTCTTCTTTTTCTCTTTTTCTCGGATCAGAAAATTTGATTTTTATAAAAATTTTCTCTCTCTTCGAAATGACTGATTTCCCTTAAGTAATACTCAGATCGGCCCGGCCGATCGTCTCGATCGTCCTGGACGATCAGACCAATTTCATATCGTCCCGGCCGATTTCTCGGGACGATAATAACTGTTCATAAGCAATTGAAACCTCTGCTCTCTGACTTTTTCCATCCACTGATCGTCCTGGGACGATGCCTCGATCGGCCCGGACGATCAGACCATTTTCACATCGTCCTGGGACGATTTCTCAGGACGATAATTAATTTCCTTGGACGAAAAAATCCCCTATTCTCTGACTTGTGCCGTGAACTGATCGGCCTGCGACGATGCCCCTATCGGCCTGGCCGATCCATACAGGAAATTTTTCCTGGAGCTTCAGAACATAATCTGGAACAAAACTTCACCAGATCGTCCCGGGACGACCCCAGATCGGCCTGGACGATCCTGGAGCAAAACAGAACTTCACATGTAGGTACTGAGCTGGGTACACACCAATGAGATGACGTGGCGTATTTTTATTGGTCTCCGGACCCCCGTTCGCACTCCGCACAGAATAATAAATCCTCTTACATGTGTGCGTGTTGGATCTTCGTACAACGATAAGACGTTAAACTATATATTTCTCTATCGCTGCGAATATTTTAGGACGCAATAGAGCTCATTTGGAAAGCTCGAACTTGACTTGATTGTGGGGTTGGATTTCTTAGTTTTAAATTAAAAATTTAAGTTTTTTCTTACTTTTTATTTTATTATAGAATTAATTTAAATATAAAATATATTATATAATGTTAATTTAAATTAATTTTTAATTAGTTGAGCGGCTCAATGAGTTCAAAAGCTGAGCCAGGTTAAGCTCAAGCTCGAGCTTGTTTAATATATGAGCTCGAGTATAGGCTTGAGATTGAAGTACTCATGGATCGATAAGCTTAACACGTGCTCGTTAACGAGTTGAGCTCGAGCTACCTTGCCTCACTTGCACCCCTAAAAAAGAGGTCATGTAAATTTTTATATACAAAAATTCTATGAAAATATATTTTTTGAGCCAATCATCAAACATCAAAGCATACTAATTGAATTTTATATGGCTTTCAATTTTTATTAATATTTATAGAATTAAAAAATTCGAATTATTAATCACTTTTCAATCCTTTATTTAGTCTTAAAACGATTCCTAATAGCCCAAAAATACAGAGAAATTATTCAAATACGTTAAGTAAATTCGAAGGCGCATTGAATACGAAACCAACATTGAATGCTAAATGATCAACTAAACACCCAGATTTAGATTAGTCTTTGAGTCTATTTGGAAAGCTCTAGCTTTTTATAAAGTTGGTCGTAAAGCTATATAAAGCTGTCCAAAAAAAAAAAAAGCTATATAAACGAAAGTAATTTTTTTTAAAGCTACTGAAAAAATATGCTTTTAAACAGTAAGTAAGCAATAGCTAAGCAAAATTAAAGGCTTCGTTTGGGATGACTTTTTTTATTACTTCTTAAAGCAGCTTTTTAGTATAAAAATTAAAAATTTTGTACTAGAAAGCTGTTTTAAGAAGCAGAAAGAAAGCCGTCCCAAACGCAGCCTTAAAATTGCGATTCGAAAAATAAAACAGTAAGAAATCTTTCCCAAAATAGATTCTTAGATTTATTTTAGGGCAGCTTTATTACTACTTTCTAAAGCAATTTTTTAGTCTAAAAATTTCGGGAATTCGAACTTTTTGTACTAAAAAATTGTTTTAGAAAGCAATAAAAAAACTATCCCAAATAAAACCTTTATAGATAATCTTAACCCTCTCGTCCTTTTCTAGATAATGAATCTGCCTAAACTATATTTTCATTAAGTATATCTTCTCTAATTCTTTTCAAATCTGTCCGTAAAAGTTGGAGAGACTAATTAATTTTTCAAAGGACAGCAATTAATATAAGCTTTTACTATAGAAATAGCATAAATCACACTGCTGGTTCTTTTATTTATAATGCTGTAGTTTATTTTTAGCTGTATCACTTGTATTAATTCATATATTATATATTAAAAATTCATTTTATTAAATATCATTCGGAGTGATTATAGTTTTTTAAAAAAGTGATTATAAAACTGCTGTGAAGAAAATAAATTTTTTAAAAGCAGCTTTTTAGTGCAAAAAATTTCTAGAAGTAATGATCAAATATAAATTATAGTTACAAACTGAAAAATAAAATAATAAGAAAGCTACCACAAATAATTTATAAAAAAAAAAAATTGAGTTTGTGTAGTACAACGTGCAAAATTGGATTAATTCTTTTAAATATTTGATGTAATTTGAATAGTATGGGCTTAAGTAGCGTTGAATTTGTATTGAGATTAGTATTTATATATGATATCATAAATTACACTAATTTTAATGTAAATTAATGGCTTTTAACTATATCTTGATGTAAATTATGTCAAGATATTATTATAGAATTGATACATCACGCAAAAATTATCTTGATCAGGCACGAATCTTGAGGCAAAAGCTAGTTGAAAACTTTAAAAATTAATTTTGGTAGCACCCGAACTCTGATTTCAACGAACTTATAGTCAAACTGAGCGTCTCGGAAATGCAAACCCAACGACACCAAGATCAACCAAATCCGAGCCCAAACAAGTCTGAATCAAGGGTTCAAAGCGTTGTTGGAGGGTTCAAACCGCAATTTGAGTTACCAAACGATCTCCGATTTTGACGAGCTTATACTCGAATCGAACGGATCGACGAGACAAATCCAACGAGCCCAAGATCATTGAATTCCAACATCATTAAGGTCTTCAAATGAGCAACGAACGGTGCAAAGGATTCAGTATCGGCCGTCCATTCAAACCACTCCCAATTCGTCCTTGATCTCACGCCTATTTACGGGCTATGCCACTCCAGAAAAACTATAAATAAAGCCCTCATTCTACACCAAGGGGACTCAAGTGAAGAGAGAGAAGAAGAAGATGAGAAAGGGAAAAAGGAGATTCCTCACCTCCTCGACCACCGCCGGAGCTCTTCCTGTCGCCTGAAGACGTCGAAACTCTGCCGGATTTTCGGGAAACTCATGGAATTTGCAGAATTTTGTAAACTTCTTGGGAGAAACAAATTGTATTCGGATTATCCCAACTTGTGGGACGAATCCGCCATTTTTAATCTACAAAAACACTAGTGAAACTTTACAACTGGGCGAGGCCCCGTGGTTTTTTCCCTTTTTCGTTTTCCACGTAAAAACTCTGGTGTTTACATTTTCTTTTCTGCTTGTGTGTTAAATTTACGTGCAACGCTCGGACGTGAATCTACAAACTCTACCGCCGCGTATTTTCTAACACGCAATAATAATATTTTTAATTATAAAATTTTCTGAAAAAAAAAAATTGATAAAAAATTTTCAATTTATGTAAGATAAAAAATTTTCAATTTTCACTGTAAATATTCAGAACGGGCCAAAATTAGACTTAACCACTCATTTGAAAATAGATCCAATCCTTTTCAACTAATTCTTGAGCTGTTGACTTTGACTTGAAAGATTGGAAATAAATTCTAATTGATAACGTCATGATTGATACGATTGAGGAGGTGACCTGTGGGAGAATTTGGACCGTCTGATTTGATTTGAATGATTGAGATCCATAGGATCATAGGCCTTCGGCCTCCATTTTTGCTGCACAGAATTCCTCCATGGAGAACTTAACGAGCACGGCAATTCAGAGCTGGAGGGTCATAAGGTCGGCACCGTCCTTTTTGACAAGAGAATGCACATTATTTATGTGTGATAAATTTTGAGAAAAGGGCCTAATTAATGCCTTTTCAGAAGATTAAGGGTTAATCTGGAGCAGTTACCATTTTTTTTTTTATATAAAATAGTCGTAGTAAAAGTAATTTTTTTAAAAAGTTAATGTAACAAATAACTTTTTAGTAGGGGTGTCAATTTCAAGGCACGGGTCGTGTTCAAGTCGGACCCAGAACTGACCCAGGTTCAATCGGGTCGACCTTAACCCGACCCGGGTAGGCAAACAGGTCAAAAACACGGATTCGGACCTGACCCGTCGAGTTGTAGGGTTGACCTGACCCGACACGGCAAGGCGAAACATGCGGACGCGCAGGCGGCGAGCACGGGTGCGCGCAGGAGGGCGGGCGGGCGAGCGTTGTTGCACGCAGGCGCGCGGGCGAGAGCAGCCGCGCAGGTGCGCGTGGAACCCAAGAGAGAGAGGGTGCGCGTGCGGGCGAAAAACCCCTAACTATATTTTAAATAGTTAGGGATTTTTTGGTACTTCGTAAAAGTTCAAGGGACTATTTTGATCCTTATCTTAATAAATTTTAAAATTCATATAATTTTATTAATAATAAAGTAAAAATTATAGTACCTTTAATATAATATTAACTTTAATTCATATAAAATATCACAGCACTTCAACAATGCAAAATAATAAATTTAATTTTTTCCTAAAAAAAATTATTATATTTGAAAAATGATACCAAAATAATTCAAAACTAACCCTATTTTTTATAGGCTAAACATTTCTTTTAAAATTTGTTATTATTACTAAAATACTATTGCCTCCTTTCTTATAGCTATATGTGTATGACTTCCATAGCTTGCAAGTTGACATTTTTAATTAATTAGCATAAAGAAATTGAATATAATATAATATATCATTAAACTATCTTTCTCACTATCAATTTGTTTATTCATTTATCTATTGGTGAGTATTGATACAACAAAATGTTTTTTTGTGACTTGTGGTTGAAATAATATAGTATTTTTCATTTCAACCATGCTCAAGTCAAGGAGCCTATTTATAACATATTAATAGCATTTACATTGCATTGAAGAAGAATGTCACATGCATTTTTGAAAACTCTTCTCTCTCTCTCTCTCTCTCTCTCTCTCTCTCTCTCTCTCTCTCCCATTATATGTATATAATTATATATATTAGATCTCTTCAAATGTGGTGGGTCCATGTTTGAAACTTTTGGTTTGTATTCTTTCATGATTGGAACTTGGATTTGAATGAGTTAAACTAACAAGGTATTTGTTTACAATTAATTTTTGTTTGTTTTTAAATGAGTTAAACTAACAAGGTATTTGTATAATATCATTAATTTTAATTTATATATAAAATTATCTAAAAGGAAACTATTTGCATTATATATATCTTAAAAGGTTTATAATCATATTCAACACACTCACATAGTAGGGCACATTATTTTTTAGATATGGTAAGGATATTACTATATGTAAATAGGCGAAAGCGATCTGATCTTGAATGGAATCAATCCTCATTTAAAATTGGTTCGACCAATCTATTGTGCTAAGTTAACAATGATATATTGACTATTATGCAATATATTAAAGGTAACATTTTTCATTAGTGAAATCATAGAAGTATCTCAATGTATGTCAATTGAAGAGATCCTATCTTATTAACTCATGATAATGAGCTTCTTCTCTATGAAATATAGATTTAATATATTTTTGTACAAGTATTTATCAAAGTATGCCTTCTAATACCCTAAGTTCTTACAATTGGATTTGTCAATTTTACATTATCACACAAAAATGTTGTGACTTTTCCCATAGACAGAAAAGCCAAATTTTCTATGATATTAGTTGATGGGAAAAATACACATGCTTGAGAGCAATCATAATTACAAGAATGTGGATAATAAATAAGTTGAACATTAAAAAAAAAAAGCATAATAGGGTTTATATGATTCAATGAGATCCATTAAGGCCCATCAATACATAGTTAAATATCAATTAATCTAAATATATTTAAGGACATAATATTTGCTCAACCAACTATTTTTCTAACTTCAATGCAACTTATATTCTCTCTCTCTCTCTCTCTCTCTCTCTCTCTCTCTCTCTCTCTCTCTCTCTCTCTCTCTCTCTCTCTCATTTCTTCCTCAAATCTAGACATAGCTCTTCCACTGACAATGTTCACCGAATATAAATTAATCAAAATATACCATCTCTTATAGTGAACCATGTTAATAGTAATCGACCCTTATAACATATGATGATTTTCTCTTGTGAAGGCCTATAGCCTCCAATTATCATATTTAGGCCTTCAACGCTTATTATCGATAACCTAAGAAAGAAATCCCTCCATATAACACCACCCAATATAATTATCAAACTCCAATCACTCCACATATTTTCTCTTTGACTTTTGATTGTACAACTAATTAAATAAATTACAAGAATAAGTCATTAACTTCATCACCTTGCAATAATCTCCTTTTATAAGATAAAAAATGATAATTAACAAGTTAGTAGATGAAAAGGTATAATTTATAAGGTGGTAGGTAAATCTTTGTAAAAATGTTAGGCAGAAGTTTTAAAAATGCATACAAAGCATACATATAACACATATAGTAAATTTTAATGACAATTTTGGCTTTCTATGTAGTGTTGGTGCTTAGACATATCTAACATAATTTCTCTTTTATGCTTTATTATTTTTGGGGAAATTTACATCCATACCATAGAATTCTCAAGTACTTATAAATCAAATAGACAAACTTTACAAAGATATTTTATTGTGATATATATATATATATATATATATATATATATATATATATATATATATATATATATATATATATATATATATATATATATATATATATATATATATATATATATATATATATATTCATATAAACAAAAAATTCAATATATTAAATCGACAAAAAGGGTTACAACAGATAGAGAACAAAAGTAGTAAAAAAAGGTTACACCATCTAAAGAACAAAACAATAAAAAAGGCTAATAGAAATCAAGAGATGGCTCAGTAATAGGCCGAGGCTCCCAGCATCCCCGAAGCCTCGCAAGGACAATCCAATAAGGTGAATAAAGCACACCAATCGAACCAACCCAATTTGAGGACATCACCAAATGTTGCCACCATCAAGACGACGAGGACACGAGTCCTAGCCACATCATTGCCCCACAAACCTCCACACCGACCAAAACCAACAGATAAGCAAACCAGATAAAACAATAGAGAAAATCCATTAATGAAAAAGAGTTATCTTCTTCTTCTCCCGCCTCTCCCACGAAATTTCCCACGAGATGCAACAGTGAGGACAGGTCTATCATGAACCAGTTTAAACTCGTTTCCAGGATCCGAACCACCACGTACAAAAATCCGAATATGGATCGGAATTGGATTCATATTCAGACGAACAATGCAACCAATCACCATGGGACCTTACATCCAATCCAGAATTAACATTCACCTGGTACATCAGAGCTTGGGGGGCCATCAAATTTACTGGCACATTAACAAAAATATGAGAGTTAACCCGCATTCCTTGCTCGTCCGAATTTTCCACCCGTCCACACACCTCGTTTGATTCCACAGGCACAACATTATTTTGCAACCGTACACAATCCTCCAAAACAGGAGAAGCAACATTAACCAACCCACCAGAATCCCCATTAAAACTCAGCCTCGAATCAGATACAGCCGAAACTTCGACACCCAAAGAAAGCACCAGAGGAGGCGCAGGATCTAAATGGACCAAAACAGGACAAGAACCCAAAACATCACTAGTTTCCAGCACCAGAACTGCGGCCAGAATATATATATATATATACATATAAATTTATCAAATTTTTTCTATTTATATCAATATTTTAGAATATTTTTGGCCTTGGAAGGAATTATATTTATTATTATTATTATTAGTATTAGGAAGAAAGATTTTGTAGACTTGAACGTGATATTTATCCCTCACATTGCAGGTATTCTTCAATTCTTTCTCACCATTCATTCAAAGAGTCATTGTTTATGGCCGCATATTATGAAGAAAATGAAGTCACATCATAGTGGAATGTAAATTTTGGATTGAAGACTTTGAATAAGCACAAATATGGCCTTAAAAAAACCAAAAACATTTTTTAAAAATTGAAAGAATGTTCAATGTGAGATAAACTCTAATGCTTTCCATTATTATTATTTTTTTATTTTGGAAAAAGGTCATGTTTTTTTATTGATTTATGTGAAAGTATAAAAATAAAAGTCATATATATCACACATTTATTTTATTTATGCTTTTGTCATCATGAGTGAACATTAATTAAAGAAATGGTGTATGTGGAAGAGTGATGGAAGGTATCTTTGGCTGCCAAAATTTTGAATATAAATAAATTGAAAAAAAATATAAATTTTATATTAATAATTGTAAATTTATAACTAACTAAAAAATGATTGATATTTTAATGTTCTTTTTAATCTTTCCTCCAATTCAAATAAAACTTAAGATGAACATAAATAAAATTTATATAGAAAATTTATGCATAATTCATTTATCATCATGTAAAATTTAATAAAAATCAATGAAAAATAAAGTTTCATAAAGCCAACATAAATAAGTAGGTATGACACATAAAAAATATCATATACAAATAATTTTCATATTTCATACAACTCATATGATATATTATAAATTAATCTTTTATCCCCCTAGGAAATTATGGAAGAGAATGAGTATCAATAAATTAAGTTGATAAAAAGCTTAAATTTATCGCGTTGCACTTACCATTCAAAGGAGGGAGAACAAGCTTTTCCAATTTTCATCTAAGGCTTCGTTTGGGATAGTTTTTTATTGCTTTCTAAAGCAGCTTTTCAGTAAAAATTTCATAATTCAAAAATTTTTTATACTAAAAAGCTGAGTAAGAAAACTGTTCCAAATAAAACCTATGTAAAAGAAACAAGAAGAAACACTGCAAATATGAAGGAATCACAATTTTTTTTCTTAAAAGCAACATCAAATAATTATTTGATATAGAGTCATATAAGAGTCTAGAAATTTACATGCAATGAACAGTGATGGTCCTGATTCTAGACGAGTTGAAAATAGAGAAGATATTTTAAGAAAGCTCCCATTTTCAGCCTTTAATTTATAGGAAGACACTCCATTGACAAGAGAGGAACATTTTGGTCAGATTTTGTAGGCCGATTTCCTTTCAGTCAATATGATCAAGACGGGCCAAAGCCTAAATAGCCTGTCAAGCATCATCCAATATGACCGTTTTTTTTTTTTGTCAAATTTGAATGCCAATCAAAGTCTTGACTAATGAGAGTAGTGACATTTATAAGGGAGATACATTTCATCTTCTTAATAAAACATTCCAAAATGAATGAAAAAAAATATGTTAGAATATTCTAATAGGTTTTAAACTTTTAAAATATCCTCTAAAATTAATATGACAAATGATAAGACTACATTAATTTTAAGATAAAATCGTAAAAATCGAAGTTTTACTGACGAAAAATATATCAGAATATTCTTACGTAATTTTTACGAACTAAACACCATTATTTGATTGAATTTATTTTCAAAAAAGAAATGTGTTTTTTTAGGCAAGTGCGAGGGAATGTAGAAATGAAACCCTGAGCTCAATTTAAATACAAGATAAAACATATACTAATTGCTTTGAATGAAAGAGAAAGATAAAAGAGTTTTATAATATTAGAAATTCAAATGATTTTAAATAAAAATTTGAATTATTGATAATATTATATTTTTGTAATATGATTTTAATAGATAAAATATAATGTCGAAATTAAATTTTAAAAAGTGCTTATATATAATGCCTAATTTTTCTTATACTTCCCATCAATTATTAAATTCATAAAAAATAATTAAACACTATTCTCATATTTTATATCATACACCACAATAAAAAATGTGATCCACAACTTTAAAAGATTGTATAAAATGAAAAATAAAAAATTTATAAATAAGCATTCTAATCCTATGAGAGATAATTAATTAATTACTCATTTGAAAAAGTTTGGCTACTCATTTGAATTAACTCACTAGCGAGCTTGATTATTATGAAAGATAAAATAATACCTCAAAACAATTTTTATAATTAAATAAAAAAAAAAATAGAGAACGAAATAATAAAGAATATGAGACCTAATTTATAAATATATTTAATAACACAACTCTAATATATTTAAGTATATTTTAAATTAATATTTTTTAAACATATAACATTATGTCAAATTAAAGTTGTCTAAAATTTGACTGATTAATTGATCAAACTTAGCTCACAAACTATTCATTAAACTAAGCTCAAATCTTGGCTAGACTTACTTGCACCATATTCAATAATAGAAATACAAATTCAAAATTTATTCCTATCCAAAGGGTTCGTTTGGAACAACTTTCTTAATGCTTTCTAAAACAGTATTTTAATTTTGAAAAAAAAAAATTGAATTAGAATTTTTCTACTAAAAACCGTTTTAAAAAGAAATGAAAAAACTATCTCATACAAAGCCTTACTCTTTAATACTAATTTATATTATCTTCAAAGTCTTTTAACTTAAAAATTATTTATAAAACTATATAATACTAACTTTTCTTTCATTATTTGCATTATTTTTCAAGTCTTCTCATCCAACATTTTTAAATTATATGTCTTATATGCTCATTTTGGATATCAAATATACAACACCAGTCATGGTAAATGCTTATTTTTCACAACTACTTCCACAACCTTATTACCCTCTCTAAAAGCTTATTTTCATTGCATTACTGCAGCTGATTTACAGAGTCTCCAAAATCTCTGTAAATCCTATTCTGCCAAACTGCAAAATTTCAGTTTATTCATAATGTTTGATTATTTTCCATCTGCAGACTTACTGAGCTAATAATAAGGGAAGAATAGACCTTTTGCCCCACTTCAAGCCAATGCTCTTCTTCATCAGAACTATCTTCAACATCCCCTGAAACTGGACTTTCATATCTTAGTAGAATACCAAACAAAATCTTCCCCTGTCAGCATCAAAGAGAAGGATTAAGTGAATTGCATGAAAGTTCAAAGCTTTATATATAGATAAGTATAATCTACTATGGCTGAAAGAATGACCTGCACTCGTCTATACGAAGCTAAAGTTGCTAGAGGCTCCTTGGATTTTTGAACCTCTCCGCTTTCTTGATCGATATTGATCATTTGGCAGCGGTTGCATCCACCTAATGACTGAAAAATAGAAGCAATAAGATTATTGACATCCAAATAATTTCATGGAGGGAAACCGATAAGTTTCTGTAAACTGATAAGTGATGCAATGAAGTAGAGCTACCTCGGATTTTAAGATGTTAAGGTTTCGTTTGGGATGACTTTTTACTGTTTAAAATAATATAAAAATTAAAATTTTTGTATTAGAAAACTGTTTTAAAAAACAGTAAGAAAATCATCCCAAATGAAACTTAAATCATAATGTTTTGCTTCACAAATCTTCTAGAAGGCAGTAGACACACCAAGGAAATATGTTGAAAGGTTCATTAAAAACTAAGAATTTGGAAACCAATGTGTCACACCAACAACAAAGAAAATCAAGGCTGTATAAACTAACACACACCAGCTAAACTCCAAATATTCCAATATATTCAAGAAAGAATAAGGGGCACTCAAAACACCATTTCTTCATGTTCAAAACTGAAATCACTATAACCATGAGCAAACACCGAATGTGCTTGGAACTTGTTCCCTATTAAATAACATCTCTCTTGCCCATAACACCAAAAAAAGCACAAGGTATGTAGTTTATTGATTTTGGAGCCTCTAATCATATCATGGGTGACTCCTCTCTCTTTCAAACTTTCAAAATCACAAAAAAAAAGAGACTTGTCTGTGAGAATTGCTGATAGAATAATGTCCAAAGATTTAAGAATAAGAATCATTGTCATCTCAAATCTCTTGAGACTCCACTCTATCTTATTTCCCCATAAAAGTAGACTGCAACTTATAATCTGTCAACTATCTAGTGACTGTCATTGCATTGCTAAATTTTCTTCGAAACATTGTCTATTTCAAGGCTTGAATTTAGGGAAGTTGGTTAGTAATGTTGAAATATGCTCAATGTTCTACCTTTGTCAAGCCTAATACTCATTTATATCCATAAGCTCTCAAGATCATATCTGCATACAAATAGATAATTGCACCTAATCCTACTTAAATTCTAATTAAGTGGATTAATGTTACATAACTAACATCTTAGTTTACATACCTTTGATAGTTATTATCATCTATTATCGACAATATCTCTAAAGATCTCGATTGTGAAGTGTGGCAATTCTCTAAATAAAATCGAAAAAATTATCCCAATCTACCATATAAAAGCTCACATCATTTTTCTCTCATCCACAGGAATTTTTATTGCCTCCTCCCACCTGACGCATCTCTACGTTCGGTATGGCTTCATAACGCGACATCTGGCAGCAACTTTACCCGAAACCCGACCCGGCGATGATTGGGTATATGGCACGTGCGAAATTTAAAAGTTATGGCCCGAGCAGCGGACCCGAATATTATCGCGCGGACCCGAAAAAAACGTCTTTGTTTTCAAACAAACCTTACCGTCTTTCGCTTCAGTCATCATTCGCTTGGATATACTTCATCTTCTCCAACCGGCGCTTCTGCTTCTTCCATTTCTGCGAATTTTCAAGCTCTGCATATTTTCTTTAACGATGCCTCAAGTTCGTTTCTTCTTCAATATATATATGGTAGGGTTTACGAAGCGGTTCTGAGTAGTATACCGAGCGGTACTGCTCGGTATTGGCCTATAATGGTAGTAATAAAGTAATAAGGCATTAATGGTACGTATGCAGGTCGGTAGTGCTCGGTACCGAGCTGTATTACACTCGGTATTGCTCGGTACAGCTCGATATCGATCTGTTCCGAGCATAACTACTATGCTCGGTACTGCTCGGTGCTGCTTGGTACAGCTAGGTTTTGATATGTACCTATTAGAATTACTAAAAGGTATGCTCGGTACTGCTCGGTACAACTCGGTATTGATCTGTACCGAGCAGAATTACTAATAGTTATGCTCGGTACTGCTCGGTATTGAGCTGTACCGAGCAGAGTTACTAATAGTTATGCTTTGTACTGCTTGGTACTGTTCGGTATTGATCTGTACCGAGCAGAATTACTAATAGTTATGCTCGGTACTGCTCGGTACTGGTCTGTAGTGCTCGGTATTGATCTGTACTGAGAAGAATTACTAATAGTTATGCTCGGTACTGCTCGGTGCTGCTCGGTACTGCTCGGTATTGATCTGTACCGAGAATAATTACTAATATTTATGCTCGGTACTGCTCGGTATTGATCTGTACCGAGCAGAGTTACTAATAGTTATGCTTGGTACTGCTCGGTACTGGTCGGTACTGCTCGGTATTGATCTGTACTGAGCAGAATTACTAATAGTTATGCTCGGTACTGCTCGGTACTGCTCTGTACCGAGCATTACTATTAGTCGGTATAAGTAATTGATCTTTATTAGTCAGATTTCTCATTATTAACGATTGATTTTACGCAGGGATATACTCCAAAGATTCATTTCCGATGCAGGTTTTCGACTTTCAGAGAAGTGTGTAATGTACTTGTTAAGAGGTTTGGAGATCTTTTGGTTGATAGATTGCGTCAATTGCATATCAGCCAGTTCCTTAGGCTTCCTCTTATGCCTCAAAATGTTCTACTAATACATATGCTATTATCGAAGTGGGATATGAAAACCGAAAGTTTCATTATTAAAGGACAAAATCTAAAATTTTCAACTGATGAAGTTGCATTACTGATAGGCATGCCAAATAGGGGTATTATTTTTGACGTTGGCAGTGCGAGATCAACTGGAAAAGCATCATATGACATTCGCCACGACATTGAGAGGATGGACAGTAGCACTACATTGGATGATCTTGTGAAATGCTTCCTCCTTTACCTGCTATCGAACATATTTTATCCGATGGCTAACTTTCGGATACCAGTAGCCATCTTTGAACTTTTCAACACTCCAGATAGGTTTAATCAGTATAATTGGCCTGAATCAATTAGAGGTTTCTTAGTTGAAGAATTCAATGTCGTTGCTACCAAACAAGCTAAGGGATTTGGTTTGAGTTATGTAAATGGTTTTGTAATGATTTTAATTGTGAGTATTGTTTGATTGTTCAATAAATGTTTGATTAATGTACAAAATCTAAAGCAATAATAAATTATCTTCATTTGTACAGATTTGGTTCCTTGAACATACAATAATTCATGCTGTATAGGAAGATCTATCCCGGCCTCGTTTTATCGCTAGGATGGTAACTTTATTTACACTGAGAAAGAAGTAATTAATATATTTGTTGAACTTCAAGAAGATGAGGTATGTTCACTACATATTTTAATTCAATTGTCTCCTAAGATTATATGTTTTAATGGTTAAATTGGATATAATGTTATATTTTTTTGCAGATACTTAAAGAATTACAAGGAATAACTGATGATGAGAAAGATTTATTGCTTCGTCTTTCTCCACCCGCCAGTCCAATACGGGAGGCTAGCCCTATTAGGGTATATTTCACCACAACAGCCGAGTCAACTCAAACAACTCATGCTTCTCCAGTGCGGTTGTCGAGTTCACCCAAACATGACTCAGCTACACCAACTCCAGTTAGTCCAGTACGGTTTACAAGTCAAAGTCATCCTGATTCATCTGCACATCCTGAATCTAGACATGTTGATGATCAAACTAACTTGAGAATATTAAATAAATCAATATTCGAGCTGTTCAACAAGCACAACTTTATGAAGAAGAAGGTAGCAGAGGTGGAAGCAACTAATAAGATACTTGAACATCGCATACATTTTTTGGAGGATTCCGTGTTTGATTTGGAGAAGGAAAATTCTAATTTGAAAGAAGAAATTAAAAAGAAAGACCGTTTCTTGATGCAGTTCTTTGAAGAACAATTCCTTTTTATTTTAAAAATTACAAGAAAGAAATGTGTGCTCCATCTTCTTTATCTCCAACTGCATCTGAAGACATGACCTTAAGTGAGTATGAGGTTGATCCTTCAATATTGACAGGAATTGCACAAAGAGTTCAAAGGAGAAATGACTGAAAAAGAAAACTTGTTTCCACACCCTTCACTACTGGTGTTAGGAAGAAGAAAATAAAAAAAAAGTGTCATCCGAAGACTCGGCTTCGGTTGCAAGTGCTGGTGATCGTCCAGATAAAGCACCTGAAAAAGCTCCAGTTCATACACCAACTGCTGCATCACAACCTCCAATGGAACCTACACCAACAAGTCCAACTGTAATTCCAGCAAGACTTGAACAAGAGGATGTTCCTGATGTTGATCAACCTGTTGTTAAAGCTATTGTTGTGTATGAAGTTGATGAAAATAAAGAAATTCCAAAGGCTCCTGCAGCTGAAATGTTAGATTACCCAGGCAGAGCTTTAATCAGCGAAGATAAATGCCTCATAATTGATAATGGCCTTAAACAATTCAAGTTTAAGTAAGTACTCGATTTTATATCAATTTGAGAACTTGATTTTATACCAAATTGAGTACTCGATTTTATACGAAATTGAATTTTTTATTTTTATACAGGAGTGATTCTATCTTCGAGTATGGAAATATATCAATATATAGAAGCCAATTGGATGAATTATTAATGTCGGAAGAGCTTGATAATAACCACATAGACGCGTTTGCTCATTTTTTAACGCAGAAGGAAGCAGCATTTCCTGATCGTAATCAACCTTTTCTATTTGTTTCAAGCTTTCATTGGGTTAGTAGTTAACATTCTTTTATTTATTCGATTTAACCATGTTCGAACTAATCACACTACTTCTTCTATCTTCTTAACCAGTTATACTACAAACAATACAATGATTCAAACACAAGATCGTTCGTATCTAATATAGACAAAACCCTTATCAGGAATATAAATTTAATCTTTGTTCCAATAATATACCAAAAACATTGGACCCTACTACTTTGCAACTTGTTAAAAAAAACGTTGGGAATTTTATGATTCGTTACCGAACAAGACACATAAAGCGATACTCCCAGAAGTTGTAAGTAACAACTATTTTTTTTGTTATCATTTCGACTCTTATCAATATTCAATGTTAATTTAATTTTGGTTATCCAGATTTCGCATTTCTACAAAGACACGGAGGACGCCTTCGACATTGATATAACGAGATGGCCAATCAAAGGATTTCGAAACGTGCCAACACAAAATAACAGCATTGATTGCGGAATGTATCTTTGTAAATATATGAAAGTTCTAATACAACATGAACCAATTAAATAGTATCGATATTTGGACTGGCATTCTAGTATGCCATTGTATAGGGCTGAATTTGCTTATGACTTGCTATGTAATAAAAATCAGTAGATTATGACAGAAATGTTTAACTTTGATTATACTGTGAAATATTTACTTAAACAAAATTGTGCCCAGTACTTAAAAAGGGAGCAATACAGAGCAATAGCCTTCTCGGTATTGCTCGGTACAGCTCGGTATTGTTCTGTACCTATTAGAATTACTAAAAGGTATGCTCGTATCTGCTCGGTACAACTCGGTATTGATCTGTACCGAGCAGAATTACTATTAGTTATGCTCGGTATTGATCTGTACCGAGCAGAATTACTATTAGTTATGCTCGGTACTGCTCGGTATTGATCTGCACCGAGCATAATTACTAATAGTTATGCTCGGTACTGGTCTGTACTGCTCGGTATAGGTCGGTATGCATAGCTATAGATTTGTAATTCCTGGATATATAAGGCTCGGTATAGCTAGGTAATACCTCGATATTGATCGGTATTGCTCGGTATGTTCTAAATTTTCCAGGTACAAAGACAATGCCGAACGATATTGCTCGGTATCAGGCGAAATAAGATCGATAGAAATTCAATAACGTTCTGTATTGCTCGGTATTAGATAAAATATCTCCAAAATCACTTCTACATTCAGAAGGTCATATTAATGTTATAAATTACATGCAAAATTTAATGGTTACATGAAAGACGATTGACTACCTGATTCTGTATTTGTAAAGTGTAAGCTTGTTGGAGGTATCGTGGCGGTTTGTTTTAGTTTTTTCGGCTTCTTTTTCTCCCAGTGATCCTTCAATCTTGCATTCGAAACGCCCTTAGGCCGACATTTCTTTGGATCTTTAATAGTTTCATTACCAGCTCCAGAAATTGGTATGTTTTTACTACCAAGCTTGATTGAATGAACTTTTTCAGTCAAAGTACTCAAATCATCTATGACACACTTCTCAGCCTCTTTATTACCTTGTGCTTCTGTGCTAATTTTATATGCAAAACGGCATACATAATTTCTGAAAATCAAGTTGCTATCACCCAAAATAAGTTGGAAGACATTACTACAAAGACTTGGGATCTTACCTCCATAATATAAATCTTTTCGAGCATTGACTGACCATTTAGGGAGTAAATATTTAATGGGAATATTAATAATGTCTAACTGTCTCATAACTCTCATACAATGTGCACATAATATTCCCATTATTTCGAACTTAGCACATGTGCATTCAATGGTACCTTCAATTGAATTAAATTTAACAATCCATCTGTGTGAATCAGTGGAGCTGTCAATGTTCCAAACAGAAAACATTGATAAATCTGATGAAGTATTATCCACGCATAATCCACCAAGTCCATGTAAGAACTCCTCTTCAAAAAATCTATACAACTTCCTTGAATAAAATTTTGCAGCTTGCTTCAATACTGGGCTACTTTTCATATATAGAACTATGTCAGTTTGACTACATTTGAATTCTTCATCTTGTTCATTTCGACGCCAAATCCTCATAATCTTCTCCAAACCGAGGAAGCACTCCGTGATAGTACTTGTTGGCTTGGAATAACCATGGCATACATGATTGGTTGACTCACTCCGTTGGGTTGATAAAATACCAAGATTAAAACAATCTTTGTTGAATGCAGTTGACCACTTCTCCTTGATTTTGTAGAGATCATTCAACCATTGATTGTTTTGGAGTTTTTCTTCTGATATCATTTCCGTCCATTTGCTCTCAAATTCCTCCACTGAGTCATAATATTTGAAACAGTAAAAAAATAAGCATTTCACTCTGTTGTTGCTGTTAAAGCACCATATCTTTGAAGGCGCTTTCTTGTACAGATGCCATTGGCACAATCGATGTCGTGTATTAGGCAATGCAATCTCTATTGCCCTAGCCATGGCTTGGTCCTGATTAGTAAAAATGATAATGGGATGTTTGTTATCTATGATTCTTATAAATGTTTGAAAAAGCCAGGTAAAAGAAGCTATAGTCTCATCAGATAAAAAATCAACTCCTAGAAGCACATTTTGCCAGTGATTGTTCACTCCGACAATTGGGGCACAACATAAGTTATATTTATTTAAACAATAATTAGTATCAAATATAATCACATCCCCAAAACAGTCATAATCGATTCTACCCAGACCATCAACCCAAAAGAAATTCAACAAACATCCATCTTCATCTGTTTGCAAACATGTGGTCATCAAAAGCCCGCTCTTTAAACAACTTGATCAGTGAATTAGTGTCTCCACTCTCAAACTTCGCTCTTCTTTCTTTTTGGATATGGTTGTACGCATCCCGCTTCGTGAATCCAAGATTAGCCACACCTCCAATTTCATCAGATAGGTACGTAAATGCATCAACAGTTCTTATACCTGCTTCTGTCATAGATTTCAAAACCGCTGCATTATCATCACTAATTGACCTTACCGACCGGAGCAAATGTTGATCATCCGGCCTAGCCAGTTCGTGATTGTGACTCTCTATAGATTTATACACTGACCAAAGCCCATCTTTACTCACCGAAAATCTAACCATGATTGGACATCCTGTTCTTGTAGATGATCTTCGATATTTTAACTTAGTACCACTTTCATTCTCCTTCTTGAAACCTGCTTTAGAACACACAAAATCCTTTGATTTGATTAACCTTGTATTTGACCAGAAATGGTGATGTTCTTTCCGAACACTAAATCCAGTTGAATGCGCATACTGGCAATATTTTTTATATGCTTCTTTCTCGCAATTGTAAACACCCTAATAAATATTCAAACATCCATATTAGCTTATCTTTATATCTAAATATCAATCCAGACATAAAAAACAATTTGATTACGAGGTTCTTGCAGAACAACTCGGTATATACCGATCGGGACCGACTACTATATAAATGATCGCCACTACCACGTATTAATATTAATTAGATATGTATTAGTGCTTACCGGAAATAAACCGACCTATTGTAATTAGTACCGACCGTATACCGATATATACTACTCAATACCGACCTTGTACCGAGGTAACGCATTCTTGCTCGGTATTGCTTGGTATTGCTCGGTATTGAGCGGTATTGCTCGGTACAACTGTGTACCGAAATTTTACCTATCCACGTAATTAATATTAATTAGATCTGTATTAGTGCTAACCGGAAATAAACCAACCTAACCTTATACCGAGGTAAGGCGTTCTTGCTCGGTATTGCTTGGTATTGCTCGGTATTGAGCGGTATTGCTCGGTACAACTGTGTACCGATATTTTACCTATACATTATAATCAGTACCGAACGTATACCGATCTATAATATAGAATACCGAGTTAATTAAAATAATCTTCATACTAAAAATTATGTAACACAGCCATATTTGAAAGTCTCCTGGTTAATCTTCATACTACTACAACCAACGTTCGAAACAGTAAAACGTAGATAAAAACATACAGTATACTTAAAATACTTACTAATATTAAATCAGAATAAGCTTCATCATAACTTAAAGTTTGAGTTTCCTCGCAGAAAAAGAAGTCTTCGAAACAGGAACCTTCAGTCGATCCTTCCATCTCCTAAAATACTGAACGATTTCTTTACGTCAGATATATGAAAATTATGGGAACCGTAGACACTGTAGAACATCTTAGGTTTAATACATAGAAGGTTTTAATATCAGAGGTAAAAGCCGCGTACTTTTTCATTTTCCCGCCCTTCTCATATACATTACGACGGCCCAACCCGAATAATTTTAAAAAAAGTCGTAAAGCATATGGGCTAGCGTCGGGTCAAAATGGGTAAAGTTGCTGCCAGATGTCGCGTTATGAAGCCATACCGAACGTAGAGATGCGTCAGGTGGGAGGAGGCAATAAAAATTCCATCCACAGGGACTCGCTAGAGTAAGAAAATACCATATCTACATAGTTCATCTCATTCATAGATGACCACACTATAATCACATGATATTCTTTATGAAAGAAAAATCTTAGGCTGGAAAGAATTTTGTTAACTTAAATACAATGAACCAAAACCAATACCAAAATTTCCCAACTCTACTGATTAAGTGTTTGGATGCTCATCATTTGTCAACATTTATTTTCACGGTTGAAGATCCCAAAGCTATCAAATTTATCTTTGTCGGGCACTCTTCCAATAAAAAAAAGGTATAAATGCTATTCAGTTATTACTAAATAGTTCTACAACTTCATGGATGAAACTTCTGTTACGGTTCTCCCTAGAACTGAACCAACCAAACTGGCCCAGGAGGGGCCGGTTCAGTTTTATAGGAGGCGGGCTAAGCTGCCTCATTAATATTACGCCCAAGCATGGTGGGCCCCGCATTGGGTGGCAATTAGAAAGAGGAAGGGGCGTCTAATGCTTAAGGAAGTTTGAAATTGGTTTATGTTAGGAAGCTTTTAATTAGGAAGAATTGTATTTAAAGAACATGAGAGGCTAGGGTTAGGGCATTGATGTGTTGAGTTATTCTCTTTGAGTTCCTTGGCGTCTTGGGCTCTAGGCTCATCGTCTAGAGATTGGGAGAGAACGATCCTCCTCTCAAATTGAAGATCAATTGCATCTTGCTTTGTGTTTGTTTTGTTTTGATTCCACTATTGCAATCTATCATTTTTGGGTTGATTTCACCCAGCTTTTTGTATTATTTCCGCTGTTTTGACCAATTATTGCTAGGTTTGCTTGCGATTTCAAGTATTTCCTATCAACTTCCTTAAACAAAACCGATTTCTCCCAAATTCAATATTTAGGTGATATTACACAAGGAATATTTGTAATTATATTCCTAAAGTTCCTATCATTAATCCACAAATTATTAAATATTATGTGTATACTCAAAGCTATTCCTTATTTATAAAGAAATCTTGCAAAGGAAATCCGACTATCATAACCTTATGTACAATTACATATACTTACATGTGATTTAGTTAGCAATCTCACATATACAGATTATATTTTACTTAGATGTGATTTAAGTAATTAGTTAGCAATCATCAAACTTACTAGCAATAAACTTTGAAATAAAAAATTCGGGAAACCTAAAGTACTTCCAAGGGATGAAGGTTGCTAGAAATCATAAAGGTATCACTATCACTTAGCAAAAATACACTCTTGATTTCTTTAAAGATATTGGACTGCATAGATGAAAACCTATATAATACCATAACCAAATGTCAAGCTAAGGATAAAAAAAGTAGCGCACTTGTTGACAAATGTTAATTTTTAGAGACTTATTGACAGACTCATCTACATCACTCATAATATGTTCGATATTTCTTTTTCTACTAGCGCTGTCAGTTAATTCATAAACCACCACATTAAAGAACACACGAATTTAGTGATAAGAATTCTTAATATCTAAAAATGACCACAAAAAAGGATTATTCTGAATATATATATATATATATATATATATATATATATATATATATATATATATATATATATATATATATATATATATATATATATATATATATATATATTGAAGTTTTCATCAAGACAGAATGCGTAGGTAGGTGACAAGTGGCTAACCATAGTTCGTAGATCTACCTCAAATGAAGCCGATAATGATGCCATTCTTGATGATATCTGAGCAAGAACTCAAGCCAAGCACAGGACGTTGACACCAAAAATCACTGACGACCAAGAAAGAACTATCAAAAGGAAACACAGGAGCAAGTGCAGTGGCCAGCTGTAGTCAGTGACAAATGAGATTGATGCTAGAAACATGCCAAAAAGGGATGAAGGAAGAGAATGAGTGCGAGCACGAGCGAGCAAGACGGATTGAGCAAGCACAAGCATGTGCAAGAATGCATGGGCTAGCAATCTACGGGAACCTGAGAGCAGATGATCACCAGGATGCATTTGAGGGTCTGTTGATGGATAAGGATCCACCTAGGAGGAACCGCCATGAGGAGAGAGTGCAAACTGGAGGAGGGACATCAGCATTTATTAGGTTTTATAGCTAAGGGAAGAGATTTGGGTAAATAGGTAAAGAGAAGATAATGTAAGGATAGAAGAACAGGATAAAAAAAAAAACCTAGAATTAAGAGAAAGAATAAGAAGAGGATTTTAAATAATCTCCTTAGATTACAACCTAAGAAAACATTTTATGGATCAAGAGCATGAATAAAACAACCCCAATGGATCATGTTGATAGCTAGCATATGATTCAACAAAAACCACTTCCACACTCTCACTTCTCATTCTTAGTGCAACTATTCACACAACCAATCACATTTGTTCATTGTAAACCTTGACTCACCACAACCATCATTGCTCACCTTAGTGGCTTCCTACACTCGTCCTGTCATCACATCATGTTAGTGTTCAATTTCTTCATGACCCTGCAAAACCAGATGTGTCCAATCTTCGTAGCATGCGATTTGTTGTGCTTATTTATGTTCATCATGGCCTCTCATGCTTGCCACTCGTGCTTACTCTGTCACCACAGCTCGCTTTCCACTCCCCGCAGCTTGTATGATCAATTAATCTACACTTTACACATTGGGATATATTCTCGACAAACCAATACAAGTAGATGTTGCTACCCTTAGACTCATCCATCCATCTTTGGCCTACATTATGTTCATAATTGATGCCTTTTTCCATTTGGCTAGGAAGATTAAGGTTGGCACACCTAGATGTGATTATTAACAAAAAGTAAAATTGGAAGACTTACCCCCATATTGCTAGTCCAGCAACATATTTCGTCATAAATAGGCTTCCTGCTTCAAAACTATTTGGGATTATGAAACTCACCTTACAAGGGCCCTATTGTTCACAATAGACCAAGCTGATCCTTCCATCTTACAGGAAGTTACTACCCCAATCCTGGGCCCTATGAAATTTTCTCATGCATTGGAAGCCATCTCTATTGTTCTCGTCCCTTCTAGTAATGTTGCTGGTTTATTGGATGTCAATTTATTCCATGCTCCCATTGCTTTGGCGCCTTTAGCTGATACTTCTAGAGCCTTATCTGGGAAAGTTATCTTTCAGCCCATTGAGGAACCCTCAATTTGTCCTATTTGAATTCCTTCAATTGTGACATTACAACTATGTTCTCTAATCCTACACATGAATGTTTTGATATGTTGATGATTCAACTTCTGTTTAGTCTCAAGGTTCTTTCAAAAGTTTATTATGACTTAGTAAATAAAATGTTCCAGCATGTGTTTTCTCGCAACGACGCAAATAGGAAAAGATTTTTCTTCATACTCCTAGGTTTACTCGATTTCAGGATAGACATAATAACTCTCAAAATGAATTTGGCATTCTTGATTTAGCAGGTTGCTGCTACTCCTTTTGGACTAAATTATTCTCTTGTCCCATATATTTTGTATATTTACTTTTGTGTAGGTAATTCTTTGCATCTACTTCTTCATGTAAATTTGTTCTCTAAATAATACTGAAATTTTATTACTTAAAAAAGCAACCCTAATGGAAGCACGTTCTTATTTCATGATTAGCTAAACTCATAAGAGAGATGAAAATGAATAAAGAGAATGCAATAACATGATATGGTTAGACGTAATGCATCAGAAAGATTGAATAATTCAATTTAGAAAATGATAAACCCTAAGCAAAAGTGGAAGTATGGTAAAGCTTATTAGTTCTTATGACATGGCATGTAAAGTTTATTTACAAATATTACGTCCATTTAGACATACATAAGATACGATCTCTTCAACAATGGCAGTAGGGGCATATGCTACTTCTATGCCATAGGGATGAGTGTGGAAAGAAATAAATAACACAACGTTGAAAATTAAAGGGTCTTGCTAAAAAGGGTTTTAAAAATATACACTAAACTGTGCCTTCCCAATATGAACAGTTTCCCAATTATCTTCAACATATGCTTCTGCTCCAGATATAACCAGATTGGGGCGGAATCTCATAGCATCCACAATTAGTGGCCGTCCATGTTCTGTAACACATTCCTGAGCATCTGTAAGAAAAAATAAGATTAGAAATGAGATATTTGCAGAATAAGCTGTTCAAGTACACATAGCTAATGTATCCAACATTAATAACATAAAAGTTTAATTATTGAATTTTAGATGAATAAAGAATCAAATAAAAGGGGAAAAATAAGAAAAGTTTGACAGTAATTGAATGCTCCATTACATGGAAAAAAAAAATTTTTTGAAACGAATTTTATGCAATTTTGTCCATTCAACTGAAATTGGTCAAATTTAATAATTTTAAGCAATTTTGGCCATTCAATGATACAGTTCTGTTTATGAGCAGCTACACTCCTAATACAGCTCAACAAGACTTGATGAAAGTGCTATCGGTTCACCAAATCCTGGAATCAAAACTCAAATGTTTTTTCAAGCTGTATGCAATGTTGTGAAAACCGGACTGGACAACAAACCAGAAAGAGAGATTCATGATTCGACCAGAGTTGAACTAGATGACGTAATAAATAATAATATTATTAAAAATTAATAAAATTAACATAACATATGACAATCTAACCTTCAGCTTAAACATAAACCCATCCTATCGTATATATCAAATATTCAAACTAAGAATAAGATGGAGGTTTAAAATCATACTTTACAAACAATATAATTCATATTTAATATAAAATTAGTTTACATATATATTTTTATATTGAATATAAATAATTTCTAATTTATGTTAAATGTTTAGATATAATTTAAACATATGGAAAGTATACAAAATTTATATTATAAAATTATATCTATAAATTCATGTTATATAAAAATAGATAAAAATTAAAATAAATCAATTTTTATATTATAAAATTAAATAAAATAAAAAATAATAGATATAAAATAAATATTATTCGAATTATTAAATTTTAATTAAAAAATATGTAGAAATATGCAGTGTATTTATAGTGAACTTGAGAACTTAACCTTAATTTTTTAGTTTCATATCACCTAAACACTATATGTTAGTATTGTTTTTGTCTGTATAAACTTTTTTGATTCAAATGAAAAAAGAAGTCACATGATAAGTTGGGTCATGTGATAAAACATAGTTGATAAAGTATTGTTGATGCTTATTTAACTAAAATATATAAGAGAAATATTTAATAATAAATTTATTAAATTATTTCATTTAATTAAATGCAAGCCAAACCGGTTCAAATTTAGCTAGGCTTAAACCACCTGGTTTTGCAAAACTAACGCCAGTTCTCCGGTTCAACCGCCAGTTCAAGCGGTTCTTGGGCGGTTCAATACTATCCTGATTTTATACATAAACCAAACTGGCCGACTGGCCTGTTCTCGATTGAACTGACAGATCCAATCAGGTTTTAATAACCTTGGTTGTATATATATATTATTTTCAAGCCTATAAACAGAATGCAAAACAAGTATGTACGTAAAAGGGTTGGATTAGCTCGAGTGACAGATAATTAGAGAGAGTCGCTTTAGATGGTTTTAACATATAAAACATCAGCCTTTCGATAACCTAGTTAGGAGAGTAGATATATTGGATTTGGCCTATGTTAAAAAAGATAGAGGTAGAACTAAAAAGACTTAGTTAGAAAATATTAGAAATGTAATAACCAAGCCTAGTTGTTCAAGTGAATCGGCCTATTACTGTAGCAGAAAGAGGAACAGTGACCAGAATTGCAGCCCGAGTGGCCGCATGCATGCGATCTGCTGTATGAGTTTGATCGTTGTTTTAAGTGGATAATCATGTGCTAGAGTGAAAACTAACGACTCCTCATGAGTAATATCTCTGTTTCACTCACTCCAGTAAGGGCAAAACATGTGAGAAGGTTTTAGATGAGAGAAATTAATAAAAAGGAAGATAAATGAGAAGAAATGTATGTTTTTTTCTTTCTTTTCATTTTTGTTAAATTGTGAAAGTTTCCTTGATATAAACTTAAGAAAGGAGTAAATGCTTCATTTGAGTGCAGCGGAAGAAACTTTAAAGAGAAAGGGGAAGAATTTTGAGAGAAAGGAAGGAAATTGAAAGAATGTCATCGAGGTATTCTGATCAAATTATTTTTTATTTAAGATTAATTAATTCTCAATAATTTAGAAATTAATCGTAGATCGATGTAAATTCATGTGTAAGATAGTTTTATAAAATTTGAAAAGTTGATGCAATAAAAAAAAGAGAGAATTGGAGTTGAAGTTCTTCCACTTTCTGATGGTAGAAGAAAGGGTAAGTGAGAAAGTTGTTGATTTTTTTATAGAAGAGAAATTTATATAATTTCATTCCTCTCATTTAAAGAAATGATTTTGACAGGCAAAAGTGACCCTATTGCACGAAGGAGAAATCCTGAAGCAAATAAGAGATTCAGGTAAATTTTTTTATATATGTTACTTAAGTATTTAGATGAGATTAATGATAACTAGAGATAAAGAAATAATACTAGTTTATGTAATTGTGAATGACATTTTAGATTTTTTTGCACTAAAGGAAGGCTAATTCAAGGAAGAAAGAATTTGAAAGGAATTTAAGCAAGAGAATAATTAAAATGGGTAATTCCAATTGTACTATAACAATTCCAAATTCCTTTTATGTTATTTTAATTTCTTGTACTTTATTGAAATTATTGCATATTATAGCATTATGTTGATTGAATGGTTAGTGTATATAATTAACTAAGAAGAATAAACGAAATGAAAATAAAAATGTGAAATATTCGCTATATGACTCTTATAAGATATTGTAACATGTCTAAACTACTTGATATAGTTAAATGTTAAATATAAAATCAACTTGAGATTGACTGAATTACTGAGGTTTATGGTGTAATATAATGTATGTATATATATAAATAAAATGTACTTACATACTACTATAATATGTGAAGAAAATATAAATAAACTAAATGATGATATATATGAAAATGAATATGAAAGTATCAAAATAAGGAAAAGGTGCATGCATGAAAATACAGGAGTTTACCCTCTTATTGTACTGGCTAGAGACGCAATGTACTCGAGCACGTTAAATGCAAATGGAAATAGTTCTACATTTATTGGTACAAATTTTTAAACAGTTCTCCTGTACTAAATGAATAAAGAATAATTGGAAAATAAAAAATGAATAAAGGTTATTTGAAAAGGATTTTTTTTTTTTTTTTTTTGAAAAGGAATATGCTATTTGATAAATATATAAAAAAGAATTTATATCATATGAAATGAATATGATATATATATATATATATATATATATATATATATATATATATATATATATATATATATATATATATATATATATATATATATATATACTGCAAAAGAAAGTCAAATGAATATGAATATTTATGAAATTGCAAGAAGGGAGAGAGATGATCTTCCTGTTGCAAGTGAATGTAACTTCTTTTCATTCATTTCTCCATCATCTTATACAAATAAAAAAACAATTGTTTTAGCTACGACATAGGCGATGTGGGCAATGTGTTGTTCGGTTTGATTTTTACTGTAGTCGTATATATATATATATATATATATATATATATATATATATATATATATATATATATATATATATATATATATATATATATATATATATAATCCGAACAACCTGTAATGAAAGAATATTCAGAAGTGTTTTTAAATGATTTGTCAGGATTACCACCAGAAAGAGAGATGGAATTCACTATCGATTTATTACTTGGTTCAAAACCAATAGCAAATGCACCTTACATAATGACGGTTAAGGAATTGCAAGGGCTAAGAAATCAGATAAATGATTTATTAGGCCAAGTTCCTCGCCATGGGGAGCTCTAATGTTGTTTGTCAAAAAGAATGATGAGAGTTTCAGAATGTGCATTGATTACACATAATTAAATAAGCTCATAGTTAAAAATAAGTACCCATTGCCTGGAATTGATGACTTATTTGATTAGCTTGTGGGAGCTGCAATTTTATCTAAAATTGACTTGTGTTTGGGATATCATCAGTTGCACATTAAGGAGGATGATATTGCTAAAACTACTTTCAAAATAAGATATGGTCATTATGACTTTCTAGTGATGTCATTTCGGGTGATGAGTGCTCCAACTGTATTTATGGATCTAATGAACAGAATTTTCAAATATTTTTTGGATATATTTGTGATCATATTTATAAATGACACTTTTTTTATTCAAGAAATGAAGAAAGCCATTCAAATTATCTGCATGCTGTGTTGCAAACACTTAAGGAGAATAAATTGTACACTAAATTTTTAAAATGTTAATTATGGTTGAAAAGTATAAATTTTCTTGGGCATGTAATTAGGGCTGAAGGTAATTTTATGGATCAGAATAAAATCAAAGCTATTGTTGAATGCCCAAGGTCTACTATAGTTTCAAAAGTGAGAAGTTTTCTAGTTCGTGTTGGTTGTTACAATAGATTTGTAAAGCGATTCTCTCATATTGCAATGTCGTTATCCAAATTAACTCAAAAGACAATAAAATTTTAATGAGATAATCAGTGTGAATAAGCTTTCCAAAAATTGAAGAATTGCAAAATGATTAAAGCTGAGCAGTAAAATCCAGTTGATCAATTGAACCTTTATCAATTCCCGAGTGGAAATGGGATGATATTGCAATGGATTTTGTAATTGGATTAAACAAGTCAAGACAGAGTCGGGATGTTATTTGGGTTGTTATAAATCGATTGACAAAGTCTGCTCATTTCTTATCAATCAAAAAAATAGATTAAGTAGAAAAATTAACAAAGATATATGTTAATGAAATTGTAATATTGCATGAAGTTCCAAAATCTATAGTCTCTTACAGAAATGCTTGATTCACTTCTAAACTGTTAAAAAAGATTCAAGAAGCTTTGGGTATCATATTGACTTTCAGAACTTCATTTCACACACATAAAGATGGGCAATCAGAAAGAATAATTCAAACTTTAGAAGATTCACTTTGATTATGTGTATAAAATTTTGATGGAAATTGGGAGATCCATTTACCTTTAATTAATTTGCATAAAATAACAATTTTCAATCCAGCATAGGAATGACACCGTATGAAGCTCTCTATGAAAGAAAGTGCAGAACAACTTTATGTTAGGCAGAAATAGGTGAAAAGAAAATACTTGGTATTGAACTAGTGAATGATGCTACTAATAAGATTAGATTGATCAAAAAGATTAAAAACAATGCATGATAGGCAGTGAAAATATCATGATGCAAAGCACAGACCAATAGAATTTGAAGTTGGTGAATTTATTTTTAATAAAGTCAGTCTAATGAAAGGTGTGCAACATTTTGGAAAAACAAGGAAAATGAGCCCATGTTTTTGTCCTTTGGAAATTATTGAGAGGATTGAAAATATGGTCTACAAATTGGATCTATTAGTGCATATACAGGAAATACACAATGTTTTTTATATATATGTGCTTCAAAAATATATATCAGATGAGTCAAAGAGAATCAAGTCAAAATCAATTGAATTGCAGCCTAATTTGAAATATATTAAGGAACCTGAAAGATACCGGAATATGATGTGAAACAATTGAAGAATCAGGAGGTACCATTTATAAAGATTTTATAGAAGCATGAACCTGAAACAGATGCCATCTGGGAGAAAGAATCATAAATGAGAGTTCAATATTCACATCTATTTCTCTAAGATATGCCTATTTTATTCTTGCTGTTAAATTTCGAGGAAGAAATTTTTTAAGAGGGGAGATTGTAATAACCGAGCTTGGCCAGTTAAAGTGATAACAGAAAGCGGAACAACGAGCAGAACCGCGATTCGAGCGGCCGTGTGCATGTATGCATTATCCTGGACATGTTGAATCGCTGTTTTAAGTGGATAATCACGTGCTTGAGTGAAACTAACAACTCTTTGTGAGTGATATCTCCATTTCACTCACTCCTGTAAGGGAAAAACGCATGAGAAAGTTTCAGACGAGAGAAATCGATAGAGAGGAAATGAGAAGGTATTTTCTTTTTTCTTTTTTCAATTTTGTTAAATTGTGAAAGATTCCTCCGTGATATAAACTTAAGAAAGGAGTAAATGTTTCATTTGAGTGCAACATAAGAAACTTTAAAGAGAGAGGAAAATTTTTGAGAGGAAATGGAAAGAAATTTGAAGAATGTTAACGAGGTATTCTGATTAAATTATTTTTTATTTAAGGTTAATTAATTCTTAATAATTTTAGAAATTTATGGTAGATCAATGTAATTTTATGTGTAAGATAATTTTATAACTTCAACTGGCTAAGATAGACCAACATATCGTTGATGTGCAATTCCCATAAATTTTTTTTTGAGAACTATTATGCCAAAAACTATTGCATTTCCTATTGTATAGAAAGTTACTCTGCTTAACCAAAATAATACAAAAAGCTCAGTATTACCTAGATGTTTTCCAAAATGGATTGATATAAGAGCTTATTTGTTGCTTGAAGTTAGAAAAAAATTTGAAAGATAGAGAAATTTATTAAATCCATCATTAAAGTTGATGTATTTGTATACAAATATTTATTCAAATGTGCAAAACTATCAACTCTCCCTCATATGTGATGATTTCATTTTTACAAACAAAATGAGTAAAAATAAAATCATCATATTTTAAACCATGTTTCCCATCTACAATCAAACAGATGAACCTGATCATATTTTAGCTGCTTTTCTCCTATAATATGGAAAGATAAGTGAAATCATTGCCTTCATCAATAACTCATGCAATGCTGATAAATATAGATGATTTAATAAACACATAAAATTATGTGAAATCAGAGAGAAACCAACATACTCAATCTTAAACGATCATTGAGATCATCGAGGCTCCCTTCAGAAATCAGTAAAAACTGCGCTTCATTAGTAAAGTTTAGTTGACTTTGCACATCTCTGCATAGTCTATTATCAGCCTTGCGCACACAAGAACGATGCATTGAACTTGCACACCTCACAAAGGTACAGGGGTGTGAAATTGCTCGAGCGAACCACTCGTTAACTTCATTTCCATACATATACACTAAATATCTTGTAGACAGAAAAAAAAAAAAGCATATTAAGTTCAAATTATAGTTGAATTGACAAATAGAAGCTTTATGCAAACCTGCAATTATGTTTTATAATGAAGAATTCGAAGGATGCTATGATATGAATACTTGAAAGATAAGGGAAAAGCTTATGGAAACATATATTATATACATACATACATCATATTCATGTAGTTTGAAGGCCGTTTTTTTTTTTTTCACGACCAAAGTTATTTGAGAATTAAGCTTGACATATAAAATTGAACCAGATATATTTTTCCTTATAACTAATGATTATTGTTTTTCCGTAAAAGATAATTGATTTATTGATGGCAAAAAACGAAACACTCGAGACATAAAAAAAACAGATGATAATAGAATGGTTGCAAACCCAGGAAGAAACGTTGAGTATTGATGGTAGATCAACAATTAAATTTACATCAAAATTCATGCAAAAATCAACCCCAAATAATTGGGGAGATGCTACTGAGGATGATTATAGCATTAGAATAAGCATGATTAGCAGTACAGGCAATAGCAATAAACATTTGAGTGATCAATAGTGAATTAAATAATAGTGGTGGAGGTGGTAGCAATGACAGTTGTAGTTGAAAAAGTCACTAATTGTAATAGTAAGTTAGTAACCACAGGAAACAAAATCTTTCCCATACAAGGGAAAGACTGTCGATTAACCACTCCCTAGACTCAACAATGGTTGGAGCCTAACGCACAAGATAAATACTTTAAATAGTAGTGACAGTAGTTGAGCAGTAGCAAAAACTAAAGTAGAAATAGCACTAGTAGGATTAGCCATTGGAGTAGTAGTAGCAGAGATGTAGCAGTAAGGATTACCCCTGATTTACTTTATTGTAAAAAAGTAAAAATTTATTATTTGCTTTTAATGATTTATATAACATATTAGATACTAAGAGGGTAAAATTGAATATATAAGCCAACCAAACAAAGAGGTAGGAAAAGTAAATATTTAATTCAATTGATGAAGTTAAGTATGAAAATTAAAAAGTGTTTTTATTAGAAGAGGATATTTAACAAAGGTAGATGAGATATGTCAATAAGCATTTCAATGAAGATTGTGAGAACACGATTGACTTAAGTTACCTTAGCACCCTAAATGATAATAGAGATTTTTGTTTTTAAATAGAGGTGCTAAGGTCACTAAAGTCAATGTCATAGTAAAACCGAAGTTATAGAAGCCTTAAAGAAAATGAAGTGTGGAAAAGCGGTTGGACCTAATGATATTCCAATAGAGGTATGAAAATGCTTAGGAGATGAAGCAATTTTTTGGCTTACAAAACTTTCAATATTATTTTGAAGACTAAAAAGATGTCAGAAGAGTGAAGAAAAAGTGTGTTGATTCCTATTTTTAAGAAGAAAGGTGATGTATAAGAGTGTGTGAATTATAAAAGGATTGAGTTTGTTGCGGACTGGAAAATTCGTGGTGGGGTAGAGAGATATACTCATATACTTTAGTGTTCTAGCTTTGTATGAAGATCCAACACACAAATAGATAAGAGAGAGAGGTACAACATTTAGAAAAACCACCATAATTTTTACGTGGCAACCCCTAAAAAAGAGAGAAAATCACAGGGTCTAACCCAGTTTGAATGAACCCACTAGTATTTGTAATTGATTACAAATGATAGCCTTCCTGAGGGGAAGATGTTGGCTCAATATAACAAATATACATCATATAGAGCATGTTACATAGTTGGAGAATGACGTGATACTTGTTCTAAATAAAATGTTATTCTGTTTATTTGGTTGGCATGCCCATAATTAGATGATGATGATCAGAAGGACTGCAAGTGGCAGGTGACGGAGGTTGGAATAACCGTAGTCGGACGACAACAGTCGAAAGAACCGTAGTTGGCGGACGACAATGGTCAGAAGGACCGTAGTTGGACGACAGTGATCAGAAGGATTGTAGTCGGGTGACGGTGGTCGAAATGACCATAGTCAGGCAATGGTTGTTGGAAGGACCATCAATGTCTACCAAGTGGAGGTTTGACGATGATGGTCCGAAAGAGACACAGCAGTGGCGGCTTGGTGGCGCAGATTTGTTGTCGGTGATGTTGGGGGAGCTCCTGAAGCTCCAAGATTCCTCATGCCTCAAAGCTTTTCTCTTCTTCCTCTTCTTCCTTCCTTCCTATTTTCTCTTCCTCCCTCTGGTGAAGAATGAGGAGTCAATTTATAATTTTTTTGGAGTGGCGTGCCCGTAAATATGAAGAAGATCAAGGGCGTGTTGGGAGTGTTCTATCAGATGGCTCATAGTGATCCCCTTGATCATGGAGCGTTGATCAAGCATTAATGTGCTCAAATGATGTCAAAATTAGGTGATCTTGGTCTCGTTGGATTCATCTCATCGAGTCGCTCAATTCGACTATAAGCATGTCATATTTGGATATCATTTGATCATCTAATTAGTGTTTTGAAGCTTTAAAATAAGCTTTGATCCTTTGATTTGGAACCATTTGGACTCGGATTGGATCAAATTTGGTGTCGTTGGATTCGTCACTTTAAGATGTTCAATTCGACTATGAGCTTGCTGAAATCAGAGTTCAAATGATACCGAATTTAATTTTGAAAATTTCTAATTCATATTTGCATCGAGATTTGCGCCCGATCTAGGCAATTTTTTTGTGACGTATCAAAGTTAGTGTGTCATACTTTAAAACTATGGGAGAGTGTTACTGAGCATATGTTACAACGTGATACTATTTTTTCTCAAAATCAATTTGGATTCATGCCGGGTAGGTCTGCTATGGAAGCTATACATTTATTGAGAGGTTTGATGGAGAAGTATAGAGAGAATAAAGAGGATCTATATATGATATGTATTGATTTAGAGAAAACATAAGGTAAAATTCCACGAGAAATGCTCTGGAAAGTTCTAGAAAAGAAAAGGAGTTAATAATGTTTATATTCAAGTCATTAAATATATGTATGTAGGAGTTGTTACTTGTGTTCAAACACAAGGTGGTTTGACCAAGTATTTTCTAATTTCGGTTGGATTACATTAAGGATCAACGTTAAGCCCGTATCTTTTTGCTTTAGTAATGGATATTCTTACTAAACATTTATAAGAGGATGTTCTATTATGTATGATTTTGATGATGATATTCTTCTTGTTGATAACTAGAGAGGGAGTTCAAAGAAAACTTGAATTATGGAGGTCAACCGTAGAGTCTAAAGGTTTTCGTTTGAGTAGATCTAAAACCGAATACATGGAGTATAATTTTAGTAATAGATTTAATAAGGGGATTATGACTTTGGGCGAACAAGTCATTAATAAGAGTACGCATGTTAGATATCTTGGGTCTATTATTCAAAGTGATGGTCAAATAGATGGGGATATTATTATTAGAATTCAAGTTGAACGGTTTAAGTAGAGTAATGTATCGAGCCTTCTGTGTGATAGAAAAGTACCCCTAAAATTTAAAGGGAAATGCTATAAGATGATGGTGATACCGGCAATGCTTTATGATGCAAAATGTTGGCCATTAAAAAGAGAAGCATAAAGTTAAGAGTTGCAGAGATAAGGATGTTCAGGTGGATGAGTGGCTTCACTCTTAGAGACAGAATGCGAAACAAGAATGTACGTGAAAAGGTTGGAGTAGCTCCAATGGCAGATAAGATTAAAGAGTTGCCTTAGATGGTTTGTACACATAAAAGTCAACCTTCCTGTAAAACCCGCAAAATGCTATTATAGGATGTCGCACGCTTTTCAAAGCGCCGCGACGAGGTTTAAGTAAAATTTTCAAGGTTATCGGAATGCAACGAAATTAATTTTAGAAAATCCTATGCGAAATTCTGATCGTTTTGGTATATAGAAGTTATACCAAATTTTGCCTAATTAGAGAGTTATTATTTTTAGAAGTCTTTAAATGCCGATTTTACTCCTCTTTAATATTAAGGCCGAAATAGAGTAAGTAAGGGCATTTTGGACTTTTAGCAAAACCTTTTCTCCCTTAATAGGCAAACCGAAACTCTCCCCCTCCCATTTCATGTGTGACGACCGAATCGAGCGGAAGAAAGGGCGGACGGGCGGACGGCGTGGCTTCCGCGAGGGCGTTCCGGCGGCGATCTTCCGGCGAGAACTTTACGTCAAATCGAAGAGGACGACGAAAGGATTACTCCGGTATGATTATCTTCAAGCAAATCTTTCTAGATTTCAAGGAAATTGAGAACGAAACTTTTAGGGTTTTGTAAAAATTTTGTTTTCTTTCGTAATTTCTTCACGAAATCCTTAAGAAACGTTCAGAGGAATATTTTAACGTTAAAAGTAAAGAAATTTGAGGAAATTTTAGAGATTTGTAAATTAAGGTTTTTCTTAGATTTTTAATTTTGAGGAATCCTTTTTACAAATGTTGTTCCTAAGGATATTAAAAATGTTTTTGAAGACATAAATTTAGATTTTTGATGAAAATTTTATTTTTATAATTATTTTGATTATTTTAATCCGAAAATTATATTATTATTATTATTATATGTTAAGAATCAATTTAGAATCAATATTCTAGTGAAATGGAGGATTTATGATTTTCTAAAATTTTAGTAATTATTAAATCCGAAAATTTATATTATTTTAATTAAAAATCTATTAAGCATTTTAATAGATAGTTAAATGGAATCAAATGGGTTTAACTTTAGGCTTAGAATTAACCTTAATGAAATTAGGAATTATGTGACATGTTTATTTTATTTCTAGGTTGTGATCTTTAAGGGTGGAGATAAGGATCTTATTGAAGCGACGAATCGTGCTTAAAACTTGAGGTAGGTGTTTAAAAACAGTTAAAATTATAAATGCTTTAATTCTTTAGTTCATTTATAATTCATGTTTTTATTCAATTGAATTATGTTTTAAATTCAGTAACTTTTGTAAGTTTATGTCTTTTATTTGATTTCATCTTTTGTTATGCATACGAATCATATAAAGAGACATATTTGGGCATGAAATTTATATGAAAGTTTATGGAAGGAATTTTATTGAAAAAGAAAGAATTAAGGGAATAGTAACCTTTCATGTTTGCATGTTGATCCGGATGTACCCAAATGGTAAAGGAGCTCTTACGAGCATTGGTAAAGGAAGGTTCTTATGAACCTATGGTAAAGGAAAGTTCTTATGAACTTATGGTAAATGAATTTGGTCACTATTTGACTGCGTACCTGATCAATACGAAATGGGGTACATTCGGGACGGGTGATTCATTAAGCATACATAATCTGCACTTTGCATTTCATATGAATAAGATTAAGAAAAGAAAAGAAAGGAAATGCTTATGTAAAAGAGAATGTTATTGCTTTAAGACATGTTTAAAGAATCAGTTTCTAATTAAAATAGTTTTATTTCAGCAATTTATAAAATTAATTGTATTATGAACTACCTGCTGGGCTTTAGCTCATTCCTCGTTTTGGAAATCTTTTTTAGGAGAAAAGTAATGGCTGCACGACGACCTTACATGTATCGTCGTAGAGGACCTCAAGATGAAAGGTTCCATTTATTTTATGTTTTAAGTCTAAGGTTTGAGTTAGTATCTGAGTATGAACAGTATGTAGAGTTTATGTAATGTTGACTCAAAAGTTTTTATTGGTATTGAGATAATCTGAACTGTTTGGGACTATCTGTATTTGATGTTGTTTTAGTGGCTCTTTCTTATTTATGGATAATATTTATGTACTGATGTTATTTATCTAATGAATTTGATTTATGTTTCTAATGCTCTTCCGTACGATCGGGCTAGCCGGGCCAGGTCGTTACAAGAGCATTAGAAACATAAATCAAATTCATTAGATAAATAACATCAGTACATAAATATCATCCACAAATAAGAAAGAGCCACTAAAATAATATCAAATACAGATAGTCCCAAACAGTTCAGATTATCTCAATACCAATAAAAACTTTTGAGTCAACATTACATAAACTCTACATACTGTTCATACTCAGATACTAACTCAAACCTTAGAATTAAAACATAAAATAAATGGAACATTTCATCCTGAGGTCCCTTACGACGATACATGTAAGGTTGTCGTGCAGCCATTACTTTTCTCCTGAAAAAGATTTCCAAAACGAGGAATGAGCTAAAGCCCAGCAGGTAGTTCATAATACAATTAACTTTATAAATTGCTGAAATAAAACTATTTTAATTAGAAACTGATTCTTTAAACATGTCTTAAAGCAATAACATTCTCTTTTACATAAGCATTTCCTTTCTTTTCTTTTCTTAATCTTATTCATATGAAATGCAAAGTGCAGATTATGTATGCTTAATGAATCACCCGTCCCGAATGTACCCCATTTCGTACTGATCAGGTATGCAGTCAAATAGTGGCCAAATTCATTTACCATAAGTTCATAAGAACTTTCCTTTACCATAGGTTCATAAGAACCTTCCTTTACCAATGCTCGTAAGAGCTCCTTTACCATTTGGGTACATCCGGATCAACATGCAAACATGAAAGGTTACTATTCCCTTAATTCTTTCTTTTTCAATAAAATTTCTTCCATAAACTTTCATATAAATTTCATGCCCAAATATGTCTCTTTATATGATTCGTATGCATAACAAAAGATGAAATCAAATAAAAGACATAAACTTACAAAAGTTACTGAATTTAAAACATAATTCAATTGAATAAAAACATGAATTATAAATGAACTAAAGAATTAAAGCATTTATAATTTTAACTGTTTTTAAACACCTACCTCAAGTTTTAAGCACGATTCGTCACTTCAATAAGATCCTTATCTCCACCCTTAAAGATCACAACCTAGAAATAAAATAAACATGTCACATAATTCCTAATTTCATTAAGGTTAATTCTAAGCCTAAAGTTAAACCCATTTGATTCCATTTAACTATCTATTAAAATGCTTAATAGATTTTTAATTAAAATAATATAAATTTTCGGATTTAATAATTACTAAAATTTTAGAAAATCATAAATCATCCATTTCACTAGAATATTGATTCTAAATTGATTCTTAACATATAATAATAATAATAATAATATAATTTTCGGATTAAAATAATCAAAATAATTATAAAAACAAAATTTTCATTAAAAATCTAAATTTATGTCTTCAAAAACATTTTTAATATCCTTAGGAATAACATTTGTAAAAAGGATTCCTCAAAATTAAAAATCTAAGAAAAACCCTAATTTACAAATCTCTAAAATTTCCTCAAATTTCTTTACTTTTAACGTTAAAATATTCCTCTAAACGTTTCTTAAAGATTTCGTGAAGAAATTACGAAAGAAAACAAAATTTTTACAAAACCCTAAAAGTTTCGTTCTCAATTTCCTTGAAATCTATAAAGATTCGCTTGAAGATAATCATACCGGAGTAATCCTTTCGTCGTCCTCTTCGATTTGACGTAAAGTTCTCGCCTGAAGATCGCCGCCGGAACGCCCTCGCGGAAGCCACGCCGTCCGCCCGTCCGCCCTTTCTTCCGCTCGATTCGGTCGTCACACATGAAATAGGAGGGGGAGAGTTTCGGTTTGCCTATTAAGGGAGAAAAGGTTTTGCTAAAAGTCCAAAATGCCCTTACTTACTTTATTTCGGCCTTAATACTAATGAGGGGTAAAATCAGCATTTAAAGACTTCCAAAAATAATAACTCTCTAATTAGGCAAAATTTGGTATAACTTCTATATACCAAAACGATCAGAATTTCACATAGGATTTTCTAAAATTAATTTCGTTGCATTCCGATAACCTTGAAAATTTTACTTAAACCTCGTCGCGGCGCTTTGAAAAGCGTGCGACATCCTATAATAGCATTTTGCGGGTTTTACAATTCTCCCTCCCTTATAAAAATTTCGTCCTCGAAATTTAAGACAAGCTTAAGAAAACATACCTTAGTCAAATAGGTGAGGGTAGGTCTCCCTCATCTCTGATTCTTTCTCCCAAGTGGCATCCTTCTCAGAACTGTGCTTCCAAAGCACCTTAACAAAAGGAATTGCTCTGTTCCTCAATTGCTTAACCTCAAAGTCAAGAATCTTCTCTGGTTCATTAACAAAAGTCAAGTCAGGTTGAATGTCTACCACATCTGTACTAATCCTCTAAGTTTCATCTGAAATATATTTCCTTAAGGAGGAAATATGAAACACATTATGTACTCCACTCATATGTGCTGGTAGAATCAACCTATAAGCCACCTTTCCAATCCTTTCTGAAATCTCAAAAGGGCCTACAAATCTGGGACTCAGTTTTCCTGCCTTGCCAAATCTCTTCACTCCCTTCATTGGACTGACTTTGAGAAATACAAATTCTCCAATATCAAATTCAACTGATCGGTGCTTAACATCATAATATTTCTTCTGTCTGTCTTGTACTGCCTTCAATCTATCTCTGATCAATCTGATCTTTTCTGTAGCATCATCAACCAGATCAGCACCAATTACCTTTCTTTCTCCTGTCACAGCCCAATTTAAAGGTGTCACCTTCTCCCATATAAAGCCTCGTATGGAGCCATACCGATACTTGCTTGGAAGTTATTGTTATAGGCAAATTCAATTAAAGGCACATATGCCTCCCACTTACCACCAAAATCCAGAACACATAATCTGAGCAAATCTTCTAAGGTCTGGATTGTTCTTTCTGACTGCCCATCTGTCTGAGGGTGGAAAGCTGTGCTAAAGGTAAGTCTGGTACCTAAAGCTTCCTGAACTTTCTTCCAAAATCTGGAAGTAAATCTCCCATCTCGATCTGACACTATTGTCTTCGGTACTCCATGTAATCTGACAATCTGATCAACATACAGACTTGCCAATTTCTCAACAGGATCAGACTGTTTGATAGGTATAAAATGTGCAGATTTAGTCAACCTATCAATAATCACCCATAAAGCATCATTTCCTCTTCTGGATCTAGGTAAGACAACCATAAAATCCATAGCAATGTCTTCCCATTTCCACTCAGGTATGGGTAAGGGCTGTAAAAATCCTCCTAGCTTCTGGTGCTCAGCTTTAACCATCTGACATGAAATACATTTGGATATTGTATCTGCTACACTTCTCTTCATTCCTGGCCACCAAAACACCTCCTTTAAATCCTGATACATCTTATTACTGCCTGGGTGAATGGTGTAACTGGAGTAATGAGCTTCTTGAAGAACTTCTTTCCTCAAATCATCCACATCTGGAATACACAATCTGCCTTTATATCTAAGCAATCCCTCACCATCAAGCTCAAAATCTTCAATGTGTCCCACACTAACCATATCTAGAATCTTATTAAAATCTGCATCAAGTGGCAAAGCTTCTCTTACCCTTTCTGGAAATGTTGACATAATTATAGTCTGATTCAACCTTATAATTTCTGCATCATTGGGCTGAACCACTGAAATCTCCAACTTCTCCAAATCTCTTATCAACTCCTGCTGCTGTGTAATCATCCAGTTTGCACTACCTGAATTCTTTCTGCTCAAAGCATCAGCAACCACATTTGCTTTGCCCGGATGATATTGAATATCCAACTCATAATCCTTTATGAGTTCTAGCCATCTCCTCTGCCTTAGATTCAATTCCTTCTGAGTGAAGATATACTTCAAACTCTGGTGGTCAGTAAATACTTCACATCTAACTCCATACAAGTAATGCCTCCAGATCTTCAAAGCAAAAACTACCGCTGCTAACTCCAGATCATGGGTTGAGTAATTCCTCTCATGATTCTTCAATTGTCTAGAAGCATAGGCAATGACTCTCCCATTCTGCATCAGTACACAACCCAACCCTTTATGTGAGGCATCACTGTAAAGCTGAAACCCATCTGTCCCTGAGGGAATAGTCAGCACTGGAGCAGTTATCAAACACTGCTTCAACCTCTGAAAAGCTTCCTCACACTGAGCTGTCCAATCAAACTTCACTGCTTTCTGAGTCAATCTGGATAGTGGCATTGCTATCTGTGAAAATCCCTCAACAAACCTCCTGTAGTAGCCTGCCAATCCCAAAAAGCTCCTAACCTCAGTCACTGTAGCAGGTCTTGGCCAGTCTGCTATTGCTTGCACCTTATGCTGATCCACAGATATCTTCCCCTTAGAAATCACATGCCCCAAAAATTTAACACTCTTTAACCAAAACTCGCATTTGGAGAACTTAGCATACAAGTCATTATCTTTTAAGGTATACAATACTGACCTTAAATGATTTGCATGCATCCTTTCATCTGGGGAGTACACAAGTATATCATCTATGAATACAATCACGAATAGATCTAAAGAAGGCTTGAAGATTCTATTCATGAGATCCATAAACACTGCAGGGGCATTTGTTAAGCCAAAAGGCATCACTGTAAACTCATAATGCCCATATCTGGTACTGAAAGCAGTCTTTGAAATATCCTCCTCTCTAATTCTGAGTTGGTGGTACCCTGACCTCAAATCAATCTTGGAAAACACTGAAGCACCCTCCAACTGGTCAAACAAATCATCTATCCTGGGAAGAGGATACTTGTTCTTCACTGTCAACTTGTTCAGCTCTCTATAATCTATACAAAGTCTCAGGCTTCCATCCTTCTTCTTCACAAACAATACAGGAGCACCCCAAGGAGAGGTACTAGGTCGGATGAAACCCTTCTCAAGCAACTCTTGCAGTTGCTCCTTCAACTCCTTAAGCTCCTTAATCGTCATTCTGTAAGGAGCTCTAGCAACAGGTTCAGCTCCTGCCACTAACTCAATAGAGAAATCTATTTCTCTACTTGGAGGTAAACCAGGTAGATCATCTGAAAATACTTCTGGGAATTCCTGAACAATTGGAATATCCTTCAACTCTCTTTCTTCTTTCTTCTCCTCCTTAACATAAGCCAAGAAGCCTTCACAACCTTTCTTTAACATCTGAAAGGCCTTCAAGGACGACACAATCACTGCAGATACTCCTCTATCCCCTTGAAATTTGAATTTCTCCTCTCCTGGCATACAGAACTTAACCTCCTTCTTATTACAATCTATAGTCACGAAATGGCAAGATAACCAATCCATGCCTAAGATTGCATCAAACTCAAACAAAGGCAATACAATCAGATCTGCTTCTAAACTCTTATCACAAATCTTCAAATTTAATTGACATTTCTGATTAGCTTCCATATGATTCCCATTAGGCATCAAAACTGATAGAGACTTCAACATAACTGTAGGAAGCAATTTAGCAGATCTAACAAATCCTTTTGAAACAAAGGAGTGTGACGCTCCAGTATCAAAAAGGATTCTAACGAGTCTATCGCACATAAGGAGTGTCCCTAAACATAAACAAGTGCAACATTCATTCACAAAACATGTCATTCATTATTTGTTCATTTCATTTTCATTCATTGTTCATTTCAATTTTAATTTCAATTTCATATAAAAATAATTCATTGCAATTAATTAAACTACGCACCTGTAACCACATCAGGAGACCCCTTAGCTTCTTGCTGGGACAGTCCATAGACTCGTGGCTGAACATTCTGACGAGTTTGACCTTGAGAAGGAACAGAAGCCGTAGACTCCACAGCTCTTGGTCTACCAGCTGTCCTCTGAGCATTATTGCCTGACCTCACATCTGTAGTAGATCGTTGTCCCAAAAGAGGACAAAACTTTGCCATGTGCCCAGGCTGATGGCACCAGTAACAAGTGTTAGTGCCTGAGAGGCACTCTCCCTTATGCACTCGCCCACACTTACTGCACAGCGTAGCAGTTGAAGCACTGCTATCAGAACCACTGGATCTGGGCTTCTTCCAAGTAGAAGCTCCTGACTGCAAAGACTGAGTCATCTGGGAAGGCTTTGACCTGCCCTCCATCTTTCTCTTCTGAAAATCCCTTCTCTTCTGAGTTACCAGCATATCCATTTCTATCCTTCTTGCTCTCTCCACTAAGACAGAGTAATCCTCAATTCCAAAAGGAATGAGAGGCTGTCTAATCACATCTTTCAATCCATTCAGGAATCTGTTGTACTTCTCTTCAGCATCAGGTATCAGGTGTGGGGCATACCTGGATAACATTGTGAACTCTGCCTCGTACTGAGAAACAGATCGGTCTCCCTGAACCAATCTGTTGAACTTGTCCTGCATCTGTCTCCTGGCTGACTTAGGTACATACCAATCTCTGAATACCTTCACAAACTCCTCCCAGTCGACTTGGCTGCTTGGTCTTCCTCCAAAAATTTGTTCTGACTGACTCCTCCACCACCTCTCAGCCTCACCATCAAATGCATAAGCAGCCAATGTCACCCTCCTTTCCTCAGGGCAAGACATGCCCTCCAGGATCTTCTCAATCCGCATCAGCCAGTCTTCTGCTTCTATAGGTCCGCCACCTGAAAACAGTGGAGGCTTCATATCCTGAAACAGCTTCAGGTTCCTATCCATAGGCCGACCTCCACCTCCACTGCCACTGACCTGATTTTGGGAAGTCCGAATCATCTGAGTCATCGCTTCCATCATCTGACCAAATGACTCCATAGTATTATTCCTCTGAGGTTCAGCTACTTCTGGTAGCTCCCTCCCTTCCTCCATATTAATGTCATCAGTGGCATTCAGCTCAGGGTTCATACTTCTGAGATAAAACACATCAATTATAAGTCACAAATAATCATAAAATTACACTTCCTACATATTCTAAGACTCAATCAATCATCCTATAGGCTCTTTCATTGATCAGTATTAAACCTTTGCTCTGATACCACTCTTGTAACGACCCGGCCCGGCTACCCCGATAATATCGGGCTAGCCGGGCCGGGTCGTTACACTTCCGATGACCCAGTTAAGAGAGTACATGCATTGGATTTAGTCTATGTTAAAAAAGATAAAGGTAGATCTAAAAAGACTCAGCTAGAAAATATTAGAAATGATTTTTTTTATTAAATTTAAATGAGAATTTGACTCTTAACATAACACAATGGGAGAAAAAAAATTCAAGCAGTCAACCCCACATGGTGAGATAAAGGCATGATACTGTTGTTGTTGTAGAAGAGTATATTGAACAATTGGAGTTCAAATTATGGGGAAGGTTGCCAAGATACTAGGTCCCAACTCAAAGAGAACCCTAATAAGAAGTAGGCTTAGGAAGATAAAAACAGTTCACCTTGACATAGATCACTATTAGGCTAGAAAAATTACTAAAAAAATATCCTTCCACTGTGAGATTAAAGGATGGTTGCTTAAACAAACTATCTTCAGCTTCAATTTGAGCAGGGCAAAGCATACATCTAAGTTCTGATTTTGGCTAGAAAAAAAGTGAATTTAAAGCATTTTAAAATAACAATAACCGTGGTAAAGTTTTCAAAATAAAGTAGCCCTTGAAAATATTAGAAATACGCACCTTTCTCCATACACATTCATCTCCTCCAAAAGACTAGACGACAAATCCTTTTGAAGAGAAATTTGAAGTGTGTCTTTGCAAAATTGTGATTCTAAATGAAGACTCTCTTGTTCTAGGTCGAAAAATGTGTGAATATGACACAACCTAGGAACCTGCGTGTGCACAAATAATTGATTCCCCAAGTTAATAATTTGAACAGAATTTATGCAAATCTTTAATAAGAAAACAAAAAGATTTTCTAGCATGCTCCTTTAGCTATTCCACTAAATTGTACTACCAACGGGGTCTACAAACTTCCAATGATACAGAATTTACAACCTAAAATAGTCATTAAGATTTTCTCAAGCAACCCATTCATTGACAGGATTTTCCTCCATGTTCGTTCTCTTATGAAAATATGCTTCTGCCATGATGCATGAATCGAGTCATTAAGTTCTCTGTCCAGCAAAATAGGAAATAACTGATTCCAACAATTTTGGAAAAAACTAAAATCATTGCGATATTCATTCCATCCCCACTAGAGATCTAAGAAAATCCCACACAAACAGTGGACAGGATCCTGTAGGTAACGATAGTGAATTCTGAAAAACAGGCACTTCTATGGAGTTCTTCTGTTGTGTCAGACACGACATGCAAGAACTCCAGGACATCTAAATGGCATTTTGCGCGTATGTTTTTTAAATTTTTAGGGAAAAACATTTCTTGGAAACTTTTGAACACTTGAACATTTCTTAGACAACTATTGGACACAACTTGGCACGTTTACAATATTTAAAGATAATACGTATTTCATATTATGAGAGCCAAGACTTACATTTAAAAGTCCAATGACATAATAAGAACTATAGTTTAAAAAGATTTTTAATCATCACGGAAGAGATTCTTTACTTATAATAATTAAACTAATTTATTAAATGTCATGTACCTGTTTGTATCCAATGTTTTTCAAGAATTGTTGTCTCGTTTTGTGTTCCATATCCATGCATCATAGATTGTAGGCAAAAAGAACATAGTTTTGGTTATGGAAATTTACAAAATAAAACCTTTTGCACATTTTGAAAAGTTGGGGTACATTCCTTTTTTTTTTTTTGGGTTGGGGGGAGGGGGCAGGGGTGGGGAGGTTTACTTAGAAGTTGTTCACACTGCAATAGTACAAATCATCTAGCAGTCGGATCAGTGGATCCATAGTGTAATTATATATACTACCCTGTCCCGCTTAAGAAATGAGCAATCAGCAGCAGCAGCTGTTGAATAAAGAATCCTATTCAGCCATTCCTTTCTACCTATGTTGCATCGATATGGATACGGCGACTCAGATACAACACGATACAGATACGGGACACAACAATTCTTAAAATACAGGATACATGTACGGTGCGAACACCGCATTATAATTTATAAATCATATATAAAAATTAAGAAATCAAAGCATAATATTTGAAATTACAAAAAAAATTGACAAAAACATCATTTGTAACCTTGTAGCTTATAATATCAATATATAAGTAAGCATTAAATGTCTAGTACAACAACAAAAGCATAAACATAAATTGTCTAAGACATGAAGTTTCAACTATTCAATAGAAGGAATGATATGATTAGCTTCTTCAGTGGTTTGTTTTTTAACCTCTATATCATATATCTTCAATAAATATCATAGCTTCTAATTCAGGCTCATCAAGTGAAAGATTAGTAATTTCTAATATTCTCATATCATCAAGAAACTCAAATTCATCTTGGAAATGAGAGAATCTTGCTCGCAGCCACAGAAGTAAATACAACACGTTTTTTTTTTTTTTTTTCTTTTTGTTTTTCAACAGACACGTGTATCGGATATATGTGTCCTTTGAAATTAAAGAGTATTTTACTTGAATACGGCTTTGGCGTATCTGACACATATCGGTGGTGTATCAGATGCGTATCCGTGTATCGGTGTATCATATATAGCATGTCTTCATAAATATGTGTATCTGATGCGGACATCGGCACGAAGATCTGGCGCATCTATCACAGGAGGCGTCGTAAATCGACGGTTCTAATTTAAGTTGTCATTTATGAATTATTTTCTGCATTTTAGCTTCTATTTTATGTTATTTTCTATTTCACCCCTAGGTTAATTTATTTGAGTGTTGTAGACCAATGGGCATTTTTGTAATTTTCTATTTTCTCATGTTATGGCCTATAAATAAGGGCCTTAAGCTATTGTAATGGGGGGTTGATTAATATGAAAAAATTTGTTTTCCACAATGTGTTCTTTTCTTCTTGAGAGAGGACAAGAGTGAGATTCCATTGGAGAGGAATCGAAGTTGTCATCAACCGCAGGATGGGTCTGGGCTCGTGAATTAAAGTCCTTTGGAGAAGGGCAAACGAATCACCCGTCAGTCTTCGGAAGAGTCCAAAGGCTCGCGGTTTTATTGTCTCCTTTTGATTTTATTTTCTCCTTTTCGTTTTTTTATCTTCGATCTTCTTTCTTTCGTTTTTATCTTTTCTCTAATTGTTTTTCCATCGTCTTCATCCTCCACCCATTTAGCCGCCGGTTTCCTCCACATTCCCATCCAAGCCGCCGACCTCCCTTGCCCTGCCTCCTCTTTTCCTTGTTTCCTAATTTAGGATTGGATATATTTGGGGCTGATTTTGAAATTCGAATTCGCTTGATTTGAAATTCAAATTCTTTCCTAAAATATCAAATCTATTTTTGGAAAGTCATCAATCTTGCCCAAATCAAATTTAAATTGAAAAGGGTTAATTCTTTTTCCTTTAATTAGGATTCCCTTGATTTGGAAAGCTTTAAAGCCTCTGCCATAACTCCTCTTCCCCTTTGGATGCCAACGGCTCCTTTCCCATCTGATTAATCATGATTGTATTTCTTTCCTAAAACCCAACCCTTTGCTTAGGAAATATTTCCTAAATTCTTAATCCCTCACAGCCGAATTTTCCTCTTGCCCTTTCAAACTAATTGATTCCCTAATCTAAGGAAATCAATTAGGGAATTGAAAAGAAAAACCCCTCAGCATCCCGCCACCCCTCATAATTCTTTTTTGCCGATTCTCCCTCCCTCACCAAACAGATCGTGCCTTCTCCTTAGGCCAAGTCATTGAATGGCTTGAGTTCCCTTCTTCCAAACACCCTCTCCTACATCAAAAACCTGAAAATTTTCTCAGAATTTTGGAGCCAAACCTGAGTACAATTTCATGTCTTGAAATCAACACTTGGAAGTAAACAGCTGTCCAGGACCTTCCCAAGACCACCAATCTGCTGTCCAGAGGTTACTGCAGCAGTTTGCTGTTGTCTCTTGGTTCCACTTCACAATTCCTTCTACTTGAATATGAGATTTATCTCTCAGTTTTTTAATAAAACCTGAAGAAAATTGCAGATTTTGTGAGACCTTTGGAGTTTTTCCATCTCCCATAGCAAGGCGATTTCTGTCCTGCATCATCTGGTATCAGAGCATGGACTCGGATCAACTTGGACGGACTTTAAATTGGTTGGTAGGTCAACTGGGCGCCGTTAGTCAACAACTCAAGGAGGATCAAGCGGACTTAGCCGACCTCCACCGTCAAACAATCGAACGATTCGATCACCTAGAGCGAGGCAGGACTAACCCACCATTTTATGCAAAAACCACTTCATCAAAGAATCGAAAGAAGGCACTAAGAGACAGAGAGATAGTGGATAGAGTGGACAAATGGATGGAAGCCAATGAAGTCTTCGATTTCCCACTCACTGTGCAAATCAAAGAGAAATCTAAGGTGATCAAGGAAGAATCTGAAGAAGAAGATGAATTGGTTGATTCCATTACAACTCCTACAGAAGCAATGGTTTCTTTTGACTCCGTTAAAACTCCTATAACGGAGAATGTTGATGAAGCTCTGGAAGTGGTATCCATAGAACTCAATATTGCTCCTATCGCTTGTGAAGCCATCTATGAGATTGAACAAGTTCCTGCAGGAGAAAAGAAGTTCGACATCTTGGAAGTTGATTCCGTGACTATGGAAATCGGCGAGCTAAAGTGCAACAAGCAAGTTGACCTTGTGGGCAACCGGGGTGGTTTGAGAATCTTTGCAAATAACAGTCCAGAGTTGTACATCAGCAGTTGTGATGCTAACTCGACGGAGTCGAGTATTCTCCCACCTGGGGAGAATGATGCGGGCGCATCTATCACAGGAGGCGTCGTAAATCGACGACGCTAATTTAAGTTGTCATTTATGAATTATTTTCTGCATTTTAGTTTCTATTTTATGTTATTTTCTATTTTACCCCTAAGTTAATTTATTTGAGTGTTGTGGCCCAAGGGGCATTTTTGTAATTTTCTATTTTCTCATGTTATGGCCTATAAATAAGGGCCTTAAGCTATTGTAATGGGGGGGTTGATTAATATGAAAAATTTTGTTTTCCACAATGTGTTCTTTTCTTCTTGAGAGAGGACAAGAGTGAGATTCCATTGGAGAGGAATCGAAGTTGTCATCAGCCGCAGGATGGGTCCGGGCTCGTGAATTAAAGTCCCTTGGAGAAGGGCAAACGGATCACCCGTCAGTCTTCGGAAGAGTCCAAAGGCTCGCGGTTTTATTGTCTCTTTTTGATTTTATTTTCTCCTTTTCGTTTTTTTATCTTCGATCTTCTTTCTTTCGTTTTTATCTTTTCTCTAATTGTTTTTCCATCATCTTCATCCTCCACCCATTTAGCCGCCGGTTTCCTCCACATCCCCATCCAAGCCGCCGGCCTCCCTTGCCCTGCCTCCTCTTTTCCTTGTTTCCTAATTTAGGATTGGATATATTTGGGGCTGATTTTGAAATTCAAATTCGCTTGATTTGAAATTCAAATTCTTTCCTAAAATATCAAATCTATTTTTGGAAAGTCATCAATGTTGCCCAAATCAATTTTAAATTGAAAAGGGTTAATTCTTTTTCCTTTAATTAGGATTCCCTTGATTTGGAAAGCTTTAAAGCCTCTTCCATAACTCCTCTTCCCCTTTGGATGCCAACGGCTCCTTTCCCATCTAATTAATCTTGATTGTATTTCTTTCCTAAAACCCAACCCTTTGCTTAGGAAATATTTCCTAAATTCTTAATCCCTCACAGCCGAATTTTCCTCTTGCCCTTTCAAACTAATTGATTCCCTAATCTAAGGAAATCAATAACGGAATTGAAAAGAAAAACCCCTCCTCAGCATCCCGCCACCCCTCATAATTCTTTTTTTGCCGATTCTCCCTCCCTCACCAAACAGATCGTGCCTTCTCCTTAGGCCAAGTCATTGAATGGCTTGAGTTCCCTTCTTCCAAACACCCTCTCCTACATCAAAAACCTGAGAATTTTCTCAGAATTTTGGAGCCAAACCTAAGTACAATTTCATGTCTTGATATCAACACTTGGAAGTAAACAGTTGTCCAGGACCTTCCCAAGACCACCAATCTGCTGTCCAGAGGTTACCGCAGCAGTTTGCTGTTGTCTCTTGGTTCCACTTCACAATTCCTTCTACTTGAATATGAGATTTATCTCTCAGTTTTTGAATAAAACCTGAAGAAAATTGCAGATTTTTGTGAGACCTTTGGAGTTTTTCCATCTCCCATAGCAAGGCGATTTCTGTCCTGCATCAGTATCGGTGCAACCTAGCTTTCTACTAAAGGAAACATTTAGTTTTGCTCTCATCTACCCCTCTTTCCATTATAAACCCTACACTCTTCTACCATGTCCAAGCTTTTTATATGCTTAATACAAGATATATAATTTGAATGGTACCAGATGCGCCAACAAATGTACCAATAAGGATTAACCCTTCTTATGCTTCCATAAGGTTTATTAGAAAAAAAAAAATCATGGTGAATTATTATTAGCTAATACAAAACAGCAGAAAAGATTGTACACGACTGACAAGGTTGATAGCAACAGAACAAACCTTTTTTTGCGTCAAAATTTCACCATTTGATCCTCTGAGAAGCCATTCACGATCATATTTTAATCCTGCTCAAGCATCAGTATGCCTCCTAAAATTAGCAATCAAATTGGCCCTTGTAACTGAAGTTTTTGTTCCAACGTAGAAGAAGGGAAAGCATGTCCAAGCAAAATGAAGAAGAATTCTATCTTGTGCTTTGACAATTAAAAATAGCCCAAATTCATACGAACTCCCAAATATTATGGTTAGGTGAAAGTAGGTTGTTGTGAGTGCGCAAATTCACAAGAAATACAGATAAATAAATTAGCTATTAAAATTTTATATGGCAGTTAAGGACATTATCCTTTAGTGAAAACGTGCTTAAACAAAGAAGAGAATCATACCAGAGTTAACTAGAGGCCAGCATGAAACGCTGAATCCACCACAAGATTTTATGGGATAGATCGTGATGGATTTTAAACGAACACCACCTTCCAATTGTCTCCATCTGACATCTGTAATTCAGGAATATAAATATTATCTGAGATACAAAAGAAAGAATTCATATTCACGTACCGAATCTAAAATGACTTGACTGTCTAATGAAAACACATTTCAGTATCCAATGAGTATGAATAACCCATGCAGACTCTTGCCGATTCATCCATATCTTTAGAATTAATAAGGGAAAAAAATGCGCATGCAAAATTTTCTTTTCCTGTGAATCATGCTTATCATGATCGGAATCTTCTTTAATTAAACCATTTAACATAAATCTAATTCGAATAGATTCATTTGCGAAAAAAATATTTTCATAACTGGTTTTCAGAGAAACGACAGATACAGAACGCCACTTATTGTTCATAACAGTGTTAGTTTAATCAGTTCTCCAGAAAAGAAACTGCGAATTACCTTTTCATCACTTTGCGGGTCAGATTATGGTTCAAGAAAGTTTTAAAAAAATGGGAAAAAAAGAACAGTAAATGTTGCTTAAACAGCCGAAAAATTGAATATTAACAGTTTAACACAGTTTCATATATATATAATATATATATATATATATATATATATATATATATATATATATATATATATATATATGTGTGTGTGTGTATGTATGTTCTTATACAGGCACTAGCTGTTCATAGATTGCTTGTGCTTATTATTCTTCTTTAGCTGAGTTCCAGGTATCAAACCAGCAAGGCGTGCAAAAAATAGAAGCAGCTTAACGTTCAAGGTGCTAACTGGCAGATAAATGCATTAAGGGAAACAGATTTTACCGGTAAAGGCATTTGCCTTTGCTTCAGATGGATATGGAACTTTCAACATATTGGTTTTTGTAATAAAAGAAGTCATCAAGAAGGTCAGAAATTTCTGCATAAGTTAGAACAAAATATTTTTGAGAGAAAATCACAAATGAATGAAATTGTAAACAATGCTCAATCAATCAACAAAGCCAAAATAAATGAAAAGCAAAAAAGAATAGCATAAACAATTAACCAAGTGTTGCAAGTTCATATAAATATTAAGTTATAGCAACTATAACTATGGATTAATAATAAAAGTTGAAATCAAATAACTCTTAAGAAGATGCATAAAACCTAAATTTTTAGGTCCAAATGAATCAGATCTGCAAAATAATGAAAGTTATGTGGTAGTTTAGCAAACAAATTGCTTTAATAAAAACGTGAAGGGTAAGAGGATGCTAAATGATTGAAGAACTATTTTGTTACAAGTATTATAGAATAAAGATGTTCATAATTAACATAACTTAGGAAAAACTCACCTGTACTGTAGAATCAACTTAATTCAATACCAAGAAGATCTACTACAAAAGTAATATTTATGTTAAGTAAATTATAATATAAATATATAAAGGACAGCGAATTTCTTCTTATGATTTATGTTAGAATTTCTTCTTATGATTTTTTTTATCTTAACATAGCATATGATCGATCAAATATCACGAGAACAAATATTTGAGCGCCAAAGGAAAGGATTTTTGTAAAGGTATACTAAAGTTATTAAAGATGTGTATAATGGAGTTTTACACATAACTGTTCATGATGATATCATCACCAATTTTTTTATTACGTATTGAACTGAAACTCAAGCACAAGCTACAGTGAATGAGCCAATGGCGCCCTCAAAAGTATCAAGATGTACATAAAATAATGAAAGAAGTCCAACTTACCTCAGCGTCCTCAAATGTGGACATATAACCAAAGGAGATCCTAACAGCACCCGTTGGTTTTCCATGTAACACGTCAGCATCATCCCAACAAACATGTCCATCCTAAGAATTATAAGACGAAGACAAGAAAGAATGTAGCAACTAAATATGACAGCTAATGTATATAAAGTTTAACCAATAGCGAACTCTAATCATTGAAACTAGCAATCCTTCTAAAGTAGTTGACAGCATCAAGATATGGTAAAAAATTAAGTAATTAAAATGCCTAAACTATTCATCAAACAAATCTTAAGAACATACCTCAAGGTTGGAAAGAAGATCTAAATGAGATAAACCCAGAAACTTAGCGCACGCACCAGGGTTGCAAAAACAGCCTGTCTACAGCAAACAGACATTTTAAAAATAAATTTAGAAGAAGAAAAGTAATAGCAAAAAAATATTGGAGGCGTATTAAATTATGTATTGTAGCAAAATAAACCTCTGAACTCATATGCATTTCACAGTTAATTTTCAACTTTCTGTCCATTTCATCATTCTGCAATGATACAGCATTCATATTCGCCTCCCCATGCAATTGCCAAATCCCAACTTCTACTACAATTTTTTTTTTTTTTTCACTCCAACTTCATCCACCAAAAGTAAAGGAAGAACCCAAAAAGTACTATGCGCCACGTGAAACCGATAGATTATATGCATATGCCATCATCACCATCATCATTAGCTTTATCCCAACTATTTGAAGTCAAATTTAAGAATCATTAGTCTAATCTAGGGGTGTAAGTGAGCCAAACCGGCTCATGAGCCGGCTCAAACTAGACTCGTTAATGAGCTAGCGAGTCGAGCTTATCGAGCTCAAGCCTATAATCGAGCTCTTTTATTAAACGAGCTCGAGCGAGCTCAGCCTAGGTTGACTCAAAAGGTTATCGATCTACTCGGTTACATTTAATAATTCTATTATTTAATTTATTAATTATTATCTAATATTATATTAAATGAAGGAACGTAAAAATACTAGTCGCATGCCGCCCAGTTATTTCGCAAACCGTGATCCGCACTCCTCACATTGGCATCACACGAGACGGCTGGGGATTGCGAGAGTGACTTTGTCTTTGAGTTTCTCTTCGCCTGTTAGGTTTATTTCCTTCCCGTCGTCCGCGTTTTTGATGACTGCGACTTCAGCGTTGTTCTTCTTGTTTGCCGGCATTCACCTGTAGGTTCTCGTCAGTTATGTTTTCATGATAACCATCCATAGAATCAAAAAATCCTGCAATTTCTTTCACTTCCTCTTCTCTATATTTCCGTTCTTTTGCATTATGGTTGTGTTATTTAACTCTATGTGGTCAATATCAAATTTTGCTAGCAACAAGTGTGCTTTTTGCATCATTCTTACTACAACAAGCGTGCGTTTTCACGGTAACTTTAAGTTCGATTTTCTGTGTTAATTCATTTGAGGGTTTTTGTTACTTTCAAGTACTTCTACACTTGTTTAAAGTTCCTCTCATTTCAGGTTGCAATCCATTAAGCTAAGTCTAGTTTTTTTTTTTTCTGTAATGTATTTTAAAAGGATATTTTTATGTTATGTAATTATGATAGAATGGCAAACGTGATTTGATTTATTGGGAAGCAGTATGTTATGCTTAAAATAAATACTAAACATTATAAGATCCAACCGATGGAGATATGCCCTTTTTGGCAACAAGTGTGCTTTCTTATGCTTTCTGCAATAGGCTTACTAATAAGTGGATCTATTTTTGGATGAGAATCATGAGAGCACTTAGTGTGCTCACATCTGTTTATGCAATTTCATGATTGTTCTGTTAGTTGTTCTTAATATTATTTTGAGAAACTTACAAGGCTAAATAAATTCATCTTTGTTGAATTCATCATTAATAGGATATCAAATTGATAATTTATTTAGTTATTCATATGCCTTGATATTTACCAGGTTGCAGCTTTATCAATAATTCCCTCTTGAGCACTCTTTACTACCATCAATTATTGCTTCTACTTGGTTTATTGTAAATCACTACAATAGGTTATCACCTTTACATCACTTATACCTTTTTTTATTATAGATTGCAGGTGAAATGAGTGTTGATTCCAGATGAGTGGATAATGCTGCAAACGAACCGAGCCGAGCCGAGTATGTGAGTGTTCATGTTTGAGTTCGTTTATTATTACCTTGTTCAAGTTCAGTTCGTGTTTGATTCGAGCTTTATTGTTTGTGTTCATATTTGGTTCGTTTAATTTATCAGTGTTCATGTTTGGTTCATGTTCGGTTCGTTTAGTGCTTATCGAGCTTTAAACAAATAAACATTAATGAGCTATGTTCGTGAACATATTTAGCAAACAATCTATTGAATAAACAAACCTTAAATTTGTTCATGAACATCTTAAACAAATAATCTAGCAAACATGGATAAATGTAAAATGTCTCTTGTTCATGAACAAATTCATTATCTTATAATAAATTTAAAATATTTATATTATGTATATTTATCAATTTTATAATTAAATATTAATTGAATTTTTATCGAGTTTATTTATAAGCTATGAATCGAACACGAATCGAGCTTCTTATCGAGCTTATTCACGAGCTTCAAATGATGTTGTTCGTGAACATAAACGAACCAAACACATTAGTGTTCAAGCTTGCTTATTTAAGCATCGAGTATTTAAAATGCAGTTCAAGTTTGTTTGTTTAGTTAGTTAAACGATCACAAACGAGCTTTAATCAAACCGAGCAACAAGTAGCTCGTTAAACCTTTAGTTCGCTTGCAGCCCTATGAGTGGAGAATGAGTGTGTTGATTCCTATTTTTAATAATAAAGGTGATTCTCAAGATTGTGCGAATTATAGAGGAATTGCGTTAATAAGTTATATTTTAAAACTTTGGGAGAGAGTTATAGAACATAGGTTGCGGCGTGATACTAATGTTTCTCAAAATAGATTTGGATACATGATGGGTAGGTCTACAATGGAAGCTATACATTTACTGAGATGTTTGATAGAGAAGCATAGAGAGAATAAGGAAGATCAACATATGATATTATTGATTGAGAGAAAGCATATGATAAAGTTCCAAGAGAAGTGCTATAGAGAGTTCTAGAAAAGAAAGGGGTAAATAATACTTATATTCAAGTCATTAAGGATATGTATGTAGGAGCTGTTACTTCTGTTCAGATACAAAGTGGTTTGACCAAGTATTTTCCTATTTCAGTTGGATTACATCAAGGATCAACCTTAAACCCAAATCTTTTTTGTTTTAGTCATGGATGTTATCACTAGATATGTGCAAGAGCTTGTACTCAGGCGTATGTTTTTTGTTGATGATATTCTTCTGGTTTATAAGACTAGAGAGGGAGTTGAAGGTAAACATGAATTATGGAGGTCAACCTTAGAGTCTAAAAACTTTCGTTTGAGTAGATCTAAAACTGAATATATGGTGTGTAATTTTAATAATAATTCTTGTGAAGGGGATTGTGACTTTGGGTGATCAAGTCATTAATAAAGGTACACGTTTTAGATATCTTAAGTCTATTGTTAAGAGTGATAGTGAAATAGATGGGGATATTATTGATAGAATTCAAGTTGGATGGTTGAAGTGGAGGAATGCATCGGGCTTGTTGTGTGATAGAAAAGTCCCCCTCAAACTTACGGTAAAATTCTATAATATTGTGGTTAGACCTGCAATGCTTTATGGTGCAAAATGTTGGCCATTAAAAGAGAAGTTTAATATTAAGTGTTACAAAGATGAGGATGCACAAGTGGATGAAACAATTCAAGCACTTATTTTTATATCTAATTAGGATTGACGCCTTTATGGGTTGAAGTGAATATCAACGTAAATAAATCAGAACCAATTTTATTTTTTTACCATTGAACTCATTTATCTAAATATCAAACATCAACACATGAATGTGAGATTGTCCTTTATTTTGTAGGAAGAAGATGAAGAGGTGGAGATTTCATTGCCTATTATATGAGTCATTAAAAGGTATTTGAATGAAAAGAGATTTTGCATATGGAGGTCTATGGTTTAGGATGCTAAATTCGAGTTTTCTGCCTTTAAATTCTAATTTTTCATAAGTTTTGTTGCTCTTATAGTTTTTGCTTCTTTCAGGATCTTCATTTAGATTTTTTTTTTTAAATTTATTTATCATATTAATGCATCTGTTATACAAACTCACACCACTTAAATCCACTTCTGATTTAATATGTTAACATTATCATTTTGTCACATTCCTTGTTATTGGCCACTTTTTTGTAGCCCAAAAGTCCTACTCGATAGAATAGTAGATTTGACTTATATTTTTAAGTAACTTATCTGTTTGTATAAAATATATGTCCGAAGCTCAAAGTACCATTGAAGCACTTATCTATTTTAATCGACTTAAACTCTTGAAGTTATATGATAATAGATTGACTATTTTTTTGTACAATAAATCCAAACTATTTAAACATATTACACTTCTGAATAACACTCGACTTTCAAAAGCAATTGATCATAATTATTAATTGCATATTGGCTAAAATTGTGTAACATATAGTCACTCTATCATTATTCAAGCAATCCTAAAACACTTGGATGGTAAAACCTTCCTTTCTCATTCCAACCTTTCACTTGCTACCAAATATGCCTCACTAATTATGTTTATGCTAGCATAAATAACACATACTAGATACCAATTTTAAATATCTTCTTAAATTAACTCATTAAAAAATAAAATAAAATTAACTTGATCTTATATTTTATGTATCCCTTTTGTGATTGAATTTTTTTTTGTCACTCCACAATAACTTAAATTGCTAATGATAATAACTTCTTCATGCCTTCTACATACACCTTTTAATGAAGACTGGTCATAGAACAGGAAGCGCATTGGTAGTTATGGGAAGCCCCCAAATGCAAAAAAGGCAGACAAGCTGACCAGACCAAGTTGGATTGATTATACAATTTATAATAAATATAATTAAATAGAAATTATAAAAATTAAATTTGTCATTTTTACCAGACCAGGTTGGCATGCAACTCTAAGCTTGGAGAAATCAGATGTAAAAAGCTAGAAGATGGTGCGTACAAGCTTACCCGTAGTTGGATAGAAGATAGAGAAGCCAGCTTTTCAACTTCACGATATCCAAACCAAGATCCATCAGACCTTTTCAAATTGAATGTGATTGTGGGACCCACATTAGAAGGATTTGCCTTAAGAAACACAAGAAAAAATAAAAAATGAAATATTGGACACTAAACAATAAATATATGTGTAAGTAAACTTTCTAGAGAATCAAGCATAGGAAAAGAACACAAATGTCAGTTTTTCTAGTTTCAAAACTACTTGAAGAAAGTAACTCGGTAGCAAAATATTACACATGTAATAAAGAGTTTGTACATGCCAACATCATCAATAGCCTTATCCCAACTATTTTGTTAAATAACATCAATTATCAAATTATAAAAGCATTAAAAATACTAAAGTTCAAAAATAAACTAATGTCTCAGACAACCTGATGAATTATATACTAAACAGTATGCAATTATACGTAAAACCAAAAACACTTTCAGAAATAGACTTATTCGTACAGAGAAATTTGAATTTTTTTTTAAACATACTATGATTTAAGAAGAATCCTATACTCAAAACATTCAATTTATATATATATATATATATATATATATATTATATATATATATATATATATATATATATATATTATATATATATATATATATATATATATATATATATATATATATATATACACTAATGAATTTAAATTTAAACAAATTTATAAAGCTACCTATCACATCATTCATTTCATTAGTTGTAAATTTAAATATGACATATGATGTAATTTTAATTTTTAAATTTCGAATTTAAATTCTGTTGGCTCAAGAAAAACGGCGCGTCAGCATGAATCCTACTTTGCAAACATAGAATTACATTCTCTTTAAGTCAGATTGTAGTTAATCAGATTTCCCCTTAGGATAAAATCAGGGGATCTTTACTTCCCATGAGCGCAAGCACTCATAGTTAATTACCCCTCTTAACGTGTAAAAGAAAACTCTCGATTATGAATAATTTTTAGGTATTTTTAGTCTCAGTTGTAGAGGAAAATTGAGGAAAACCCGGTCAAGATCCTATGATTCTGTCATACAAGGTATACCATAGGTTTCAGTCTATCAACACTAGCGATCATTAATCGAAGTATCCAGGAAATCTAATTAGCAGTCATGGGTTGCCTCATCTTAGAAATTTCAAGGAAACTGAAGTGGTTGAAGTTAGGTTGTAATTTTTATTGTGGTTTGGGTTTACATCTATTAGAATACCCAGCAGATTTAGTTTGGGATTTATGACTTAATTTAGAAGTTACCCTATTAATTGAAATTAATTTGGGGCTTATGGCTTCCGTTGAAAGTAGCCTAGTTGTTTTAGAAGTGGGTCTTACGACTTTCATTAAAAGTAGCCCGAATAGCAGGTCTTACAATTTCCTTTGGAATGTCTGTCTATTTTAGATAGGTCTTATGGCTTCTGTCTTTAGAAGTGGCCTGAAATGGGTCTTATAACCTAGCCATATAGACTAAGTGATCCAATTTATTTTAATTATTTGGGTAGGTCTTACAGCTTTCCTTTAAAAGTTGCCCGTAAGGTTTTTGTTTGAATTTTAGGATTGTTGCACTTTATCTAGCAATTTCCCTAACCTATGGGTCTTACGACTTCACTTTAAAAATTGTTTGTTGGTGGGTGTTATAACCTAGCCCTATAGGCTAAGCTGCTCAAAGGTTTTGTTTGAATAGGTCTTACAACTTCCCTTAAAAGTTGCTTGTAGTTTTATTTTAGAATAGGTCTTACTACTTTCTTTTGGAAGTAGTCTAGATAGCAAGTCTTACAATTTTCCTTAGAAGAAGCTTGCTTATTTGAGTATGTCTCACAGCTTCTGCATTTTAGAAGTAGTCTCAAGGTGGGCCTTACAACCTAGCCCTATAGGCTAAGCTACCCATTCTGTTTTAGTTGGATAAGTTTTAGGACTTCACTTAGAAGTTGTTTGTAGTTTTTTTATTTTATTTTTAGAATGGGTCTTACTGCTTCCCTTTGGAAGTAGTCCAATGGTGGGTCTTACAACCAAGCTCTATAAGCAAGATTGTCCGTTTTGTTTTGGTTGGATAGGTCTTACGACTTCCCTTAAAAAGTTGCCTGGTGGTTTTAGTTTAGGGTGGATTAGACAACAAGTATTTTAGTTTGAAGTTTATTTGCTAGCTTGACATTGGACCTTAGTTTTCAATTGTTTACTAGTAGCTCCAGCTTGATACTAGTGTTTCTGCTAGAGTACCTTGCTTTTTTCTTTTAATATATATTTTTCTTTCAATACATGTTTTTCTTTCGGTACGCTGCTTTTCTTTCAGTATTGTAATTTAGCTTAGCACTTGTTCTTTTCTTGTTTTAGTCATTTTAGTTTCAATACTTTTATTTTCTTGCACTTCAGTTTTGTTGACAGTACTAATCTATACTTGTTTGTTCATTTGCAAGAGTTCGTGTTACTTCAGCGCTTGCCCAAGAGTATTGGAGAGCTTGCATAGGTATTTTTAAAGTGTTTGGAGATTTTTGTTTGAGAGTTTTGTGAGCTTTGGTTGGCGTTTTAGTTTTAGGAGTTTGAGTGTTTTAGTTGGTGTGAGTTGTATTAGGATGATTAGAGTAAAAATTATTTTCTTATATTACATTTTATTTGATTCATAATATTTATTCAATCAATTAAATGTATTTTAAATTGGTCAATTAATTTAATTAAATGAACTTAAATTGGTTAAATGAATTAAACGAAGTTACAAAAATTTAGGATTAATTAAATAATTAGATTTTTTAATTTATTTTTGAATTAAATTGTATTATTAAATTGCTTAACGTAATAAGAAAATCAAAGTTATTTTTAAATTGATTAATAAATTTTAATTACATATTTTAATTAGTTCATTCTTCAATTAATTAAAGAAAATGGATATTTTAAAGTTATATTATTCAATCAAATTTAAATTAATTTTAATGTCATTTATAAATTAAATATATTTTAATAATATTTTTAATTTATTAAAATATTTAATTTTAATCAGAGGAGGAAGAAATGCTTCATTGCAGTTGTCAAATAGCAATTGATCATTATGGAGTTGATAATAAAAAAAGCTCGGAGTAATTCTAAAGAGCTTCCAAGTAATAGAAGTGGAAATGGATCTCAAAGAAACGTTAGAGTGAGATTCTTAAAAAACAAGCAAATTGTTGGTACTAAGAAGCAGAAAGGAGTTAAGCATGATGAGGCTGAAGACAAAGAATTGAAATTAAAGGAAGTTCTCTCCTCTCAAAAGTCTACAGTGAAAATTTTGGTTAAAGATCATAATCATGTTAAAGATACTAGTAAAGCAAAATCAAGATGGAAGCGTGCTTAGGGAAATCAAGAGGATTCTGGACCACAAAAGCGTAGGAAAGGCTTGGATAACACAATTGTTGGTTCAAAGATAAAAACTTGGTGGTCAAATGATCAGAGGTTTTATGATGGCATTGTTGATTCTTTTGATAAAAGTACAAGAATGCATAAAATTTTGTATGATGGTGATAAGGAGGTGCTGCTCCTAAAGAAAAAGCAGTAAGAGTTTATTGATGGTGAAACCAAGATGCATAGGGTGCAAGGAAAGGATGAAACCAATGTTGCAGACATCCTTACCAAGGGACTTGATAACTCTATCTTTCTATGACTAATTACCAAGCTGGGAATGACAGATCTATATTCTCCGGATTAAGGGGTAGTGTTAAATCCCAGCCATCCCTTGGCACTTTATCTCATGGCCAGTACGGGGATCTGTGGGAGGCTCACCAAGATCATGCTGTTAAATCTCAGCCGTCCTTTGACCGTTGATCCTATTACTAGCATCGGGATCCATGGGAGGCTCACCTGGATCATGCCGATCTCCTATATTTGGGAGGTGGATTTAGTAAGGATTATATTAAGGCAACTATGCATGATTTTATAGTTATTTGGGTGGCTTATTTGTGAAGGTCAGCAGACTTGTAAATAGAGGAACATACACAAACAAGCGTGCAAAAATAAAACTTACAAAATTGACATGTATAGATTAGCAGACCAAATGGCAGATAATGATATGAAAATAGAGGAACTGTATTACTATTGTGATGCAACCTAAGTTTCTTAATATTTTATGGAGAACACTTAGGCAAGCAATTAGAAAATTCTTCCTTTCAATAAAGCATAAACATCCACATGTTAAAAACTAAAAGTAGAAACAAGTTTTTGAAAGCCGCTTACGAAATCTGCAGAGAAAAACACATAGGAAAATGTAAATAAGGCTACCCTCAGCGCAACCAACAAGTGGTCAACTCACATGCAAAGTTCGAAAAAATTAGGATATGTGCTCAAAGGAAAGATCTAACCTAGAATCCACCACTGAAACAATCTGGCACAAGTCCACCCTCCACCAACAAATACCAACCAAAACGTGGTAGCAAATACCACTAAGCTCAGAAGAGAAAAAGGATACAGATGAGGAGGGAACCGTCAAAAGAGAAGAAGAGGTAGAAAACTGAGACGAAGAAGTAGAGGGAAAGGGTAAAGGAGGCTAGCTCACAAGCTAGAAAAAACTCCCAGGTTTGACTGCAAACGCTTCACTAAAAAAACCCCCAAACCGCAGGAAAACAGCCCCTATTTATAGGGAAGAGAGAAATTAATGCAGGAAGTTAAAGCACCTCTCATCCAACCACTAGGAACACCTCAAAACTGCAGCAAAACCAAAGGGATAGCTGCCTAGGAGAAACTGAAGCATCAATACAGCAGCCAATGAACACAAAAACCGAAGGGACAGCTATCAAGGGGGGAAACCGAAGCATCAACACAACTGCCAATGAACACAGAAACCATGGGATAGCTACCAAGGGGGAAAAATGATGAAAAAAGGGCCACGAGGAATCAACCTAGCAGCCAACCAAGGGAAAACCCAAAGAAACAAAGTGAAGGAAAGGGAGAGACAATCCTAAGAGCACCAACCTAGCATGATCATCAGTGTCTTCCATCATAGAATAACCAAAATAAAAATTATAATACATAATCAACCAAAAGTCATAAAAAGTACATAAATATTTGACTACATACTGTAACAGAGCAATTATTGGGAGACTAATATGTAGATGGCGATGTAATGATTGAAACCCACACGCTGAAAAATGGTATGCAAACTAATGACAAACCTTCTCAACTGTCCTTCCGTAGAGTAAACAAAGTTTCAACCCATTGCCATGCTTCAACTCTGACATCTTGTTCCTTGTATATGTTGCAAGAGAAGCTGTATGCCTACAAGAATTATAACACATTTTAATGCTTTACATATCAAATGATACTAACGGGTAACTCTGGCATTAAATTATAGGATTTGAACTTGAGCTTTTGTCAGTGGGGTCAGTTTAAAATTTAATTAACAGTCATCAAGAAGCTAAGTTCTGATAAGATTGAAATTTCATCCAGTTGTACTTCTTAATGTTAATTCCTTAAATACCTCATTTCCAACAATGTAGTTAGCTACAAAAAATGATAAGATAGAGCGCATACTTGAAATTCTCTTTCATGATAGAAACGATGGACTAAGCATATTAAGGAATAATAATCTTCAAACCGTTCAATGCTTTCACTATACTTATAATAACACTAAACTAAATAAAGTTATAAATGTTAAGCTGTTGTTAGTGGGCATTGAAATCTATAAAAAGACAACAATAAGCAAAGTCCTGATGAGAGCAAAATTAGACGCACAATTGGTAACTGTTAATGCTAATTTTCTTAAATACCTCAGAGGGAACGAAAAAATACCGTGCTATAGACAGCATAGTTAATCTATTGATTATACGAAAGCCATGGCGGATAGAAGCAATATCCAAGAATGAAACAGTTCCATCTTCAAATAACTGCTCAATGTTTTCCCTTTTCTTTACAAAGTCAATGTCCGCAATGGAGGCAGACACAGTACCTGGAAAATCTCGAGCAATAAAATCCAAAGTCATGTCCCCATCACAATCATTAATCAACTAAAGTTAAGACGCTAACCTCCACTGAAATATTTCTTGTTCAGAAGCCTGGCAGCCTCTGCAAAGCACACAACTTAATCAGCTAAAGCTTAATAAGAAAAGACTATAACAAAAGTAGCTGAAATACAGACTACAACTAAAAAATCAAAACGAAAAGAACCGGTAAAGTTAAAAGAGAACAAACAAATTTAATGGAGGACATTGCAAAAAAAAATAATTTCTTGGGGAAATTTTTTAAAGCATCTGTTCTCAAAGTGAAAAACAATAATGCCGATGCCCAAAAGCCTGCTATATCACCAAGAATATGTAGTCCAAAAGAAGAAATACAAGTTGAATAAGCATTTAGCAAGTCCCATACCATTTCGAACAATGAGAACTCCTAGACCAGTTGGATAACCGAACATCTAAAACATGCGTGCAGTCAGTGAAGTCAAAGAAGGTCAAAATCTCCGATTGTATAACATAGAAGGAATGTACCTTGTAGAAAGAACAGGTAACAAAATCTGCAGGATACATAGCTAGATCTGGTGGTTCAGTAGCACAGCCTTTAGCAGCATCGATCAATACCAACCAGGAACCCCTACATGCCAAATTGGAACAAGAATGATGACCAATTTTCCGTTGAACACTCAACTGACAAGGGACCAATGAAATAACTATAAGACAAAAATCATAATGAAAATAATCAATTTCCCTCTATAGATGAGCTAAGCAGCAACTATTAGATCTATTGGCAGATAAACCAACCATTCCATTTATAAACCTACATCAAAAGTCATCATTTAAACACACACACTATTAGAACTATTTACATCCAAAATATATGAATATAATAATCATAGTTCCTCAATACATTCAACAAAACACATTTATCCCATGATTGAAAAATAATCTATTTATACCAATAAAATGGTATCTTCTAACAGCAAAATCTCAATCTCACTCTACTGGGAACTTATCATTTTCCTAAGAGGTTGTTTGGTTGACTAAAAAAGGAATGCAATGTAAAAAAGAATATTTTGGAGTTGTTTGGATGAGTGTAAAGTAAATTCAGAGTGTAAGGCTAGTTTTGCTTTCTTATATTCTTAGAGCACACATAATGTGATCAAATACAGATAAGGGTATATTACTTGAAAATTCCAAACATGTCGCTAAATTTAACCAAAAAGAAAAAGCAAAACTACAAAAACTCAGGCCATAAGGAATAAGGATAAAATATACATGCAAAACTTAAGGCGGATATATTGAACAAAAGCTCAAGAAAGATACGGCTTTGGATACCCAAGTTTTTCAGACAGTTAATAACAATTGAAGAATTGTCATTTACCGACACTGCAGTGAGTTTCCAATTCTTCTTCCAGCATACCCTTTAATAATGTGGACTAGTTCTAGAGGAAATTTCTTGCCAGAAAAATTGCACTCCGAGGGGAAAGCAAACAGATTATAACTATTCCCTGCATCAAAGAAGTGAATAATAAGGTTACAAGTCCATGCTAGAATAAAATAAAGACAACTATATCAATATAATAGACCATAGGAAACGCATATCCCAATGGCATTTGAACCACTACAATATAACCTTAAAACACCTTGCAGTTCATATCGTATCAAAAGAACTCTAGAAATAATCCTCCTATAGATTCAAAGAGACTTAGATTATTATCGAAGTATAAGGTCTGGGTGTATAGATGACTTCAATAAGATATAACTAAGAATAAAATGCTATTAGCTGGCACCTTTATTATATCCCAATAAAAGGTTCAAACATAATTAAACAAAGTCAAAACAATTACAAGAATAAAATAGCCCAGAAAGGCAAGGACAGACAAGAGTACATGCTAGCCGAGGAAAGAAAGCATTAAACAGGATTGTAGGATTATATTTGTGAAAAAACAACCTTCTTTCCTAATTATTCCGTCCACTTGACCCACTTATTTTTATGTTCCTAACCGTTAATTATTTGTGTTCAACCCGTCAGAAAATTTTTAAAAAAATGAATATGAGTGAGGAATCAGGGCTGTTGACAATTTTTGAATAAAGCCTTCCAACAGAAACTAGGTTGACGGTTATAAAGGAGACGAATTGATGCAGGCAAACTATGTAGAAAAGCTAGATAAGGAGAACGATGGGCAAAACCATAACCAAACTCGATTCAAATAGTAGCAATCATCCAAAACACAAAAACCGACGGATAAAACGAGAAGTGAGATCAAAAGAAACAAAAGTAAATTAAAAAGACGCTATCCTCAGAACAACTGGTAGAACGGTTTCCTCACATGCATCGAAATGTAGGTTAAATAAAGTATGTGCTTAGGGCTAGCAAACCGATGGTCCACCACTGCAAGAAGGTCCAAACGTCCAACCAAACTCCTCCGGCAAATGCTCCCAAATCAGCCAACAAACACTTCCAAAGCTCAAGAAGAAGGATACAAATGGAGTGGAACTTGCGTAGAGAAGAAAGAGGTAAGAAGCCCAGACGAAATAGAGAAGAAGAGGAAATAGACAAAGCTCTCAAGCTTTTCCAAGAAGGAGAGAAAACCCTCAGGTTTTAGAGACTAAGCTCAACCAAATTCAACAACCTTTCCCTTCCAAAAACATCTTCTATATATAGGCAAGAGTGGGGAACCAAACAGCCAGAGCACCTCCAACTAAACCAATTAGATTTTAGGGAAATGAAAGGCCAACAGCCACAATACATCAGCCCCCATGCTGTTCAGCAAAATAAAGAAGAAAAGCCACGGGAACCAAGAAGAAAAGCCACGGGAACCAAGCAGCCACCCACGGGAACCAAGCAGCCACCCGCGGGAACCAAGCAGCCACCCGCGGGAACCAAGCAGCCAGCTACGGGAACCAAAGGGGCAAGCCACGGGAAAATCACCCAGCTCAGGAAAACGAGAAGACAAAGGGGAGGAGAAGAGGCAAGTCCACTCCAAATTGAATCCTTGAATTAAAGCATACCTTTTTGTAGGAAGTTCAATAAATCTCCCAATTAAAGAACTAATTTCAGCTCAACATTAATGAGCTAGCACCATTAGAAAATAAAGCTCAACTCCAAAGTAATCACCACCTCCCAACATCAAAACTAGCTCAAACCGAGAACCACAAGCTCAACCCGAGAACCAGCAGCAGCCCAAGGGACCAATCAAGCTAGCATACCAAAGGTCTACCAAAGCCCAAGCACAACCTACCATGATCATTGGATGCCTTCCATCATTGGATAGCTAAAAAATATATAAAACTAAATTAAAAACTAATGTTCAATATTTGATAGTAAAAATACAAAAAACATGAATGCATCACGAATAAAGCAACTAAGCTGCGAGATCCACCTTTCATTGGCATTGTTTGGAGGGCAATCTCAATCAAATTCCAATAAAATCAATTGATTGGATTGGAGGGCTACTTTGCTCACATCTTCGGATACAGATTGACTTCATCAATTTGGAAGATGGTCGTAAAGGAGACAATAGGAGATCTCCACTTTGAGGTCCACCTCTCATTCACAAGCATTATATGGCAGTCTCCATCAAATGCCAATAGGGATTTCATTTGATTCTATACCAATCCACTAGTTGTCTTTGCCAACTACTTCCCATGTGGGTTAGAGTTATCACCATGGAGTTGTTGAGTCTCTTTGAATGCTGCAACAAGGTCCCAATGCAGTTGAGTTGAATGTTGTCAATGTGGTTCAACAAACTATGAAATCCCATGATAACCATGTACCACATAGAACCGTTGGGCCAAGCAATGGATCTCTATGGAGCCATTGGCCAAGCCACAGGTCTATGGTTATAGAATATTTTGTCACGTCCTTACTATGATTCTGGGCAATATTCTCAACTAGACATTTGCTCTTCATGAGCTAAAATTATTCCTAAATTTATCCTACTCAACAAACCATTGCAAAAGGTGAATGAATTTCTGCTTTAAATTTTTAAATGATTTAATTTCAATTTATATTTAAATTTTGATAAATATTAGATAGATAATTTTATAAAAATTTGAGCCCCCAAGTGATTAGTTTTAATATTTAGTGCATTTAAAAGATAGAGATCCCTCCAATTGATATTCACATTCAACACAGCAATTATCAAGGTGACAAAGTCACTTTTAAAATATTTGTATTTTCATTAGAATTTGGGGTATTTTAGAACATAGGATTCCCTCCCATTAAAATTCACTTTCAAAATGGTCATCATCAACGTAACATAAAGTCACTTTAAAATGTTAGCATTTTTACCAAAGTTTGAGGTATTTTTAAATGCAGGATCCCCTCCGGATGAGATTCACTTTCAACACAATCATCATCGGGTAATTGTAGACAATTTTATTTCATAGTTTAAACCATAACAACTCTATTTTCCGCTTAACAGAAGATCGAGTTCACCTAATGAATTTGGGGATTATCATATATGTGTTGACAACCGAGAGTTCGTATATTTTCATTTCTTATAATGAAGTTTTTTTAAAGAGGCCTTATACTATATCCTTAAATTTTCAAAATGGTAAGCTTAAATTTTTCCCTGAAATTATAGACAAAGAAACCAACTTTTATGAAAAAAAAATTATTATTTCATTATGTTCTACTCATCAAACTCAGCAAATTAATATACATAAGTATATGTTAATTTGCAAGGACATGCAATGACGTGAAAGCTATTGAATTAGTTTCGATTTGCATTTTTTCCCTAAAATTTTTCTTCATTATATTCACTTACAATAGCAGTTAGTGGGATTTTCAATTTTCCACTTACAAATACATGCAGTGTGTTTGTGTGTATATTAGTTAAGCAAAAAATCATTCCACTGTTTTCCCTAAAATAAAGTTACAATAGCAGTTAGTGGGATTTTCTATTTTCCACTTAGAAATACATGCAACGTGTGTGTGTGTATATATATTAGAGGAGTCAATATTTGATCCGACCCAAAAACCCGACCCAAAAATTTCGGGTTCGGGTCAACCCGAACCCGAACCGGGTCGGGTTCGAGTTAAGGATTTCGACCCGTTTGTAAAACCAGGTGAAGTTCGGGTTGACACGGAAACCCGAAATTGACCAGGTTTGACCCGTTTTTAATTAATTTTGGAGGATTTTAAAGGATTTTTATGGAAATAAGTAAATAATATTTCAAAAAATTATAAACATTGTTACCCAAATTAAATTAATCTTAATTTATATTAAATTAATTGAAGTAAATATAACCTTAATTTGATTTAGATTTAAATAAATTGAATTAAATAAAAAAATTTTAATAAAATATACCTGAAGCGGGTCGGGTTCAGGTTCGAAAAAGGTACGAGTTCGGGTCGGGTTGAACAGTGTCGGGTCAATTTCGGGTTGGACCCGAACCCGACCCATGACCCGTTTTTGACAGCCCTAATATATATATATATATATATATATATATATATATATATATATATATATATATATATATATATAAGTTAAGCAAAAAATCATTCCACTATTTTTCCTCCACCTGTAGCAGACATCTGGAACCGAAAAATTAACTTACCGAGAGCAAGTTGTGTTCTAGAGGGGGCGTGGGGGCTACAGCAGTTGCAACTCTGAAATCGATGAAGGAAACGAGAGGAAGGAGGCTAGGGATTAGATAAGGAATCAGATTTGAATGAAAAGAAATGTAGTTAAGGTAAAAATCTTTTTTTTAGGTTTATCATAAATTGATTTCAAGTTATGAACTATTTAAAATTTTCGAAAGCATTATTATTTAGGTTGTCTATAAAAGAGAATGAGGTCTAGGTATTCTACAGGATAAAATCCATCCTGCTAACCTAAAAAATGATGTGATATACTCAATCTCTAGTAAAGGAAATAACAGATTTTTAAATGTAATTTTTATAGCATTTCTTCATATTAATAATAAGATGAAAATTCTAGGAATAACAGTTTTAGTTCTATAATCACTTGCTCATAATGAATTTATTTATATGCATAATGTTCTATATTCTTGCTTATTGTGTACTTTTACATGATATGCTTGACGTATGTTATGCTAGTATGATTGTTATTGAGAAAAGTCATATTATGGGGAATAGGCAACCAATTGATGACCTACGTAAGGAAAGGCGATATACCTAATGAGGTAAGCCTTAATAGGGACCGTATAGAAGGCACCCGACTCTCTCATATAAAAAGTTAGAATTTTTAGATCTAATCTTGAAGGGGGTGGCCATGAACGTGCTAAAGCCTATAGGCATCATATAACTTTTCCAAATTAGTGTACATGAAGAAAATAATAAAGAAGGGAGAAAAATCTGAAAGATTTGATACAGTAAATTGCACAATTTTATGCATTGAAATTTTTTTTTTTTTTCAAATTATACATGTGTATCGCTTAAGACTCTTAGATTAGTTTGAAATATCAGCATACATGTTAATTGTTTCTTGTTCTTGTATTAGGATTGTGCATTTAATTAAGCATTTTGCTGGCTAGTTGATGTATTGCAGGAAATGGAAAGGAGCTAATGAGGCTTTAGGCATGAAATTGACTGCCCCGTGTATATAATAATTTTGGGTGTTCAGTATTTGGTGTAGAAAGTAAGCTGTATATTAAAGCTTTTGGTATGTAAAATTTTATTTGAAGTTTTTAGTAAAGCTCTATATACTTTTTTTATGTATATTATGCATGCTTCCAAACATGAAATCAAGAGGTATAATTCAATGGCTAGAATATATTTGCATTGGGATAATCCGAATACATTAAATTCCTACTCAATCTATATTAATGTAGTTCAGGATGGGCGTGAGAAATGTATATGTCCAAATTGTCCTTCTCTGCTACACCTTGGGTTAACGGAAGTGGGTCAAAAATAGGTTGTGAAAACTTAAAGGGTGAATGGGAACTTTAAAATAAATATCTCAGTTAATTTCATGATTGTATGTTCATTCGTTAATGCAAGTTTTGTCAACTTTGGTCTTTCCAAGGAGGAGGATCGAACTCATGAATTCAAAACTCATTTTGTAATCTTTTAGTTCACACAGCACCCTTGGATGTTTCGTCTACACGTTCGTCACACTCGTCAGAGCATATGCGGACCCACAATTTCTAAGATTTTTTTCTCATGCAACTTTTAGGGTACTTGCGTTGCATACGTGCAAGATTTCCAGTGCATCCGTATGACACTTAAGCATAACATTACATTTTAATTATATTTATACACTTCTCAAGGTAGATTTGATGGGATATGAAGATTGCCTTTGGATGCATGCATATGTTCTGCACATATCTATATTAGGATACATTACTAGGCTTTGAATTTCATGCACGAATTTTTAAGGCATTGTGCATTGGAATTTGAAAGTTTCTTTACAAATATCGTACAATTGGCGATCAAGTAAATTCTATTTATTTTCCTTCGTATTTTGCATTTTAGGAGTTTTAGGGTATCATCTTTTGTACGCTCGTACGAGGGGTTGTGGACTTGATGGCGAAGAAGGCTAATTTGGAAAGAATATGGAGTAGGTATATGCATGAGTACATGTTTTTCACATGTCGAATTCTAGGCATTTAAATATCCTTTTATATTAACTGTTGCAAGCCAAGTACGACTTTTCTTTTCACATGTCGAAAAAGAAAAGAGTTAATAATGCTTATATTCAAGTCATTCAGGATATCTATGCAAAAGCTATTACTTGTGTTCAAACATAAGGTGATTTGACCAAATATTTTCCTATTTCAGTTAGATTACATCAAGAACCAGCTTTAAGCACACATCTTTTTGCTTTGGTCATGGATGTTCTTACGCAACTTTTGCAAGAGGATGTAACCCAGTGTACGTTATTTGCTGATGATACTCTTCTTATTCATAAGACTAGAGAGAGTTAAAGGAAAACTTGAATTATGGAGGTCAATCTTAGAGTTTAAAGCTTGGAGTGCAATTTTAGAAGTAATAGATCTAGTGGGGGATTGTGACTTTGGATGATCGAGTCACTAATAATAGTACACGTTTTAGATATCTCGGGTTTATTGTTTAAAGTGATGGTGAAATAGATGGGGATATTATTAGTAGAATTCAAGTTGGGTGGTTGAAGTGAACAAATGCATTAGGCCTATTGTGTAATAGAAAAGTACCTCACAAACTTAAAGAAAATTTCTATAAGATGGTAGTGAGACCTACAATACTTTATGGCGGAGAATGTTGGCTAATAAAAGAGAAGCATAAATTTTAGTTAAGCATTGCAGATATGAGGATGCTCAGGTGGAAGAGTGGCTTTACTCTTAGAGAAAGGATACAAAATGAGAATATACTTGAAATGATTGGAGCAGCTCCAGTGGAAGATAAGATTAGAGAGAGTCACCTTAGATGGTTTGGTCACATAAAACGACGGCCTTCCAATGACCCAGTTAGAAAAGTAGATGTATTAGATTTGACTTATGTTAAGAAAGTTAGAGTTAGACCTAAAAAGACTTATTTAGAAAGTATTAGAAATGACCATTCTTTATTAGATTTAGATGAGAATTTGATTCTTAACAGGACACAATGGAGAAAAAAGTATTTATGTAGCTGACCCCACAAAGTGGATAAATGCTTGTTGTTGTTGTTGTTGTTGCAGAGATAAGTATGCTCGGGTGGATGAGTGGCTTCACTCTAAGAGAAAGAATGCAAAACGAGTATAAATGGAAAAGGTTGGAGTAGTTCCAGTAGGAGATAAGATTAGAGAGAGCCTCCTTAGATGGTTTGGACACATAAAACATCATCCTCTCGATGACATGGTTAGGAGAGTAGATGTATTGAATTTAGCCTACGTTAAGAAAGGTAGAGGTAGACCGAAAAAGACTTGGTAAGAAATTATTAGAAATTAGCTTTTTTTTATTAGAGTTAAATGAGAATTTGACTCTTAATAGGACACAATGAAGAAAAAGAATTCATGTAGTGAACCCCACATAGTCAGATAAAAGCTTGATGTTATTGTTGTATTAAATATTGTGGGCTCCATAGGCGAGTTTTCCTCCTTTATAAATATGGAGGATGTGGGAGCTCAATTTTCACATTTTGAGGCTTTAGTTTTACTTGGGTTAAAATTCTTTGCATTTTGGACTCTGGATTTTAGGATTCCTGCTCGAGTAAGCTTCCAAATTCAGCTCCCGATAAGTTTTGTTCTTTGTTTATTTTCATTTTGATGCTTGCATTTTGATTCTCTTAAGCATCTAATTTGCATTTTAATTTAATTTATTTAGATTTTTGCATTTTGATTCTCAAATTTACTAATCAATTTGGATTCATGCTGGGTAGGTCTTGATGAGGACATCGACAGACGCTACCGACATGTTTATCACCGACGAAACCGCAAATCGACGACCACGATTCAGCGCCTCTACTTCTAGATGTCATTTTGTATTTTATTATTATTATTGTCTTGTTTTACTGTTTTACCATTTTACCCCTGTGGGGAGTTATGTCTTATTGTAGCCCAAGAGGCATTTGAGTACTTTTATTTCTTTTGTTTGAAGACCTATTTATAGGGGTCTCATGCTTTGTAATAGGATGATGAATATTTGAATGAAATTTGTGCTTTATTTTCTACTTCGTCTTGCATGAGTGCTTGAGAAGGAGGAGAGCTCAAGGTGAGCATTCGCAATACCCACCAGTCGTTGGAAGCGTCCTCGACTCGTGGTTCAATTTATCTTATTGTTTTCTTGTCTAAAATTTGATTCTCCTTATCTCCACGCCAATCTCCACCCGAGATCATTCCTCCAACGAACCACTCACTCGTTTCCACCACTAGAACTCCAAACTCCGCTGAAAACCCCCACCCAAACCCGTCGGCCATCTTCCCCCTCCTCCACTAGCCGCCGGCCATCCATCATCTCCCCCCTTGGGGATGCCATCACTCCCCCTAGTGGTTCCTTGATTGATGCCTAGCAATCAATAAGGGAGTTACTACATTTTGAATTTCAAATTTTGAAATTCAAAACTTGCCTTATTTGAAATCTTCCAAAAAAGGAAAGTTTTGAAATTGATCCAATTCAAATTTCATAACATGAGGAGTTACTAATTTTCATCCTAGGTGGCAACAACCTATTTGGAAAGTGTGTAATTGCTCCCAAACCTCCCTCCCTTCTCTCCTAGCCGCCGGCCCCATCAAAGGGGAATCCCCTTTAAGGCTAATTAATGGCAATCAAGACTCTTGATTCAAATTTCAAATCCAATTTAACTCCCTCCAAATTTAATTGAAATCTGAAATTAAATTCAGATTTTAATAAACCTCTCCCCTCCCTCACCCATACCGCCGGCCACCTAAGGAGGAATCCCTTTGAATGCAATTTAATGCATTCATTACACCCATTTAAAAATCCAAATTCAAATATTCTCCCTCCAAATTTAATTAAATCTGAAACTAAATTCAGATTTTGATTAAAACTTCTCCACCACCTCATCACCTAATCTCCTAACCCTAGCCGCCTCTCACTCCATAGCCGCCCCTCCTTTGCTCATTTCCCACCTTAGGCCGGCCCTCTCTTCATTCCCCTTGAGAGGTTGAGACAAAAGAAGAAGACGACGACATCTTCCCACCCACTTCAATGTTGAATGGCGGATCCCGAGCTTGAGTGGGGTCTAGTATTCAACGCCGACGGAAGTATCAACGTCTTACGGTCGCCGTGTTTCGACGTAGGATTTGAAGACGAAACTACCGTGGAAGAGTACTTGGAGAGAGTCGTGCCAATCCTTGCAAGCATCTACGACCGACAACTTTCAAAGCACACTCGGAGCCTCGACGGTCACCTACGACATCCATCCCCACCGGATACTCTTCCTCCGACGAAGTTCTTCGGCGCCCTTTCTCTAGTGGTAACTTCCTTCATCGCTTGGATCTTCTATCTCCGCCAAAAGTCCACCAATCTTTGAGTGATACGGCCCCAAGATGAAATTCTCGTTGTTAAACGTTGGGTTTTGTTACTTGTACTTCGCATTTAATTCCCTTGGATTTTTGAATGAACTATTTTGGTTAATCTCAAGTGCATCTCTTTGGCCTAAGCAAAGTTAACGTTTCTAATTCTTAAATCTATCTTGCATGATCCACATAAACTTATAAAAGCAAACTTTAACAATTCTCTTTTAATTTCGATCGTAACTCCTAGTAGTTTCACATCAGGTCTACTATGGAAGCCATACATTTATTGAGAGATTTGTTGGAGAAATATAGAGAGAATAAGGAGGATCTACATATAATATTTATTGATTTAGAGAAAGCATATGATAAAGTTTCAAGATAAGTGCTATGGAGCGTTCTTGAAAAGAAAGGAGTTAATAATGCTTATATTCAAATCATTAAAGATATGTATGCATGAGCTATTATTTGTGTTCAAACACGAGGTGGTTTGACCAAGTATGTTCCTATTTCGGTTAGATTACATCAAGGATCAGCCTTAAGTCCATATCTTTTAGCTTTAGTCATGGATGTTCTCACCAGACATTTGTAGGAGGATGTATGATGCAATAAAATAGATCACAAAAATACATACAAATTAGGTATTTCTTCTAGAATAGGAAAATAGACAAAATACCCCACTTAAAGTGAAACACAATACCACTTTATAACATAAAGATAACGCTTACAAACTTATGAAATAAAAACTTCTAAACTTGTTTTCCAATGCTTGAGAAGAAAGATACAAGTGGTGTGGAACTTGTGGAGAGAAGAAAGATATAAGAAGCCCGAGACGAAATCGAAGAGAGGACAAGCTCACCAGCTTTCCCAAGAAGAAGAGAAATGGAACAAGCTCGCAAGCTTTTCCAAGAAGAAAACCCTAAGGTTTTAGTTCTCAAAATACTTCACATAATCTCTCTTTTTTATTCTTAAAACATCTCATATTTATAGGAGATATTTATAGGAGAAATGAGGCAGCCAAACAGCCCAAAATATCTCCAACCGAACCAATCAAGAAAGGGAAAACAGAAGGCCAGCAGGCTGTCTAGGAGTACTAGCCAAAGCGCCACAAAGGGGACAGGAACAGGCAGCCAGGGGAACCGGAACAGGCGGTCACGGGAAAGGCAACCACGGGAAGGGGAGCCAGACGAAGGAACCGAAAGGCCAACAAAGAGGGGGGGGGGGGGGGGGGGGGGGGGGGATGAACCTAAAATTAGCATTAAATACCATTAATTAGCTGATTTTAGAAGGAGAAAACAACAGCTGATCAACTGCCCCCCCCCCCCCCCCTTCTTGCCTATATCAATGTATCTTGGTGTATGCTTTTTGTTGATGATATTCTCCTTGTTGATAAAACTAGAGAAGGAGTTGAAGGTAAATTAACTTGAATTATGGAGGTCAACTTTAGACTATAAAGGTTTTTGCTTGAGTAGATCTAAAATTGAATATATAGAGTGTAATTTTAGTAGCAATAGACCTAGTGAGGGGATTGTGACTTTTGGCGATCAAATCATTAATAAGAATACACATTTTGGATATCTTGGATCTATTGTTCAAAGTGATGGTAAAATTGATGGGGATATTATCAACAGAATTCAAGTTGGATGGTTGAAGTGGAGGAATGCATCTGACTTATTGTGCGATAGAAAAGACCCCCTCAAAATTAAGGGAAAATTCTATAAAATGGTGGTGAGACCTGCAATGCTTTATGGTGCCAAATGTTGGCCATTAAAAGAGAAGCATAATACTAAGTTAAGTGTTACAGAGATAAGGATGCTTAGGTGGATGAGAGGCTTGACCCTTAGAGATAGGATTCAAAATGAGCATATACGTGAAAAGGTTAGAGTAGCTCCAGTGGAAGATAAGATTAGAGAGAGTCGCCTTAGATGGTTTGGTCACATTAAACGGAGGCCTTCCGATGACCCGGTTAGGAAAGTTGAGATATTAGATTTGACTCATGTTAAGAAAGGTAGAGGTAAACCTAAAAAGACTTTGTTAGAAAATATTAGAAATGATCTTTCTTTATTAAATTTAAATGAGAATTTGACTTTTAACCGGACAAAATGGCGAAAAAGAATTCATGTAGCCAACCCCACGTAGTGGGACAAAGGCTTGATGTTTTTGTTGTTGTTGTAGATTTTTGCAAGTCCAAGTTCCCATTAGGTTATAAGTTCTTACCTCTGTAGTATGAATTTAGATCCCTTATAACATATTTTTTTCAAGTCCAAATTTCAGTGAAAATTTCAACAACCTCCCAACGTCATCCCTAACTAGAGGGCTAGATCTAGTGAGCTGGGCTTTTCAACCATGCCAAGAAAGGCGTGTATGGTTGATAATGGGTGACAACAAAGCCGTAATCTTTAACTCTACCAGTCAAGAAAGATAATGCATGGGTTTTCAGGTACATGCTTTCAAATCACAGTATTTCCCCGCCTATCAAGAAAAACAATCATGAATACTTAGGATTTTACCTTGTCGTATTAAAAAACGCACACGAGGCTCACCCGGTGCATCGAATGCATTGCCTATGAGTTTCACTAATTGCGTCAAACCCATCACAACCAGGATTTTTGGGATTTTAAAGCTGTGGGGTTATATCTTAAAGTGCACAGTGGCAAGGATAACGAGGGTAAAATAGGGGCAATGGCGACGCACAAATTTTTTAGAGGGTGGAGGCTAGAGAGAAGTTGGAGGGAGAGAGAGAGAGAGAGAGGTGTAGGGAGAGAGTATAAGGGTTTTATAGAGAAATAAAGGAGATTTAGAGAGAGAATCAATTTTCTCTCTTGAGTTCTAGAGAGAGAAAGTATGAAAGAATTAGGGTTTTGATGGGCTAGATATAGTGAATTCTAAGAAGGGGTTTTGCGAAGGGTTGATGTGTATAGAAGAAAAGAGTGAGATTAGGTGGAGGGAGAAAGTTAGGGTTTGGGTTTAAGGTGGAGGAAGAAGATTAAGAATGGAGGAGGTAGAGGAGGAAGAAAGCAAGAAAATGAAGAAAGGAAGAAGAAAGAAGAGGAAGGAGGAGGAGATCGTGGTGATGGTCGGCTAGGACAAGGGAGGTGACTGGCTAGGGCTGGTCGGCAGCAACGTCAAGCTGGGATCAGGCTAGCAGTGGTCGGCGGCCTTGAGTCACATGAGTAATAAAGACCCAGAGGAGAGGGGGTCAGTTTGCCTTGGAGTCGCATGCGAAATGAGGGGGGTGTGGGTGTTGGTTAGGTATGAGTGGGATGAGAAGAAATGAGGGTTACAAGATATATAAATGGAATTTAGGGTTATATATATATATATATATATATATATATATATATATATATATATATATATATATATATATATAACAATTTTTCTATTTAATTAATGATAAATATTTATTTATAATAATCGTGCTTCAACTCGCTCACAAAATCGTCGTTGTTCACGAGATGACTCCGCCTCAATCCACGAGCGTGAAATTTTGATTTCTATTGATTGACGACCCCAGCCAATATGGATGTCAATCTTAACTATTATTGTTGCCCCGAATGCACTGGCACTATTCATTTTGAGAAAGGATGTCATTTCAACAATTTGGATGTTCGATCAACACGTGTTGGAGGGTTATGTATGACAACATGTACTTATGATTTCTATTTTCATCGTGCATAGCCAACACCAAGCACCAAACAACCAATCCCGAAACAATCTCAGCCCTTATGAAACCATAATACAAACATCAAGGGTTGGGTTCACGAACACCAAAGTCAACTAACCTCAATCCCACCAAGCAGGAAATCCTAGCAAGCCAAAATTAAGAATATGATGCAAAGGTATCCCATTTTCTCGTCATAAAATGCCCAAAAATTGATCTTGAATCTCCCACAGTTAAGACCGATTTCCTTCAACCGAATGCCTCCATTGGCCAACCAATCTACAGCACAATTGCCTTCTCTATAGTTACTGGTTAATGTTGGCATCCAAATCCGAAATTAGCCTCTGTGATTCTTCTAACCTCAAAAAAAATCCCCAATCATCACTCTCTCCACCTAGCACCAATTGATTCAAAACATAGGCGTCCAACACAATCAATAGTCAAGAGACGTTCTAAGCATGTAAGATATTTTCACATAACTTAGAAGGTAATCGTCAAATCAAAAACATTACCTCGATACAGAATCAAGCACTACATGATTAAACATTTTCCATTATCAAAATAATCATATCAATACAATCATTCAAATTAAAACGTTGCATACATTTCACCCTAACAAGGAAATAACTTTCAATGTAAAGAAAATTTTATAAAAGCCGATTTCCTGAAAAATTAATCCTGATCCACTAACTAATATAAAAAATGAAGCAGTCTTTGCTATTAACTCATCATTAAGCAGAAAAATGTACCTGAACATTTACCATTCTGACTCCCACTTGGAGAGTTGGCTTCACTTCTCCTCTGTGTCGAGTGTTTAAGGATATGGATGGATTGTTTTGGGCTTCTTAGATGTTCAACCTCTTCAATATCAACAGCAAGAACTGTTGCTCCAAGGTCAAGAGCATATCTGGATTTCGATTAAGGGTTTTTATGAAGTATAAAACAGCTGACATTAAAGAAGAGAAAGTAAATCACAATGTCAACACCAAAAGCACCTACTCCTCGGTCCAGAGCATGCCTGAAGACACGCTAGCACTCTTCTATGCCATAAAGTAATCAATAATGAAGAAAAAAAGTCTCTCAATGCAGCACAATTATTACGTCAGGTGACCTGACATAGCTCTATGTTCGAACGCCAATAACATGTCGCCACGTGCTCTTATTCTTTACCGTGCGGCCTGACGACTTAACCCGGACCGGAACCCGGGATTGCTATGTTCGCGTATTGCTAGGTATTGCTCGGTATTGCTCGGTATTGCTTGGCAATAACGAGAAATGCCGCTCTGTCAATACCAACACCAAACAATATCGAGCAATACCTAGAAAAACCCGGTATTGCTCGGTATTAATAGGTATTGGCCTTCACATAATGGTATTTCTCGTTATTGCTGAGCAAAATCGACCAATACCTAGCAATACCGAGCAATACCTAGCAATACGCGAACATAGCAATCCCGGGGCCGTTCCGGGTCAGGTTGTCGGGCCGCGCAGTAAAGAGTAAGAACACGTGGCACTATTTTACTGGCGTCCGAACGTAGAGCTACGTCAGGTTACCTGACCAAATAAAAGTTCCTCAATGCAGACAATTAAATCCACCTTTCTTAAACAAGCAACAACTTACAAAAAGGATAAGGCCACAAGAAAAAAAAAACCAATTCCCATGGCCATAATGGCAAGAAGTTTGTAAAACTAATATAAAGCTTATGATCTTTTAATACTAGAAAACTATTAATCCATTGCTATTCAGCTGGAGAGAGAACAGAACAATCATGTTTCATGATTCAGGTTACATAGATGTAAACATAAAATGGTGTTTTGCCCACAAGAAAACCAAAAATGATGATGCTATGCATCAAAAAACATAGGTAAACTCTATCTAGTGTAAACAAAATAAGTAATATGTGAAATATCTTTATAAAGCTCAATAATAGATAAGTTGATGGGGAAATCACCAGAAAGTAAAACTGTGTTGTTAACATGTTTTTCCCTTGCTGGTGATTTTATTAGTCCCAAATGCCCTCTCGTATTTATGCAACACACGTCAATGACAAGTTTACTCAATCTGAGATGCATCAAATATCAAGCTGTAAATATAGAATTAACCTTTCGGAAAAGCTTCCACGTTTAATTTATGGATTACAAGAAACAACTGAAAATGCTACATTTGGGCGATGTCACAAAGCACCTACCTAATCCAAAGATAATAATAGAAGAGAATGCATAAGTATCAACTAACTTTTTGATGAGGATATCATTCAGAGATTCAGACATGTGTACCAGCGTTGGAATCATAGATCGACGGCTATGATTCAACGTCTCTACTTTTGATGCATTTCTTTATGTTTTATTTAGTTTTGTTGTTTTTCGAATTTACCCCTATGGGGAAGTGTTTTTTTATTGTAGCCTGGAGGGTAATTGTGTACTTTTATTTTTTCAAATTCAATTCCCTCCAAATCCCATTAATCTGAATTAATTTCAGATTTAATAAATCTTTTCCCAACCCTAACCCCTCTAGATCTCATCCACCCAAACCGTCCCCCTCTCCCTCCTTGGCCGCCCCTTTCCTCTTGCCTCTTCACCCTTGGAAACCCTAGATCTCTCATGTTCGTTTAAGCAAAGAGAAGAAGATAAGCTCCTCCATCCCTCTTTCCATTGGTGTATGGCCGATCCTGAGGTCAACCATGGTCTTTCCTACAACGCCCAAGGAGAAATCAATATTCTATTGTCCCCTTTCTACGAACCGGATTGGGAATACGACGACTCAGTGGAAAGCTACGTCAACCGCATCCTTCATTGCCTCGCCGAGACGATTGAACTCCAACAACCCCGAGTATCTTGGCTCCTCATTGGAAGATCAACGACTTCTCCTCCAGCTACTTGTCCAACGAACAAGGCCTTACGGGCCACCTGTCTTGTGGTGACATCATTGGGATTGCTTCTACCATTCCTCCGCTGAACCCAACCCCAAGAGCGAGTGAGAAGGAACTCATGGTGAATATTTCTTGATGTTACGCCGTGGATTCTTGTTTATTTGCTATTAGTATTATTATCTTATTTTCGTTGTTATTTTGATTGTCTTGTTAACCTCATTGTAACTGCTTGCCACCACTTAATCTTCTAACAAAATTTCTAAGAATTTGACTTGAGTGAAACATAAGTTTTTTTTAGCTAGCAAAGTTCATGTTCAATTTTTATTGTTAAAATCCAAAGCAACTCTTATCGCATGTATGTTTCACATCACTTTTAGAAAGAAAAAAAATGAGCTATTAAAAACCAAACCTTTACAACATATTGGTAATCATTTCAGGTTAAAAGGTCAAGAATTAGACAATGCTATAATTCACGGCATTTATCAATCAACCTTTTTTCCATTTCTTCATCAAGCTTTTCTATTTCTTTATATAGTAGGGTGTGGTATTTGAATGTCCAATCACCAATCAATCATGGCCCGCAGAATAAAGGCTGAATAAAAAGCCAGTCAACAAATATTGTGAAATTTATAGTTTTCTATGACTAATTAACGTTTATATAACTTAAGAGTTATGTAATACTTTCCAGTTTCATTTCCCCGAGAAAACACCAAGGCTCCCTTTGTGGCTTTTCAACCACTACTATTAAAAGTCAGATTATGACCTTCGCCATTAAATTGCCCAGCTAAAGCAATTTACATGCAAACTTCAGCATATGTCTAACCTTAATGGTCTTCCAAACCGACCAATTTAACATTTTTAATTTAATGTTGCTAACATTAACAACGTCTAAAGGTTCAAAATGAACTAGATACTTTTCATGATTCCCAGCAACATAGTCTTCCAAAATTTCATGAAGTGCAACAGAATAAAAAGAAACACTTAAATCTAACACCTAAGGATAAATAAGACTATAAACAGATAAAATTAAAGCATCATATATCTCTTCAGTACCAGCATTGGCCACATCATTATTCTTATCAACAATTTTCTTCAATGCTATATAATTCTTTGTCAAGTGGCCGGTCTTGCCACAATTCTAGCACGCCACATTAGATCTGTAAATGGACTTGCTTCACCCTTTTTTTTTATTATCACCTGCTACCACTTCCCTTATTAAAATGCCTCATAAAACTAGCTCATAGGCCCCATATCGTCAATGATCAAAGCAGAATTTGATATTAAGACTTCTCCAAAATCTCTCCTTTGAATCTTCCCTACAAGAATAATATATTGGCATCATTAAACTTCAATTTTGAATTCCCTAAAGAATTGACTATAGCATCGCTCAAAGGTTCCTAACTATTTAGTAAAACAAAGTCAACAATAGAGCTCATAACACATCATCAAATATCTCCAACAAAACAAATTGATTCACGATCATGTTGAACATATTTAGGTGTTCCACCATCAAAACAACTTCAGTCATCTTTAGATTAAATATTTTTTATCAAATATGTCAAGGGCTTATCGTACATATCTGCAAAATCTTTACAAAACCGAAGTGGCCTTCACTATAGCTGTGTTATGAAACCCAATCTTCAACAACATCAAACGGATCACTTACAAAATCTACCTATATGGGAGATTCCACTCATCATCCTTTAGCCGTAACTCTTTTTTTCCAAGGGAAACTATTTCTTCTTGCTATGCAGATAATTCTCTATCTACATCCTCCATAATGCAAGTATATGCCATTAAACACTGTTCCTATTGTTTATCATTCTTCTCCAAACATTGCTCTCAATCATGACTAAAACGTTCTGCTAATAGTTGTTTAAAATTAGGCAAGCCCTAATTCAAATCACCATGAACAAATAAAATTCAAAAAATATTCACACAGAACACAAGAAAACTTCCATATGGGTTCACCGAATTAATGGCTAAATCATATGTTCTTCTTAAAAAACAAAAACTAGGGCAACCGAAAAAAAAAAAATATATATATATATATATATATAGTTAAATGTCAACTCACAAATATTCCATGCCTTTCAAGGGCTATGGTGCCAAACTTCCAAGATAGAGGCCCACCACTCGCCATCCATCCCCAAGATGATCATATCATAAAAGGTTTATCCGTGATTGAGTCTACGTAAGGCATTTCTTCATAGGCTATAAACTAGGCTCCTACTTAACAAATCATAATGGAGAACAAATTATAATTTTAAGATGTCGATTGTTAAAACTAGTCTTTTTTCAATACATTAAAATGAATTATTGCTCACTTATTATGTGATGAATTTATTTTGCCAAAAACAAATACCCGTGGTGTTTGGTTATGCAGTCTCATAGAGAATAATCCACTGTACCACACAAACTACTGGTGATGGTTGAATCTTGATTCAACTCCATAGAAAGTATTCACTCCAAAATTACAAATTCATAAAATAAAATCAATAAGCATAAAAATTGTTAGCCACCCCATGGCTAAATTCTTACATTCATACTGTACATAAGAAAGCTAGAGTCTACAAGATGGTACTTAATAATGTAAAATTACTTGTCCCACATTGTCAGGATACTCTCTTATCCCAAGAACACTGTTATGGTTTTCCAGCGTGTACATATAGCAGCTTTCACTTGACCAAGGAAAAGTTTCACCAACAAGTTTCAAAGCCCCAGTAACTCCAGAAGTAAATAAGCATTTGTAGTCCTTCGGAGATGCATTAAAGTACGTCAGAACCTGACCCAACAAAGAAAATGTTATATGAATGGAAGGAAAAAAAACTGAAATATTATACAGGATAACAATGGGTAGTGATTGTTAGATCACTTGCAAATCAGAAAGATCCTCACAAAGCATTTTAATACAAAATTCAGGATGAGCAAGGTTCAATTTGACTCCAACTGATCATGATCCAAAACTAAGCTGACCATTATAAATAGAACCAAAACCAAACTTAAAAAAATTAAAACCAAAAAACCTATGGTTTGGGGTGGTTAGGTCTACTGATATTTCAGATTGGTTTAGATTAGCAAGAATTAGAATAAGAAAGAGATTTCGTAAGTTATAAACTTTATAAGCACTTATTTTCTATTAGATGGCTCAACAAGATAAATCATGTGTAGCGTTCTTTGGTTCGGCTCAATTTTATTCAATTTACCAAAACCCAAAATTTAAACCAAATCAACCCAATAGATTTATGAACAAGTACAAATGAAACCCAAACAGATCCTTTTTTTATTTTTTTAGCTGATTTTTCCGTCTTGATAAAATAGCACATAACGATGGCAGAAATGCACAAAATAAGCGAAAATAAGGCCTGAACAATAAGAAAATAAATTTTGATCGGGAATGTCCTCTTTATTAAAACTAAAAGGTCACAGCATTTAATCAGAAATTAAACTATATACTTGATAGGCCTCCTCAACCTACTCAAACAAAGAAAAACAAAAACATCAATATCACGAAGATGAAGCAGTGCAAAGGAAGTCTAAGAAAATAGCAAAAAACTGATCAAACAAACTAAAAAGGCGTAGCTTATAACTTTAAATCCTCTGGCAAAAATATAATACAAATCCGACACATGCCATATCAAGCCAAGCACCTGCTATACATTGAAAGCAACAAAAGGATAATTGATTGATGCATATTAAGGAGATTCCATAATATGCTTTTCTTGTTTTCCCAAATGAAATCAAATAAATATATCCATAAGGTATTTACACATGTCTTACTGTGTTAGAACCAATATGCAAGTAACTAGAACTAAAATATGAAGAAAAAATACAAAATTCACATTTCACTGTTAAATAATTATTAGTAGATTCCATTTCATCCCAACCCAGTGGTGAAATTATAAAATAGTCCGCATGAGCTTTCATTGTTCCCAGTGTTGCAAGTTCCATGGTTATAAAATAGTCTGCATGAGGTTTCAGTATTGGTGTTGAATGTTAAAATCAATAATGCAAAGACATAAGGAATGCAACAAGAAAGATATTCCTGGATACAAATGCAATATGAATTATAATCTGATATCAAGAAGTTATCTGATTGTAAAATCAGTTATATAGCTATCAAATAAACTTATAAAGCATCCAAGTCAATGCTAAAAGCAACACATATCAGTCATATAGCGGTATGCAGCAAAATGGCAACCTAATCTAGTGCTTTCAAAGGATTTCAGAGTGGACTGCAAGTAATCCCTTTAGTTTTTTTCTCAAACAAGCTTAGGTCGCAGACAGGGCTACAAAGGACACTCAACTAAGGGGTGTGGAGCTTTCCTAGAGACGGACCAATGATGTGCAAATAGATCCACAAAAAAGCAAAAAAAAAAAAAAATCCACCTTATCAAAGCTAAGTTACACGTTAAGAAGCAACAATTCAAATCTTTGTTTACTACACTAATCTCTTTTACGGGAATCTAAATCCTCCTAAATGATACAACAATGAAGTAAATTCATCCAGGAGAAAGCTGATATAATGAAACTCACATTGCCTTGTTGGTTACTCACTATGGACAGCAGAAAGTTATCATCCACTCACTGTAATTCGCCTAAGCAAGGTCAGTCGATGAGTTGGACTAGTCTGAGAAGAGAAGGAGGTTCACTCAAGTCTACCGAAGGCAGACCAGTCCAAGTCTCTCTTCATGTGGATCACCGAAATCACAGTAGGAAAAGAGTTTGAATTCAAAATTTTTTAAAATTAAATTTTGACTTTCAATTCAATTTAGAAATAAAAAAAGCAAAACGAATTGGAGACATTGGTGGAGGAATTTTGAAGGTTGTTGTTTAGGAAATTCTGGAGGTAATTGTGCTAGTTATGTTGCGATGACTGTAAAATGGAGTTGTAAGCTAGATCATAATTTAGGTTGCAGTGGCAGTGATGGATGGAGTTGGTTCTCAGCCTAGTGAATGGGAAAAATGAAGGAAGATAAAGAAGTCAAAGGAGAGGGCAGCGAAAAACCACTACTCATTCTTGCATGACTGGATCATGTTCCTCTAATACAAAAATATAATAACGTGGGAGAAAACTCAATGAACATTTACTTCTTCACAATAGTTGTAGTGGATGAAGCGAAGATTTTAAGGTGCAAAGGGTATTTGAGCATAATAAGCTAAAAAAAGGAGATGAAAAAAGCAGAAAACTATAAATAAGACAAAGGGGAGAAGGAAGGATAAAGATAATAAAACAATAACAACAATAACATCAAGCCTTTATCCCACTACGTGGGATTGGCTACATGAATCATTTTTCTCCATTGTACTGTTAAGAGTCAAATTCTCATTTAAATATAATGAAGAAAGATAATTTTTAATATTTTCTAATCAAATCTTTTTAGGTCTACTTATACTTTTCTTAACATAAGTTAAATATAATACATCTACTCTCCTAACAGGGTCATCGAAAGGCCATCATTTTACATGATCAAACCATCTAAAACGGCTCTCTTTAATCTTATCTATCACTAGAGCTACTCCAACCTTTTCAAGAATATACGTGTTTCGTATCATATCTCTAAGAGTAAATCCAGTCATCCACCTGAGCATCCTCATCTCAACAACACTTAAACTTAATATTATGCTTCTCTTTTAATGGCCAACATTCTGCGTCAAAAAGCACTGTAGGTCTCACCACCATCTTATAAAATTTTCCCTTTCGTCTGAGTGGTACTTTTCTATCACACAACAAACCCGAAGCATTCCTCCACTTCAACCATTCAACTTAAATTCTACTAATAATATCCCCATTTATTTCACCATCACTCTAAGATATCTAAAACGAGTACACTTATTAAAGACTTGATCGCTCAAAGTCACAAACCCCCCACTAGATCTATTACTTCTAAAATTACACTCCATGTATTCTGTTTTAGATCTACTCAAACGAAAACCTTTAGACTCTAAGGTTAACCTCCATAATTCAAGTTTACCTTCAACTCCCTCTATAGTCTTATCAACAAGAAGAATATCATCAGCAAAAAGCATACACTAGGGTCATCCTCCTGCAAATGTCTAGTAAGAACATCCATGACTAAAGCAAAAAGATAAAGGCTTAAGGCTGATCCTTGACGTAATCTAACTAAAATAAGAAAATACTTGGTCAAACCACCTTCTATTTGAACACAAGTAATAGCTCATACATACATATCCCTAATGACTTGAATATAAGACTTATTAACCCCTTTTCTTTTCTAGAACTCTTCATAGCACTTCTCTTGGAACTTTATCAAATGCTTTCTCTAAATCAATAAATATCATATCTAGATCCTCCTTAATCTCTCTAAACTTCTTCATCAACCCTCTCAATAAATGAATAGCTTCCTTGGTAGACCTATCCAGCATGAATCCAAAATGATTTTGAGAAACATTAGTATCACGTTGAAACGTATGCTCCATAACTCTCTTCCAAAGTTTTAAAGTATTACACATCAACTTAATTCCTCTATAAGTCGCACAATCTTGTGCATCACCTTTTTCTTAAAAATAGGAATCAACACACTCATTCTCCACTAATATGGCATCTTTTTAGTCTTAAAAATAATATTCAAAAGTTTAGTAAGCCAAGAAATTCCTTCATCTCCTAAGCATTTCCATACATCTATTGGAATATCATCAGGTCCAATAGTTTTTCCAACATTTTATTTAAAATCACTCTAATTTCAGTTTTACTAATACGCCGATAAAAATAAAAATCTCTCTTCATTTAGAGTGCTAAGGTCACTAAAGTCAATAATATTCTCACAATCTTCATAGAAAAGCTTAACAAAATATCTCATCCACCTTAGTTGAATATCCTCTTCTAAAAAAAGCACTTTTTATCTTCATCCTTAATGCTCTTCACTTGAACTAAATCTTTACAACTATTTTTTGTTTGACTAACTTATACATATATCTTTCACCCTCTTTGCATCACAGATTATTAAAGAGTAAAATAAAAAAAGGAGAGTTATAAACAGAAGACCAGAAAAAGAGGTAAATAAGAGAAAGAAAAAACCAACAAAAGATGATCAAAGAGGAAGATGGGAAGAGATTTGGAAATTGAGGGGCAGTCGCCGATAATATAAGTATTTTAATCATTTCATTACTCATAAATGAAGCCTAAGGTTCCTTTTATCAAAAAATGTTGAGGCAATTATACAAATCTTATTGCTCAAATGAACTCTAAAATAATTTGAAAAAAAGAAAATGAGTATTCCTTAAATACATCAAACTAATAAAAGTATAAAACAATAAATGATAATCAATAGCCTTGTCAGCTGCGCATACAAGTTTTGATGGAATAATCATTATCACAAGGCTATCATACGGAAGCTTGTTGCTAGAAATGATTCCAACCTCCTTGGCAGCTCCCTATATTACATGAAATTCTCCTTATAATCTAAATTCAAGTAATTGTCAACCAAAAACAAAATCCTTATGCTAAATATTAGTCACAGAATGAATTTGAACAGATAATTCTTTAACGTTCACAAAACAAGTAGCCTAAAGTTAATTAGCCGCTTTAATAGACATAAGTTGATCAGATACAGAATCAAACTTAAATTCAAATTTAACCTCAAGCTTGGGTTCAAACTCATATTCATACTTCAGTTTAGATTTATGTGCATTGCAAAGCAACATCCTCCATCAGATGGTTTTCTGAACCTACTGCTTCCTCATCAAAAGGAGATTCATGCCTTCCACATATTCAATAGGATCAATCTCTTGTGCGAGAGGATCCCAACTTAGTAGCATCAGAACAAAGCAGTAATGGCTAATCATCACAAACAAAAAGAAAATTAATGCATGTAATTTAAAAGAGATTTCGCAAATAGAGCAATGTGTAGGCATGTATGTATATGTGATGAGGGCATCGGATTTCGCCATGTGTACCATCGCCGAGGACGACGATCGACGGCCCTGATTCAGAGTCTTTACCTATGATGCTTTAGTTCTTTCTCTTATTACTAGTTATTTCATATTTTCCGTTTGTACCCCTATGAGGGATGATTTGCTTATTGTAGCCCAAGGGGCATTTGTGACTTTGTTCTTTTTCTTCTCATGTAAAGCCTATATATAAAGGCTTGTTTGATGGTATTAGGGATTATTGATGATGAATAAAAATTGTTCCCACTTGTTCTCTTTGTGAGTGCACAAAAGATCTCTTAGTGAGTTCTTTGGAGGAGATCTCTTGGTGAGTTCTCCAAATCATTTTGGATTGGTTGAAGTAAGTTTTTCTCCCTAAAAGTTTTTGATTAATTTACTCTTCTCCAAGCATTAGCCGCCGGCCCCATTGCCCTCCCCACCACCGGCCGGCCCTACTCACACCTCCGACCACCTCCCGCCGCCACTTCCTCCTCCCGGCCCAATCCCTCCCAACTTCGCATGGGAATTTGAAATTTGAAATTTGAAAATTCAAAATTTTGAATTATTTCCAAATTTGGAATTTCCAAATTAGGAAAGTTGTCATGAATTAATCAATTTCAAATTAGTATTAATTGGAGTTTTTATTTTCTTATTTTTCCATGTCATCAATCCAAGTGAATTAAGAAGCCACCTCATCCCACAAATCCCTCCCTCTCCTATGGAACCGCCGCCCCCTTCCCCCTCTTTCTCCTATTGACCCGCCAGCCCCCTTATTGAGCCTCCCTTTAAGGAGTTAATTACTCCTCCTTAACTTGAATTAATTTGAATTCCCTAATTTCCCTCCCCTTCTCCTCCCTTCCATTAAAGTTCAATTAAAGCCTTCATTGCTTTGAATTGAAATTCAATCCCTAAATATTTTTCCCTCATAATTTCCCTTCCTCTCACCCAAAGCCCACCGCCGGCCTCCCTTGGCTTGCAACCCGCCGGCTCCTAAGCTCCACCTTGGAGATTCCGGTGAAACACTTCTCCCTCCACTCTCAATGAGGCATGGAAGTACCCGAATGGAACTTCGGGTTTGAATACGACGGTCAAGGACGAGTCGACATCATCCGGTCCCCATTCTTTGACGTTGGATTTGACTTCGACGACACCGTCGAGGATTACTTGGCTCGGATTGTACCCACCTTGATAGAGACCGTTGACGATCACTTTTCAGAGTACACTTGGATTGTCAAAGGACGTCGCTTTGCAAGACCTCCACATATTGCGCCGACCTCTCCATCCCTTCGGATCTACGGTGCCGTCGCCCTAGGAGTGATCTCGTCCATCGTGTGGCTCTTCTTCTCCCAACAATCCTAGTGGTAGGTAAATGAGAGTGGCCTCAAGGTGAAAATCACTTTGTTAACCTTGGGATCTTGTTGAGCATCTCATTTGTTTTACATTACTAACGTTGTTATTTTTCTTGGTCTTGCTAATTTACTTGCAAATAATTGCCTAGCCATAGTTACAATTAGATTTCCGGAAAGTTTGAATTGAGAACGAGATTTCATTTGCAATTATGTTACTTAATTAATCTCTTGTTCAATTTCTTAAGTACAATTCCTGGAATCATCTCATATTACATCATATTTTGGTATCAGAGCATGGCTAGCATGTTTTGTTCATGTTAGATACATCCTAGGAAGTCTTCATTAGCTTGGTCTCTAAATTTTGCATGCATCACATCGTGTACAACATCTAGTTCACTACTTTCGCTTGCTGTCCAGTATTTTCCTGCACTGTTTAGTGGCTGGTAGGTGTCCCAAAAGCCTTGTCTAGTGGCTGTCCACACACCACAATCCACCCTAATCACCAACACCACTTCCCCACTGTGCTAAGTTGCTGTCCCCACTTTCCAGCTGCTGTTTGGTGACCGTAATTGCTGTTTCCTGCAGCATTACGTTGCTGTCCCCCATCCCAAAGACTACCCGTATCAACCCTCTGTCAATCCCATGGATCCGCAACACCTCCAGGCCACCCTAGACCTCATTTTGGGCCAATTAGGAACTGTTACACAGCAAGTTCGTAACACTCAGACGGACTTAGCAGATTTTAGGAGGTTAACCAGTGATCGGTTAGATAACATAGAGCGTATTGGGAACCCTGCAATTTACACCCCGTCACGACCTCACTCGCCTTACAATGAGGAAAACCAAGCTGATCATGGCCCCCATAGAGACCCACACCGTCATAACCCAAGACCCCATCAAGACCCTGTTGGAGATGAGAACCCTTGGCGCGATAACGATGCCCAATTGCTGAAAAACATTAGGATTGATGCGCCGACTTACGATGGGACCCTCGATCCCCAAGTCTTCTTGGATTGGCTCAAATCCATGGATAGTTATTTCAAATGGTATAACATTTCGGAGGCTAGGAATGTTAGATTTGCCGAAATGAAACTCACAGGACGAGCCAACTTGTATTGGACTAATTTAGAGAATATGCGCGAGGCTCGAGGCGAACATCCTATCACGGACTGGAGAACGATGAAACAAGAACTCAAGAGAAAATATCTCCCTCCTTCGTACTACCCGAAGCTCCTCGATAAGTGGAATAGATTAACCCAAGGGAGCAAGTCCGTCAAAGACTACATCTCGGCCTTTGACGACTTTCTGATCCGTTGCAATGGCGAAGAGTCCGCCACCCCAACCCAAATCCTTTCTATGTTTAGAGCTGGCCTTAGGGAAGACCTGCGTACTGAACTTTTTGCTCGAGGTATAGACTCTTTAGAAGCCGCCTGTAGCCTAGTTCTCGACCTCGAAGATTCTAGAACCCACTTCCAAACTAAGCACTTTGACTCTCGTTCGAATTCGTATAGAACCTCGTTTGGACAACCTCAAACCCGACCCTCAA